>OX359280.1:39574054-40174054 GCA_947179155.2 Hedera helix
AGCCTCATTTTCCTAGGTAAGAGCAAGAAAGTCTATTATATAAACCTTTTAGTTTTCAGATAAATCATTTAATTTGTACAATACTGATCAGAGAATGCATAATTGTCCTACACTCAATTAGTTATGTGTTTTCTTCTTGAAAAATTCATAGCCAAAAAAGGACTTATGACTTAATCATAAAGTTATAATGGAGATCTTAAGAGTATAAAAGTACTCATAGTAACATATAAAACCAAAGCACGTGGCCATCTAAAGCGTTACAAGGAATATTAGTTCCATATCGATCCCAAAAGTTATAATTTTATGTAATATTGACATGTTCAATGAAAACTTACCTCTCTATTCAGAATATATCATAGATGAAATAGATTTGTTTTATTGATAAAGCCCTAAACATTGGTAAATATGTTCACCATCAATACCGGCTTGAAGACCGAACTTAGGAACTTTAGTACCTTCAATTCCAAGGAATTCAAGCTAATATACGTACTTTGATATGAACACATCGAAAAATAAATTCCTCCCCAGGCCAAAAAAGAAAAGAAAAGAGAAGATGTGAAAGAGAATCTCACATGACCGCTAGATCACACAAGATGTATCTTTGGAGAAGACAGCCAAAACATTACATTATTTTTTTTCTAAAGGTTCTTACCTTAACCTAGTGAACATTTTTTAAAGGAAAAAACCCCAACACCAAACCCCTAGCGTTAACGTATACATGATACATTAACTTTATCATCAATTATGCGAATATAACTAGTATAATATAAGTAACATTAGATCTAATTGCCCAACTTGCTCCCAATAAATAAATGATCGAAATGCTCTTAAGAGAGAAACCACAAACCATTTCTAATTAATGAAGTACTCATAACTTCATAACTTCCACAGTGAACAACGACAACAGATTTAATAATTTCACATAAACATAACTAAGTTAATTATAAAGATAATTCAACAAGAAAAAGTAAGATAAATTAAGAAATTGTACGAGATGAGGTGAGATGATGATCTATGAATAATTCTCTGACCTTAGTCACATGCTATTAAAGCTAATAAGGCGACCGATTAGCGTTATTCCCGGTCCATCCCCCATCAATTGGCATCTGCCCATTAGGCATATTTAGCGGCAGATTGAAAAAAGGTAGCCCTAAAGATTGATCCGGAAAATTATTTCCACCACCACCAGACGGCTGCGACACCGGCGTTTGCATCTGAAGCGCCTCCTCCTCATCCAACGGCAACCGTTCATACGCCACGTTAGTAAATGAGGCCGCGATAACGATAACTGGACCGGATGCAATCAAAGCGCCAACAACATTTCCCCCAACAACCTGCCCTTGTCCACCCGCCAAATATATAGTCAAGCTAGTTGCCCCCGGTGGCGCCGGCGGCGGCAGAAACGAACCGGACAATGACAATATCTCGAACCGGCCTTGCAACGTCAAAACCGAACCGGCCGTAGCCGGCTGACGTAAGCTGACGTTATTGACCGTGCCACTTCCACTCAATATACAAATCCCTCTCTGCCTCTTCCTTGCATACGTGGCCACCGTCTCAAAAACGTCACAACCGCTACTAACCTCAAGTATATGGGCCCGGAGCGTGTTGGCGCTCTCCTGGGTTATAATAACCGGCGGTTTGGGCTTATTCTTTGAACCGGCCGGTCGGCCTCTCTGTCTCCGGTCCACCCCGGAATTGGAGTTCGGGGTGACGAGTTCAAGCCCTTGATGAGTGTTTTCGTCACTGTTACCGGAAAATTGATTCCGGTTGTTCTCGTCTTCAGAATCCAGCGGAATCTGGAGGTGGAGGTCAGGCCTGTGAAGTTGTTGGATGAAACGAGAAGCTGAGCCTAAATCTAAATTACCGGCCATAATTAAAGAATGAGAAAAAAGAACAACAGGGAACTGTGAAATAAAGTATGATAATTGAGCAAAAGCTAGTAATAAAAAAGAGCTAAGGGATTTCTTTATGGTTGATTAAAGAAATGGGAGTATAAGAAATTGAAGGGTAGAGGAGTGAGAAAGAGAAGGGGTTGAGGGAGAGGAGAGAGAGTGGTGGACGCAGCCATTGATAAGGAAAGTCTTTTGAGTATAATAGGTTGGTTATGGAGTATGGACATAGTTAAGTATGTGTATATATTTATGTTGGTCTTCTTTTTTTTTTCTTTTTCTTTTTTTAATAATATTGGAATAGGGGAGAGAAAACAATGTTATGGGACAAAAATAAATTAGGAAGGATTGTCTACGTACGGCTGCGTCTTAATTTGAGTGTCACTTTAAAAACGGTAGTTTGACACTTAGACATGTAAATATTAACTATTAAGATTATATTTATTTGTAAAAATTATATTGAGTTAAATTATTTATATTAATTTAATATTATTTTAAATTATTTTATCTCATAATGAGTGATTAATAATCTTTTAAATAATTTTATAGACTATTTTTTTTTATCATTCCTAAAAATATTTATGTGAGGTTGTGTAATCCTATGAAAAAATTGGGATTAATAGTTTTCCTAATTTTAAGCAATTAAGTGGTTTTATAAAACTAATAGTACAATATTAAGGGATTAATAATCTCTCCTCAAAAGATTAAATAGTATAAAGTAGTATTAAATTAAGGTAAATAGTCTATTTCTAAATATATTTTTTATAAACAAACATAACTTAAGTGTCTAAAAAAAGACATTTATAATTTTATATTGTAGTCATTCAAAGAACACATTTAGAAATCACAAAAAAAAAAAAAAAATGGAATGAAAAAAAATACATTAATATTTTTTGTTTTTCAAAAAGTCTTGTATTTAAAGTAAAATTTGTGTCGCACATGTAATTTTTTTTTTTTTTTTGGATACATCAAATGGGAGACAAATAAGGTATTCCAAACTCCAGCGCATTGCGCCGACAGTAATTATTAACTATACATATTTGAAGAAATCATCACCATACTTATGTGAGTCGAAGCTTAAATACGACTAATATGTAAGACATAAAGTTGCACCTGCACCAACTATTTGCTATAATTAGAAATTGAACCCAAGTTTCACACGAAGTAGACGACCCGTTAAACACTAAACCAATGGATAATTGGTAATACTACCTTTCTAACAAGTCAAAATCATCATGCATTACGTATTGAATGAATTTTCATTTCATTTTTTAAATTTCTCCCTAGTTCCTTTCATAGCTCCTTTTTTAGCTCCTTTTTTAGATTTTCTCCTAAACACTTAGAATTATAATGTATCACTAAAATCAAACCGTACTTATATAAATTTAAACCCTACATCTCTTTAGACTTAATGACCCAAAAAACCTTCAACTTTACATTTTTTTTTAAAAAAAATTAACCAACAAGTATTTTTATTTTTACAAAAAAACCTTTCAACTATAATTAGGTAAAAAGTACCCTCGAAACTAATTACTGGTAAACCATAGTTAACCAATACTGAAGTTACATGACATATGAAATAAGACATGTAAAATAAATAATTTTATACATACTTGTTTTCTAAAATCTATATTTTTCAAAAATAAATAAATTATAAAGTAAAAAAATTTATCACAAATATTAAGGCATTGAAAAATATTAAAAAATAATAATAATAAAAATGGCATGACATATGATAGATGACGTATATAAAAAATAAAACAGAAAAAAGAAATCAAAATATCAAAACAAACCCAAAACATAATCTGTTTTCTTACTTTGATCTCACCATTGTCCGGTCACTACCACCACCACTACGCCACCTTATCTCCATCTTTTTTTCTCTCTTCCTCTCTCATGCCATCTTTCTACCTTCTGATCTTCTTCTCTACCTGTTATTTTCCCTCTTCGCCAATAGTATTTTCTCTCAAACCCTATCCCTAAACCTCCAACTTTTAAATCACAAGCCTCGAATTTTTTTCTAATTTCTAAATCCACACACTCACACAAGCTGACGCCCTAAAAATTGGCAACAGATCTATTGTTGTTGGATCGATTTTTAGATCCTCAACATGGACCTCCGTCATGAATCGGCCGGCAAGATTTTCTAAACGTCAAAAGTTGCGAAGAAGGGCGAAGTTTTCCGGCTCGTTGTTATCCCATATTTAGGGTTAGTACTGTCTCTATATAGTTTGTTTAAGTTTAATTTTCTTTTTTTAATTATGTTTGTATTTTTTATTTAAATATTCATTTAATAATTTTAAAATTTTAAAATTAATATCAACAAAAAAAATATTTATGTTAACAGGACAATGAGTTTGTTTGTTAGATTTTTATTTTACTATTTTATTTAATTAATTTGGTTGACTACAATGTTGCCCTGGTGTATTTTTATTTTTCAACTTTGAAAATCCTTTTTTGACACGTCATAATATAAATTACATGTATACATGCCCACATAAATGGCACATAAATGCTAATTGTATGTGTCATGTCATTTTTGGTTAATCATAATTAAATTTTAATCAACTTTAAAGACACTTTTAGTCTACTTAATAGAGTTAAAAAAATAGTAAAAATAAATAAATTAACTCGTTGGTTAAATTAAAATATATATATATATATATATATATATATATATATATATATATATATAATTCAAAAAAAAAAATTAAATCAGTACGTCCATCGCCTTATTATGGAGATCACTTTAAAGGTATATGCTTTAAAGTGAGCTTGCAAATAATTATGCTTTCCTTTGACGCCTATATTTGAAACAGTTTTATGTGATACATAATGCACTTCTAATAAGTAAATAAAATACCCGTGGCCCTCGTGATGATGTTCTTTTTTAAATGAAATGTGCTTCGCCCTATTTAAAATTAGTTTATGGTAAAGTTTGAGTTTTAAATCCAAAACCATTTATTGCATTGATCTGACTATCTGAGCCTGCATGCTAATTAATTTTCAAACAGAGGACTGTTGTATAGCCCTTTTAATTTCTTCACCGCTCCAATTTATATATGACATAAAAGGTGACATAAAATATATAATATGTTCTTTTTCGTTCAAATTATAAAATTATTATTAATTTTTAAAAATTAATTTAATATATTTTTAAATTTAAAATTAAGATGATTTATTAAATATAATAAAAAAATAAATCTTCTAATAAGTAATATTTTTGAAATAAGTTATAATATTCATCATTATGTTAATCAAACTTAATAAAATTTATATTAATTTTAAATTAAAAAATATTTTTAATTAATTTTAAAAAATTAATAATAATTTTATATTTTAAAAGATAATGAGTATTATCTCTTTTCCAAAACAGAAGGAGTATATATTATCTCTTTTCCAAACCTCATGCCATAATTGATTAATATCATCTGATGGAGGTCGAGTACGTATTACTATTAAGGTGAAACAGATTATTTAAATATATTATAAAACGTGTAACTTTTTATAACTATTTTATGGTGTAATTGGGTCACAATTACATGATATATAATTAAGAGTTTTATTTATTTTTATCTATTTTTCCTTTGTTTTGATTATCACTCTCTTTTTTCTCTCACCACTTTTCACTCTCTTTTCTTATTTATTCTAACATATTTTTTTTCCTACAATTTATTTGTCACATAATTTTTATCTTTAATTTTTTTTCTTTTATAACTTTTTTTTCTTACACGTGTAGCGCGTGTGCATGGATTTTAATTTAAATTATTCCGCTAGCTCATTTTAATGGAAACCTAAATTAATATTACGTGTTCAAAAGTTTAACCTTTTCCCTATATATTTTATTACATGTAATAGCTAGCTAGTTGATCTGTCTTTCAGTTAAGTAATGTCAATTTGCTAAGATAAAACAATTCAGAAACTTATATAAATTGAAACTACGATGTGACGAATTACATTAATATATGAAAGCACAATGAAACATACAATGAACTCAACTCTTCCAGCTATAGCTCTACCATGACTTTCCTGTGATGATATGTACTCTAAATAAAGGTTAATAAATTCTAAATTACCCCTCACTCCAATATTTCATAAAAAGAATTTTATTTATTAATTTTTTATTATACAAAAAGCGTCATTATTTATTAACTACAATATAAAATAACACAATATTTTTAAATTTATCATAATAATTTTGTTGTCATTTTCATGCAACACTTCAAACTAACAACTTATTAATTATACTTAGACATACATTACAGAAATGGAACTTAAACAAATGTATGTTAGCAAATTGAAGGCTACCCTCACTTTTAGTTCTGAACGGGGGGGGTTTGATCATTCTTGGTTGAGAGGGAAAAAATATATAAGAAAGAAAT
This sequence comes from Hedera helix, assembly GCA_947179155.2. NCBI lineage: Eukaryota > Viridiplantae > Streptophyta > Magnoliopsida > Apiales > Araliaceae > Hedera > Hedera helix. The sequence continues at coordinate 39,580,329 of OX359280.1, forward strand.
TGTTACTCAATGTTTTAAATTATAAATTTTCTAACATTTACATAATTTCGTTCTCATATGTGTAAAAAATTTATTTATTGTTCATGATATTTAAAACAGTTTGTAAGAATATTAATAAAAAATTCTTAGTTAGTAAGAAAAAAGATAGAGGAAATTGACTTTAAAAGTATTGGACCACACTCCTATAATGAAATGAGGTATGTTGGGATTGACTCATATTTCTATGGATTCGACTAATGGTTACTTCAATAGGGTAGCCAAGCACAAGGTGTAATTGAGTTTGGGGATTTAGTTAGTAGTCCGGTTTTTGATTTACTAATGTATTGGGCTTGAGTTTATGTTATAGCAGCTAGAGTTTTTTAATTACTATGAAAACAATTATTTGGTGTGTGAATCATTATAGAGCGTGTGAAGTATCTAATGAATACGCCAGATAAACAGGACTAGCCAAATTGATGAATCTGAGTATATCGTGTGTTCTTACTTTTCTATTCTTCATCTAATATTCTGTGTGATTGTGTTATTATTCAATTTTTAAATTCTAACGAGACAAGTTAAAACAATGATCAAACATATGCTACTTTAATTTTGTTTTTGTTGTTACCCCCTAGAGAGAATAACTGGTTGATAAGGAAACTAATATTAATTCAATATAAATTGATATATTGTGTCGACACAAATACAAAATTTCAACCCTAGCAAGTATAAACTCGTGAATTTATATGTCAAGATCACCTGCCATCTTTTTCATGTCGTGAATATCAAATTCAAGTCAAAGTCCATTTTGGTTACTCGCGAGTTTTTAGTTTCATTATTCAACTGAATTTCATCGAATTTTGTAGCAAACTCAATACTACTGCATACAATTTTTTTATTGCAAAATGAAATTATATAAGAAAGAAAATGTTATTTAATATTATAATTATTCAAATATTTACAAAAATTTGTTCTAATATGGGTATGAGATTTATTTCTTGTTCATGTAAGAAAACAGATGGAGGAAATTGACTTTAAAAGTATTGGACTAGTATAATGAAATCACGCAAGCTAAAACAATAATCAAACATATTCTATTTTTGTTTTTCTTGTTGTCCCCAGAGAGAATAGCTACTTGATGCCACAAAAGCAAGAAACGAGTGACTATGCAGATGAACTCATTCTTAAAATAAATAAATAAATAAATAAATATTGTGAAATTTTGTACAAATATAAGTAATTTTACTTGTTGATAATATGCTCAAACATAACATAAAAAAACTCATATTAATTTTAAGGATATTACAAGTGCATTGAAGTTTCACATCAGAGAAACAATAAAAGTATGAATGATAAATATATATGAATGAGTCCAAGACTTTATGGATTAAATTTTTTGGTCAAGTTGGATTCCAAGCATATGTGTTAGTGTTTTGTGTATACGCACACAATGTACGAGCTTCCCGGTTCTCTCCCAATACCTAGTATCAAATCTACGAAAGATTGATTGCGGACTAGTGAACCTCTTTAAAAGATATGCGATGGTGATTCAAAAAATTACAATTCTGGAGAATCTCTTCAAAAGAAATGCGTTGATATTAAATTCTTATTGAAGGGTTAGTACTTCCCTAAAGGGCTTTTGATGGTGTGATATGTTGAATTCTCGATGGATTTAGCCAAAAACTAATTCTGAGTTAACCAAGAAATGGTGTCACGGTAATTAAAGAGAATAATGTTCAATTCTTGATGGAAAAAAAGACCAAGAATAGTTTGTCAAGAATTGGCGTGTGGTGATTGAAGAGAAATGTTGTGTGGAGGGGGAAGCTCTTGATGTGATGAAGTTACTTGTGAAGGAAAAATTGTTAGGATATCATAAATAAGTTGGAATCTCATATAACAGAAATAATAAAAGTGTGATGGAATAATATACATGAATGGGTCCAAGATCTAATAGCTTAAACTTTTGGGTCAAGTTAGGTTTCAAACATATGTGTTAGTGTCTTGTGTACGCGCACGCAACGTGCAGGGTCCCTGATTCTCCCTCCTCTCATGGGTTCAAAAGGGGAGATTGTTGGGTATAGTTCCTCACTTATAAAAGGAATCTAAGTTAAAAAAGGATTTACTTGTTAGATGGTGACAAAGATAAGTAAATGTGATCTCTAATCTGATTAGGAGAATAATTTGTTAACTAGGAACATGTGGTTTGCCAGAGGTTATTTCCAATTCGTAATAGAAATGGATTATGAAGTGTATTTTAAATAATGCTATGAGAGAGTTATATTATAATGGGAGAAACTCAGTTGCAAAAAGGTGCTGAAAGAATAAATTGAGAAGATTACAGTTTATTGTTTATGGGTGTCCGCAGCCATCTCCGTTCAATTGAAATATTGAAGACTTTATTGTTTGGAGTATTTTAGGTGGTGAAGTGAATTAGATTTCTCACCTTAATTAAATGTAAATTTGCACTCTCGCAATTTTTTTATGTAACCTCAAGTTTTAGTACATAAATTTTGGGAAGATTATTGTAAGCCTATTATTATTTATACAGTGGAGATTCAAAGTTTGATTCGTAATTTTTCTTTTTAAGAGTTTTTCGTGTTAAATATTGTGTCTTGATTGTGGATGGGTATTTATTATTTTTTGTTCTCATAATTAGGTTTATTGATTTTCTATTTAATTGCACAAAGAGGGAAAAGTAGCTTTTAAGATTGAGTGTAACAACCTGAGTCAAACACCGAGTCTAAAACAAATCTTAGCATAATAAGGCTAAATGCGTTGTCTCAATAATATTTTCTAGGTTTATATATCTTAACTCACCACAGGCTCACCCAAAATATTATGACTGAATGTACTAATATTAGTAATTTAATTGCTTATATACAAACAAATTCTTCTCATAAATTTCAACGTGGAATTGGGGTGTTATAAATTTTTTCACTTAAATTTCTGATGTCCTCGTCAGAATCGTTCACACACACAGCCCATAGATATTTGTCTCTTTAACCATTGTGAGATAATATCAGCTGACTTCGTGTCCCCACCTCCAGACCTCTCTCCATTATGGGATAATACCATAAGCCTTCATGTGCCCACCACCGACACCTCAATCGGATTAACCTGACCTGAGCTTTAGATAGTTGGATTTGATACCATATGTAACGCCCCATGTCAAACCCAAGTGTCCCCACCTTTAAACCTCCCACAATTGTGAGATAATACCATCATCCTTCATATCCCCACCATAGACAATCCGATCAGATTAACGTGACTTGAACTTTCGAGAGTTGACTTTGATATCATATGTAACATCTTAAGTCAAATCCCGAGTCTAGAACAAATCTTGGGTCTAATCTCAAGTCCAAATCAAATCAAATATATCCAAATAAGACATTAAACCACTAGCATAATAGTATCTTTCTGGGTCATCTTAACCCATTATAGGTTTACTCAAAAAATTAAGACTGAAGGTACTATTATTAGTAAAATAATTCTTTATATATAGACAAATTATTTCCACGTATTTTGATGTGTGACCAGTGTTACAAACTTTAACAACCATACACACAGTTTTCACATATTTTGATGTGTGATCGGAATGTTACAAACTCAATCATGTAACGCCCCCAAAATTCTCGCACTCACTATACGATGGACCTTGTGTGTTAATTTCATACATCTATCAACTTAACCAATGATCCCATAATCATATTGGTTGAATTAGTCTTATTTTAGACTATACATTAAAAATTTCTCTTAATTTTGTCCCTAGATCTTAACTTGATCTCGATATCATTATTTATACAAGTATAAACTTGTATTTCATCCGTATAAATGGATAACACCATATATAACGGTCTCGTTTTAACCTTAAGATTTAAATATTCTATAACTTTACATGTTCCAATATCCACGACATTAAATCATTAGGACGGCTCTTGGAAACAGAGAATCTCACGGTGAATGTTTGTATCTTCATCCGTGATAAATGTTTGCATCTTTATCCATGACAAATGGTTGTATCTTTGTCTGGTGCAAAATTCTCTTTCCGTACAGAACATTACCCAACTAGTTAAAACCTTCACTCGAAACATATTTGTTTATAGTGATATCTCTTCATATCAATAATCCTACTTATTTGACATTCAGAATAGTAATAACGAGTTATACTTGGGTCCGAGGAACCTTAACGATGGATTTGACCAGTCAACATCGCTTAGTCTATCTCAAATGTACAGCACTCACAAGTTATATATTTACCGATCCTCATCCAAATAAATAGATCATTATCAATACTATGTTAAGTTTTAACAATTCTAGGTTATATCAAAATAAAGACAATAACAACATTCTGATGATAATAATTTATATCATTCATTCAATATTCGATTATATATTTGTTTGTTCGAATTACAACAGTCGTTATGACTTATACAAATACAAGTAATAAACATGAAAATCTAATTTACGCTTCATCTTTACGATCATGATCTTTTTAACGTTCATCTTTAATCTACAAATAAGATTTTATTCGCAAGAGTGAGCACGACGGCTCAGCAAGTCTAACATACAACACATACGCAGTTTATGCTTTCATATAAACTTTAACATGCCTTGACTGAACATAATTCTCCATTTAATATCATATATAACTCACGTTCCAACAATTTATATCACATTGACAGACAAAGTATATAAATCATGTTCATAACTCGTAAACATAACACATAATAGTTAGAAGGCTTTTAATCATTAATTAAAGACTTCACATAACAAAAGTTAGAAGACTTGCCTTGATTCGATAATACAGTTTAAGTTAATATCTGCGTTTAATCATACGGCCTACAAGGTATGTGAGGTTGATATAACCATTAGTCCTATTACGACTCCATAATCTAGTTAATAATAACTAGTTTATTTATTTTTTCTTGCTTCACTAACATATGAACATAAACTAGACATTCAAGACTAGTTTCATTGTTCATTGCTTTGATTAATTTGAACTTGATGTCACAAGCGTATCAGGCTAGAACATCATGTTTTTAAATATTCAGATTAAATTGAACATAATAACCGCTAGTATTTTTGATCTTTTATTCTTTATATATAAAATAAAATCAAACATTATATCCGCTTATAAAGAAGACTTTTTCTGCTTTATATAAAATAATTTGAGCATTATAACAACATATAAAATGAGTATTTGAATGAATACTTTAAGAAAATTTCAGCATTATAACTGCTTATAAAATGAGTATTTAAATAAATACTTTAAGAAAATTTCAGCATTATAACTGCTTATAATAATAACTTTTGTACTATATATCTCCAATAATTTGGACATTATAATTGCTTATAAAAGTATATTTATACTAAATATAAGAAGAAAATAAACATAATAATCACTAAAGTATACCTCTTGTAGTGCTTGAAATATATTTTTCACTCACAATAGCTCTCAAATTATAACTATAGAGTATTGTTGCTCTTGAGCTTCTTCTTGAATGGTGGGAAACAATGAATGATGGAGCTTCCTATTTATAGAAAAACCAAATTTCATTAATCGCATTTTTACCCCGGCTTATTACACTTTGCACCCTAAACTTTTCTTATTTTTTCTCCACCAAGCGACATCATGATGACATCATGATGACATCATCTTTATGCTTCTTTGAGGATGATGTCATGCTTACATTATGCTTGCATCATCCTTTCGTGTGATTGGTCGAAAAATGTTCACTTGGATTACCAGTTTGGTTTCCTTGGTTCTAATTAGTCCATTTTATTTTCTAGTTTCTGTAATCGTGCTAGTTTTTCATAGTTTGGTTACTTCAACTTGGTTTTGTCTAACTTGACTCTGATTGGTCAATAATTAATCATACTTGAATGTGATTGGTCGAAAACTTTTCACCTGGATTCTCAGTTATAATCTAGTTTGTTTTCAACTAACTAGTTAAATAGAATAATACATAAATATTTATATGTATTTCTTCCGTATAATACATCGTATAATATTCTTATTCTACTGGTATTATACCTCGTATTATTCTCGTATTAGACTCGTATAATCTTTCGTATAATTCTCGTATTATACATTACAGTATACTTTTATTTCGTATTCGCTACGTATTCGTCCCGTATATGTGAATAGTAATCTCCAAAAATTATTTTGGGTAAAAAATTTATTGGTCAAAATGCATCTACTGTAAAAAAAAACACTATTCAGGAATGTGAATTTTCAAAATTCGGAAGAAAGTTTTCAAATGAATAGTGTTTTATGAGTTTTTTCGAGAAAAACTTTTATTGACTAAATAACATTTATACTTCATATAAATGTTATTTCGTGAAATACGATATGTTAAGATGTCGAAAAGAACAGTCAAAAAGACAACAAACATTCTCCCAAAACTTTTTATTGGTTCCTTGACATCTAAACCTCATAATAACACTATGTTGTGAAATGTAAGAAGTCCTATAGATGAAAGGAACAGTCAAACGAATGAAAAACGTTTCCTCGTGAATAGTGAGTTTACACATTTTTCGATAATTTTTTTTTTATTGACTGTTACGTGTTTTCAAAGCACGGGAATGTTGAATCTTGAAACGGAATGTCAATTTGACCTACACGTTTCTCTCGAGAGCCTAGGTTATTTTCTAGGATTTAGGGTTTAGGTTTTAACTTTTTTTCCAATTTAGGTTTTTGCCTTAAATTGACTTCTGATTTTTAATAAGTGTTAAGGTTAACCACTCAAACTAAAACACAAAATCCTACACATAGATAATTTACTTAACTCATTTAAAAGCTCAATTCAAGCTTTACTAATTACATAACACAAATTAGGTTAAAGAATTTAACCTCTTAATTGTATACGATCTCAGTTTCGCGTCGTATTTTATCTTTCAGATAACTCAAGGTATGCTTGAGCAATCCTTCTTAGGTTTTGAATTGACAACCTTAATTAGATTTTGTCAGATCAATTATGAAATATTTGGGATATTACAAATCAACCACACACAAAGTCCATAAATCTTTACCTCTCTACGAGTTCGGAACAAGTCTAACATTATAAGGCTAAATATGTTATCTCAATAATATCTTATTGGGTCATCTTAGCCCAGTACAGACTCACTCAAAATGTTATTACTGAAGGTACTAATGTTAGTAACTTATTTTTTTATAGAGACTGAGATGTTATATTGAAAGTATTTTACATTCACTTTTTCTAACAATATCAACCTATAAATTGCTTTAATTTTCCGTGTCAAAAAAATATACAAAATTTCAACCGTAGCAAATATTAACATCACCTGCCATTAAAGATAAAGACTACCATGCGGCCCATGCATGAAATTCTATATCAAGATCACCTGCCATCTTTTTCATGTCGTGAATATCAAATTCAAATGCAAGTCAAAGTCCATTTTGGGTACTCACGAGGTTTTAGTTCCATTATTATACTGAATTTCAACGAATTTCGTTGGTAACGTTTCAACACTACTGCATACAATTTTTTTTAGTACAAAATTAAAATTTATTAACATATAAATACAGTGCAAAGTCGTGTAATATATAATTAAAAATATATTTATATATTACTCAGAGTTTGAATTAATTATCATGTAAGTGCCAATCTGGATCTAAGATGCAACAAGTAGCTAGATCATATTTCCAAGTGACCTCTTGAATAATATAATTTAAACTCACATGGCTTAGGTCGTGTTTCTACCAAATTTTCAAGAAGTGTTGCAACTTCAACTCCTTCCAAGGGGTCAAGCAGTGAAGACAATCTTAGTTTATTTGGAATTATTGTTGTGTGATGCTTTCGAGGAAATAGGAATAGGTGGACTTATCATTTTCCAAATGGATTAGTGCGATGCTTTCGGGAAAATAGGAATAGGTCGACTTATCATTTTCCAAATGGATTACTTCTTTTTTCAGTTTCTACATTTTATAAAAAGTACTTTTCAAAGATTTGTTTTCCTTGATTACTTCTTTTTCTAACTTGAATTAGAAATTCATACATAAAATATATCAAGTCCCAAAATACTAGAAGTGTTTAAGTCGTTAGAGAATGAACTCAATAATGTATATTATGCTTTAAATGAATTTATTATCTCAACGTGTCCTTGACAGCATAGAAATCTATTACAAAAATTCATTTAGTTTGTCATTTTTTTTATCGGTAATTTTTTTTTATTAATACCTAAGAAATAACATGATTGACGAATTCATAGGAATTGGATACAGTTACTATAGAATTACAAATCATCAAATAAATAAAACCTTATGGAGTTAAATCCTTGAACAAATTTATTCAACACTCAAGAGTTTCACCTAGAAAATTCGACAAAAAATTCAGCTTCCTTCTCACAAACAAAGTATCAACAAGCTATTTTTGGACCAACCATTCAAAAACTGACTTTCAATGTACCTTTACAAGCCTTTCAATTTTTCATCTTCGGCCTTCGCAATAAATTAGTTTGGCAAGTTTTGAGGCTTTTTTCTGATTAAAACTATGGCAGTTATGATAAATAATTATAACCTCAATTGGAATTACTAATTCTATGTATCTAGTCCACACAAAAGTTTTGCAATATATATATATATATATATATATATATATATATTGTGCAAAGATCTAATAACTTAATTTTACTTACGTTCGTACTAGTATTTCACTAATTAATACCTAAAAAGTGCATTTATGGTGGTACCTTTCTTGCAAAAGAACAAAATTGTAGGAAAAATCAAAGTTCTTTTTTCCCTAAATCATGAAACTCAAATGTAATTTTACTTCACGTGCTTCCATTTGAAGAAATTTTGAGTAACATACACCTTTACATGTAATTTAAAATTGTTATTGTGCTTCTTCCTTTACTGCTTATATAAGGAGATTTGAGTGCGTTTAGAGTTTTAAACAAATTTAAGAATTTTATTTATTTATAAAAAATTATTTAAATAATAATTTATTTAATTTATAAATGTAAATTTAAACACAATAAAATAAAATAAATATAATATAATACGCTTCTACAAATACTGTGAACACCGGTAATTGAATATCTTAATTCTATTTACTAACGCCAAGAATATTAAAAAGGGAATGGAAATATATTTTTAGTGAAAAGTTGTTTATTTTGTCATATCCTAAAATCTGAGGTAGGGTCAAAATGAAAAAAAATATGAGTAATAATATTTTATAATGATTTATATAATAATTTTTATAAAAAATAACGAGATTTATTATATAAATAATAAATTTTATTATTTTTTATAAAAATTTATTATATAAATAAATAACAATTATTACGTATAGTAAAGATAGGCCAGAATGCACCTGTGTCTTCTGAAGATTCTAATCCTAGGAACTCTGCAACAAACAGACTTGGTTAACTTCCACAGGAAAACAGGTGTTAACGAGGACAGGTAAAAAGGGACATCAGCCGTCTCATCACAATTTTTCAACAACCACCGCCGCCTATGGCCCATGGGTATGGAATGGACTGCTTTTATCGGATAATACCCATTTGGCAAATTACCCTTTTCTCTCTCTTCCCTCTATTTAACAAGTACCAACAGAGAACGAGTCACGTGAGGTATCCAAGTCAATACAGGCAATTAAGGCCACGAGGCAGCACTGATCACTTTTATTGGGAATCGTCAAAACCCTAATTTGACCCCTTACACCAGCCCCATTGGTTAGGGAAACCCCCACGTGCCTACACCCACTTCATCCTCCCTAATTCCTTTCTTAACTTTTATCATTACAAGTGCTTTTTTTACTTGCATGATCAAACAAAGGATATAATCTCTTCTTATTTCCTACGCTTTCCATATCAATGTTTAAACCAATCAAAATCGTGACAAAAAATATTAGTGAGAGAATTTTGGAACATTATATGAATATCAAATTAGTTTACATGTTTCAACAGGTGATTGAGTGTTATAATCAGTTCACTTGAATACTTAGACTTTCTTGTTAGGTCTAAACACAAAGCCTAGAATATATAGCTTAGAATAGCCATTATGATAGTACAAGCGACATTCGTGGCCCGATCTTTAAGACATCATATGTCCATTATGAAATAATACTAATTGCATTCGTGTCCTGATCACCTCCAACACCTTGATAAAATCAATTGTTTTGAACTTTTCAGAGTCAGAACAATTTAGGATAAATCTTGAATTTAAATCGAATCAAATTAACCAAGGCTCAATCCACAACCATAATAGTAACTTTTTAGATTCTTTTAACCCATCACGTATTTACTTATAAAATTATTCTTGAATGTAATATATTGATATTATCTTAAAATCTTATATGCATATCAAATTAGCCTACACGTTCCGATTTCATCACTTAAATACGTGATATCCTCATAAATACTGAACAAATAGCCAAAAATATGTGCTTATCTAATCATTATGAGATAATACTAATAATTTTTATCCTCACCTTCAATCGACACATCTTCTATAATACTAATTGCCTTCATATCTCATCCCGACAATCTGATAACATGACTTGAACCAAGTATTTGAGAGTTGAATTTGATATCATATATAATTAGTGGCGTAACTACATTACAAGAAAAAAACTTATCTCCAATAGAAATTTTCATCGAAAATGACCTTATTCTGTCGAAATTAACTTATCTCGGATGAAAAATGCGGTCATAACTAAGTGGGTCGGGAATAATTCCGTCGAGAGCTCCGTTAGGAATATTTAGTTATTTTCGACGAAAATTCCATCGGAAATAGATTGTTTCTCACAGAAGTTCAGTCAAAAATAAATTATTTCCCACGAAAAATTCTGTCAGAAATAACTTTCATTTTTAAAATAAAAATAAAATATTTGTTATTTTTTCTTGATTTCATAACAATGCATGTGCAGTATTCATTCTAATTACAATAAAAGGTGATATTAATTTCACACAATGCATGTATTCATATAATGCACAATCAAACATCACATTAATGAAATATAAAATAACTGGTATTAACATCACATTAACAGCATTAGCAAACAACTCATTAGTATAGTGGGACCTCACAAACTTCAGTGGTCATTTTCTATTTTTATTTATCATGTCGTCATCTTAGTTAGAATACCTTAATCATTATCCAACAAAATGAATAGCAATGTACAAGTGGCTTCATCATAAGAAAATTTGCATAGTAGATTTAAAAAAAAAATAGTAATACAAACAATTAACAAAACAACATTCAACCTAAATCCTTATGAAAAGCATTTCCTACATTCAATATAACTTCTATACATTATGGGACAGCAAAGCTTTGAAACATAACAAATAGCAAAAACATTAATTAAGAACATTCTGAGTAATTGGTGCCCTTTTATAAGCAACCACAACCTTGAGTCCAGCCTGATAAGAAAATTTCTTTGCCTCCTCATGTATTTACCCAAAAAGAAAAAAGTCAACGAATTATAATAAACTAAAAGCAAAGCACACAAACCAAAATGAGATTATAACATATTTTACCTAACAAAAAAATTTAGTCACAACACAACAATTGAGTTAATTCAGTACAACAAAAAACCAATGGACAGACCCAAATTCAGTTCCAATTGATTAACCCAATTCAACATTTTTAATTCCCAACAAATTACCTTTGCTAAAACATACATTTTTGGCCAAAACAAATTAAAGAAACAAAGTTCACCCAATATGAAAATTCATACCATAATTTGAAGAAATGTATGAAATTAATACAATCCCAAATTAATACAAAAATCCTTACTTCATATTCAGTCACAAAACACATTCAGTCTCAAATTGAACAATTTCAATTAACTAATTATACAAAATACTGTAAATTCAAATTCTACCAAAATGAAAATTCATACTGTAAATTACCCCCTAAATTACACCATTATGTTTCCTCACTTACCTGGCCAATGAAGAAAGAAGCACACCTAAGTCGTACCCACTAATTGCCACCAAGTTTCTCCCACCACAACACCACCGAGGTTCGTCGAACACAAAAAGGGATCAGAAAAGGAGGAGGAAGCTACCAACGGGAGGGAGAATGAGGAGGAAAATGATGAGGTTCTAACGGGAGGGGGGAGGGGAGAGAGGAGAGGTAGAGAGAGAGAGAGAGAGCACTGCGGTAGAGAGAGAGTTGAGAGAAGAAAAGTGGTTGCGTCGGCTAAGAGAACTGATAATTTTTAGATTTTAGAAGTTATTTTCGACAGAATGTCTGTCGAAAATATGGCCCATTTCGTCGTAATTAAGTTTAGCGCTGCACAGACATGTTACCGCTAAAGGGTCTTCTTATATCCGACGAAATTCCATAAAGATTGATTTGTGTACGACGAAATTATTTTCAATGGAATATTCTGTCGGAAATAAATTAATTTCGACGAAAATCTATCCGTCGAAATTGAGAACTTTTCTTGTAGTGCTAGGAAGGGAAGGGGAGTGAGTTGTGCCCCTCTTCCCCTCCCCTCCCCTTCCCTTCCCTTCCCTTCCCTTCCCACCACCACCACCACCACCACCACCACCTTTACCCTATACCCTTTCCTTGCCAATTTATTTCTTTTGTTCTAAATTATATGATCACTATTAACTTTATAAAAGTCATTTTAAATTTAAAATTGACATGATTAATTTAAGTTTTGAAAGTAATAAATCTTACAACTAGTGGTTCTTTTCAGATAATTTATGATATTCAAAATTATATTGACATAAATTAAATGAATTCATATCAATTTTAAATTTAAAAATAAAATAAAATTACCTTTTAAAAAGTCAATACTGATCTTATAAATTAAAATGGAGAGAGTATAATATATTATATAATTTTCTCCCTCATTGTACAAATATTTTTAGTGCTAGACTCATATATTGAGAATATAAATTTATACTACATTACACCTAAAATAATATATAAATTTTATTTTCAAATTTTAATACATTTCAAACTATAATTTTCAAAGGCAGATAAAATAACGTTAATATTTAAAAATTAACTTAGCTTTAAAGTCAAATAAATATGATTAATATTATAGTTAATGTTAGATATCTCAAATTTGGTCTCTCAAATTATCTTAAATATACACATTATCATTGTATTGGTGTGTAATGAAATTCTTGGGATCAATTATAATATTGAACAAATATAATAATGATATGTGTATTTGAGACCCTTAATTTTACTTTAATATTAAAACGCTTTGATATAGATGAATTCATATATATATATATATATATATATATATATATATATATATATATATATATAGGGTGCTTGCCTATTCATGACAACCGGTTTTAATTGGGGTATTATTTCGGTAACCAATGTAGGGAGCATTTTTTGATGTGGATTGTGTCGACGCCGGGATTTTCGTCGTTTTGTTTTTTAATATTTAAAAGCCCTTTCCAATTTTAGCCTTTGGATTTAAGATGTGATTTTTGAAAAGGGTCGACTTAAGTGTCGACGGGGTTTCGAAAGATCGATTTTATAATGAGTCAGTTGACCAGAGTCGCGCAATTGGTATATTTGAAATGGATGTACCAACTCATCCGAATTTTGTTTTCGTAATCGCTGGCTCATATGTGACTCCGATTTAATTGGTCTGCGAACTGAGATTCATAGAGTTCGGGGGTTTGCTTAAGCGAGGGGAAGGTGTTAGGCACCCCCCGACTTCCGTGAAACACGGTTACCGCAATCTCGATGTTTTTCTATCATTTTAAATCCTAAAATGTGTATGTGCGCATATGTGTGCGTGTGTGCCTAAATGAATGCTTGTGACGAATTTTTGCATAAAAGTTGCTATGATTTTCTATGACAAATGTGTTTTATCGAGAAAGTGTTTAGACGTCTTTTGAACCAAATGATAAGGCTTCGTTTGTTATAATAAAGATTGATTTTAATTTCGAAAATGATGAGGGTTTTTTATTAGATGTCATTTTTAGAAAACAATAGTTTTTAAACTTTCGTCAAATAGGAATCGAGACTATACATTGCCTTCTAACAGTAAATATAAATAAAATGAAGGCAACTTCTAGAACTCTTTAACTCTATGCACAAAGTTTAATGAAAACGTTTATTTATTTTTTACGAAAACATCTTTTATGACATTTAAAACCAAATGTAGCCTTTTCGTCAAACAAGGATCAAAGTTCGCCAAAACTCTTAATTTTTAAACCTCGTGAATCTAATATCCTAATTTGATCATTTTTAGAAAATCTTCATCGTTTGCCTTATTTTGGAAATCATTTTTTTGTGTCGTGAATTTAAACAAGCATTCAAAATGTGTCGGGGCTATCCGTGGGCATGTGAACCGTCTAAATAACCCCAAACACCCACAATCACATATTTTTATTATTACGGGGCTTTAACCCGATCACGATTTGGTATCGCTTTAAGGCCCGATATTACATATGTACAACCATGAATCCTATCTAATGATTACATACACCCAAAAATGTCCATCATCGGGATTTGATCACGACGATCTCCTTTTTAGGCTCACAGTTACCCAAATCACTGCATAACCAATACTACAGCAAAATCTAACAATACTAAACTCATTACGGTACTATGTGAATCACAAATCTCAATGCCAACACTACAACTATCTATGAACACAGCGAACGATATATCACCGTACGGATGTCATCGGGGCATTAGGAGGAAGTTACGTTCCAATGGAACTCTCGCTAACGACCCCTAACCCACGGATCATCATCATCATGACAACATACTACATCAAGTAATCCAAAACACGAAATTATACTAACAATACAAACAATAAAAAACCCAAGAAAATACCCTTTTCACCTTGCAAAGTGTCGATTAAAGCTTCTTATTTCACGAATCGGACAACACCACAATAACACTCGACTAATTAGCAATAAAGGATGAATTTCTCACTCAAATCTAACCAAGAACAAAGCTTTTTCTCTCCTCCTGCGAACTCTCTCTCTCTAAACTCTATTTCTTTTTCTTCTTTTTTGCTCTCGGACGCAGAAATGGCCGCTGTATAGTGTCCTGGAGGCAGCCGCAGGTGCATCTGCGGCTGCCTGATGTGGCCGTCCGCGTCGAAACCTCGGCTGCCGTGCATTTTCTCGAGCCACAAAAAATGCCACGTGTCGTCGACCGTAGATGCATCCGCGGCTGCCCGGCTTCCTTTTCTCGATTTTCGTGTTACACAGTCTTAAATCATCATTTTTTGCTGCATTATTTCGGAAGACTGTTACCTGATGTATAAATCGCTCTTTGTGTTTGGCTTCCAGGGGGCGCCGCCCCCTTCCACCCCCGCCAGCTCATCGGCGAGCTGGGCAGCCGCTCGCTCACCGGGGAGCGAGACCCCTGAACATCGTAAGCGTAGTGGTCGTTTGTCGTTTTTTGTGATCAAATCAGGTTCTTCTGGATCAACTGTTTCCTTGCCTCAAATAACCTGATGCTCGTTGTTCGTTGTGGCGGCTTTGACCGTAAGTCGTTGGGGTGGCTTCGTGTTGGGGTCCACCTTCCTTTTCGCATGTCGGGTCAAGTGACGACTTTGCCCTCCTGCCAGGGTTAGTAGAGAAGTGAAAATTTTGGGTGTCTACAGATTGGTCATGCCGCTACTCCTTCTTGCAGCAGACCATGCCACTATTCTCTCTTGTGACAAACTAATTTACTGGTAAAATTAGCCCTGTCGCTACTCCCTTTTGCGGCAGACCAATTTTCGCGTTAATTGACCCTACCGTTACTCTCTCTTGCAGTATATCAATTTTAGTTGTACTTACTAACAACCGATTACTATAAATGAATTTTCATATATATATATATATATATATATATATATATATATATTAAAACTAAAAATATATAAAGTTTTATTTTGTATTTATATTTTTTAATATTCATTTAATATCACATTAATACTTTTAGTGTTGAAATTATTTTTATAAATGTTTTGGCTCCCTCCCAGTAGAATTTCTAGCTACGCCTTTGTATGTAATAACATGTGTCAAATCTCGGTCTAAGTCAAATCAAATGGTATCAAGTTTTAATCCATTGTTCTAATAGTATTTTTCAGGATTATTTAATTTTATTATAAGTTTACCCAAAAATCATAATTGAATGTATTATTAATCATAGCATAATATTTATATACACATATAACAAATTAATCTCACGTTGCATATATTATAGTGTTGCAAAACTTAATTTTCTTTGTTCCTTAAAAATTGTTTTAATTTAATTTTTTTCAATTAAATTAATCATTTTTGTAATAAGTTTTATCATTTCCTAATTAGAAAGATAAGTGAAAAAATTATAACCATAAGAAATTATATCGAATTTATTATTATCTCCACTTTTTATGAGTATAAAAATATATAATTAAATATTTTTAAATTTTAATTTAGAATTAACTAATTTGATTAAAAAATCAAATTAAGTAAAATTTTCAATAACTGAGATAGCAGATGATGGACTATTTTTGTTGAGGATGCGCTAGTGCAAAGATTTCAGTTCAATATTAAGATGAGTTGGTGAGGATTGTGGTCCTAAAATATGAAAAATGATATTTATAGGCAATTACAGTGCAATACATGCTATACACAATTATACATTAATTAATTTAACAATGATATTTTGTTGCTCTTGAAATATATTACTAGAACACGATAATGTTTACTAAAATTCGGGGGGTTTTATACAATAGGGCAAGCCTGGCTGCAGTCAGTAGGTTGGTCAGGAGGAGTCAGAAATCCCTTGGCTTGAATCGGAGAGAAAGCTGTGGGCATTGTCTCAGTTTTCGAAACCCTAGGAAGAGAGATCCACATTTTTATGGCAGCAGACACTATGAATGGCCACTTACCCTACCTCTACTATGCTATTATTAATAACAACAAAGTCATGACAAGCCAATCAAGAAAGGTAACAAGCTGACAAGACACACCACTCTGTATTAACAAAGACAATATTATTAATTTTACTATAAATAATAACTCATATAATAATATAATAATTTTATATAAAAATAATAAAATTTATAATATAAAAATAATAAAATTTATTATTTTTATATTATATTGTTATATTTATTATTACATAAGTAATTATATATAACAACACTTCAATGCTATGTACAAACAGGAAAACTTAGAAAGATTAAAGGGTCAGTGACAGTCAGTTCAATTTATCTTGGTCGAATACAACAAAAAATCCGTCCCGAAAGATTTACTCAATTAACCCCTTTTTATGTCATCATCCCTGTCTACATCATGTTTAATTTCTCACCATTTGCGAACTTGTAAGTCATATCTTTCTCTCTCAACTTGCATAACCTATCCCTTCTTTAGTTGGATAATGTATAGAAGGGATCGTTGTCATTTTCTAGTTTCCTTTCACCCCTTGAGTCACGTAAAGCAGCTACTCCCTCCAATTTATAAAAACTGATTTAATTACATTTTTTTTTTACATAAATTAAAAACATTTAGAAAATGAAAGAAAGTATCAAATAAATTTTATTTTTTTAGGAAAAAAAAAAAAAAAAATATTTTATTTTCTGCCATGGTGAACCTTGATATAGTACACTAAAGAATTTTTTTTTTCTTTAAATTAATGGACCTTACCTAATTATTTTTAAAGATAAAATAGTATGTGTATATGATTTTAATATATTTAAACCATCTTTTGTGAACAATTATTTTTGTATTTAATCATCTTTTATGAAACCAAAAGAGTATTTAAAAAGGACGATATTTTAATTTTGGTGCTCCAATTATTAATCCAACACAAATATTACATCAAATAGTATATCGTATAAATATTGAAAATAGTACAATTTTGTTAAAATAAAATAATTGAAACGTCAAAAAAAAAAAAACTATTTTCCTTATTTAATTAATAGAAACGGCGATGCAATTTACTTTTACCATTGAAGTAGCTCCTTTTGCCTCACATGCAAACTCATTAACTTTTCTGTCTTTTTTATTCATCCCTATATGAGTGTCAAAGGTCACAAGTTTTAACGAGGTACATGTACCTAGCTATCCACATGATTGTGAGATGCATTCATAATTCACTTAAGAGGATCTTGTAGAACTAATTAGTTGAGTAACCAGTATTTTGTTTGTCGAAGTACTACCTTCATGGTATTTTAACAAAATATCACTAGGACATTATGAAAGAAGAATTCACAAAGTTTTGAATTTACATAGGATAACCAAACATGACATAATTTGTGAAACTAATTAAGGATGTATGATATAATCTCGATAAGAACAAGTTAGCTGATATATTGTCAGCTAATCTCTTAAACCATAGTATACTTCTATTTTACAAGGATAATCATATTTTATCCCAAAAATTATAATTTTCATTTTATATTTTAAAGGTCACTTGATTCGTTTTATCTAAGCTGCTTTGTTTTTTATTCTTAATAATATACATTCACACACTCAGAATTTCCTTATATTTACAAATGCTAGCCTTTTCTGAAAAGTAATATACTACTAACTACAATTTTTTTTAATAGCATTTTCTGAGAACTTTTGTTATTTATATGTTTAATTCTATTGCTCCTGATGGTGTTGCACTTTAATGTCTTTTATTTGCCCCTCGTGTAAAAATATTATATACTTTATTTGAATTTGAAGACACGAAATCTATATACATCTTCATTTCTAAATCTTCTTTTGCATATCGTCTTCTGTTAATTCTCTATTTATATAATTTCACAAGAGCTTAAAAAACCAATATATATATATATATATATATATATATATATATATATTTGAACGAAGAAGTGGCAGTATATTTATACTTTGGTCTTATTCTTATCAGCAAAAGTGCAAAACATGTCATTTTCATATGGAAACTTCTCTACAGGAAATTGCTATTAAGATAAGTTTCTTATATGTAAAGTCACAAGACCCAAAAGACTAGAGGTAATGCATGATAGTAAAATCTCATATTAAATTATAAAGAGAAAAATTGAATACATATATATTTTAATGGACCATAGGCCTAATAAGTTAATCTTTTGGGTTAAGATGTGATTTTAGATAAGTATATATGGGCCAGATATTTCCAACAACCAGTCTTAGAGCCATGACTATGGACTTGGGTCATGGATATGCTATGGACGTGTGCATGACAAACGAAAATAATTCATTGAGCAAGTGGTGAACTCTTCTCGTATAGACTCTTAATTTGGCTCATGACAAGAGTTATTGAAGAGTGTGTGCTCGTCATTAGAGAGAGACTAGATGGGCTAGGTTCGATGCATTACGGATCTATGCTTGGTGGATTATGTATTCTTTAAGCAAGTGGTGGACTATTCTCGAGGAGTCTCTTGGTAGATCAACATAAAATATTAAGAGATAAGTCTCATTAGACATAGAGAGTTGATGGGCTTGTCAAAAGACTCTTGATATAGACCAAACAAGAGATATTAAGATATAAGTCTCGTCACTTGATGGGCTTGTCAAAGATTCTTGATAAATTAAACGAGAGATATTAAGAAATCAAACAGGCTTTATCTCGATGAGACTTTTGGTGGATTAACATGAGATATTAAGAGATAAGTCTCATTAGAGAGAGAGAGTTGATGGGCTTGTCAGAGACTCTTGATATAGATCAAACAAGAGATATTGAGAGATAAGTCTCATCACTTGATGGGCTTGTCAGAGATTCTTGATAAATCAAACAAGAGATATTGAGATAGAAGCATAGTCAGATAGAGAAGACTTGATGAGATTAGCAGAGAGACTCTTGATGGATCAAAAAAAAGATATTGAGAGATGAGCCTTATTAAGCAAAGGTTCTTGGTGGATCAAACAAGAGATATTAAAGAGTGTGACTCATCAACTAAAAGAAGTGATGAGCTAATGCTCAAAAAAGTATGGTTAAAGTTCAAGTCCTTGATAAAGAGATCACAAGTTAAGGGGGAGATTATTGAGGTATTACTTGATAGTAAAATCATACGTCGAATTATAAGGAGAAAAATTAACACATATATAATCTAATAGATCATAAACTTAATAAGTTAATTTTTTGAGTCAAGATATAGTTTTAAATGAATATACATGAACCGAATATTTTTAATAGGATCAATATGTATTCAGTTTAGCTATTTCGTCCCCTTGTTCTCGTCACATTTCACATCAAATAACCATTTTCAGACATCATTAATTTGACCCTAAAATGATCTCTTTTTTCATACTCCATACATTCTAAGATATGACAAGTGATTTTAAATTTTGGAATAGAAGAAATATTTTCTTTTACATCTCATAACCCATATATCACAGAAAAGTTTTTTTTTTTTTTTCCTTAATTGTTGTTTCTTTATCTTCTAAAGTAGTGGAAAATTTGACAGAGGTAAATCATGTAATCCTAATATTTATTCACTCAATATATATATATATGGTTGAGTTTCTACAAGATTTGATCTTCTTCTTAGAGCAATTCAAAGCTCCTTTTCATATATCTTTTCATCCACCCAAGTAAGTGCTGTGATTGTGTCTAATGACTTATATGTGTTAATTTGTCGTGTATCGCCTTATAAAAACAATAAATTTCTTGGTTATTGCAATAAAAGTCTAACTTTTGACGAATTAAACAACATCTACGGATACAAGATTATCTCATAATTTCCACTAATCACTCTCAAATCCGATGCCCCCACTATGTTTTCTACCTAAAACAACTTTTTTTATATACTAATACTTAATTATTGTTGCAAAATTAGCCATTAGACGCCGGTTCCACAAACTTTTTTGCTGAATTCAAGCAAGTCCAAAGTATTGTTTAATATAATGACAAGCAATAATGGAAACCAGCTGGCAATGAGCCTTGATCTTCCGATTAAAAAATATAAACTTAATTATGAAACACTAATGCATGAGAGTCCAATGTTCAACCCTATCCACTAGTATTTTCCCCTATTTTTTCTTGTCTTTTTGAAGTGCTTATAAAAATATTTATTTAAAAAAAGTCACAACCTTAAACTAAAAAAAGGAATATAGGTTTTCCTAAGTGAAAGGAGAGGTCGAAAACGCATTACTATATAATTGTGGTTCCCATAATATATATATATATATATAATAAAACATATGCAGCTAGAAAACAACATCTATGCTTTGCGCTTAAAATAACGATTTTCGTTCAATTTCTTTTATTTTAAATTAATTAATTTTCAAAACGATTGATATGATAGATTCTTATTTTAACAATCATTGGTTGATGAGAATTTCTAAAAAGGTCTTTAGTTTCATTATGCTATTGATTATTTTTTATTTTTAAAATTATACTCTTAGATCTTCCAAAAACAAACTAATGGAGTACCTTGTTATCTTAGTTAGTAGTAAAAAGGATAATTAAATATAGTAAAACAGTACTCCTACACATGCTATAAATTATTAAAAAGAATATGATACTAATTAATCACTTATTTTTTATTACCACTTGAAAAGAAACAATTTTTTTACAGTCCAAATTTTAAGGTCAAATATTAAACTTATCTAAGCTGGTTTGTCAAATGATGCAAAAGATATATATTAATCAAGTTGATCACCGTAATATGCGAATTTTGCACGATAAAAGAATATAAAGATGTTATATGCAGTTTTATAAAAAAAAATAATAATCAAACTCTTAGGATTGTGAAAACGCTGATTATGGGTGGACTCTAGTACTGTAATCCATAAGCTCACGTTAAGGGCCTTTAGTCAGCCTGCCTGGATAAAACCCAACTGTAATCCATAGGCTCACGTTAAGGGCCTTTAGTCAGCCTGCCTGGATAAAACCCAACATATAAAGATGGGTCAGTATATCAAAACCCACAATACCTTCTTATTCTTCTTCTTCTTCTTCTTATTGTTGTTGTTGTTGTTGTAATAACATTTTTTAACATAAGATCTCTATATTCACCTCTGAATTGACATCAAAATGATCATGTCGTGTTTAGTTGTCTAATGAGGGCCATTGCATATAATCACAAACTCAAAACCATCCTCCAATTTTTATATTTGAGATTAGTCATGCACAATAAGTCGGTTTGAGTTTGTCAAGTTTTAGTTGTTAACTAGGTTGGGAACCTTTGACTTTTGGCCTACAAGTCAGGTCAGGCCGCTCTATTTAATTTTTTTTTTGTAATTTTAAATATTATAAAAACACTAATTAAAATTTTAAACTTAATTGATGTATTAATTAAAAGTAATGTATTACAACTTACAACTTATAAATTACAATAATGAATTAAAATATTGTATAATTTTAAAGATATTGTATTATTTTATACTATCATTAATAAATAAATAAAATACCTTTTTATGAAAAGTATATATATATATATATTATTATTATTATTATTATTATTTTAAAAATGACTTTCTAATTTTTACGCTAAGTATTTATTAAAATGAAGATGCAATGAAAGATCTGCAAAAAGTATAGGTTACTAGCTAAGCAAGGAAAATTCTTATATATTACACTGTCCAATGTGTTTTCATGAATTTCTTTATTCGTATATAAACAAACATGTATGAATGAATGTATTGAAATATGCCAATTTTATTTAGTTTATTGAATGAGTTGTTACAAAGATGAAATTTTTGTCTGCAGTGAGAGAATTAAAGTAACAAAAAAATAAAATTGGCAGGGCGAGGCAGGCTTTGGGTGAATCAGGCCAGGCCTCAGGTCAAACCGGATTTGGTGGCAGACCAGGTCAGGTTGGATTTGAGTCAAAAAAATATGGCATGTTTGTGGTCTTTAAGTCAGGTTGAGCTGGACCAGGTCTTGTTCAGGCCGCGCTTTGACCAAGCCGAACTCAGGCCACATGCCATTTGTACACCACTACTTGAGATGCACTTCTTTTTATACTTATTAAAGCGTTTCTGAGTTTGGAGGGATGAGATGGGAAAGAAAAGTATAAGAAAAGAAGGGATGGGAAATAATTATAATTTTTTCTTGTCATTTTTGTGAGTTTTAGAAAGGAAAAAAATTTATATGATTTTAATTATATTTTTTCTTATTTGTGAGTTTAAAAATAAAGGAAAAAAAGAAAGAATTTTTTATTTTTATTTTTAAACTACACTATTGCTATATTATCCTTAGATATAAATGTTATAAATGATATTATTGTCTACCTATTGGATTATTTTACTTAGTTGTTTTCAAGGTTTGTTACACGCGCGCGCGCACGCATACGTACATACGTACATACATATATACATATATATATATATATATATATATAATGCAACAAAATATTATCAGACTTTCAAATTTCCTCACATGATGGGGACAAATCCTTTAAGATAATTATGATGACTGCTTACTAATTTGTATGTGAAATAATTATATTAATTTGAATTCTCATAAACTCGTAACTCAATAAAAAAATTTACAGAATGACGTTGAGCGATGTTAATTAAGTAATGTTGGTATCATGAAGAGAAAATGAAATAATCTCTCTTTTCAGTTAATAATACTATCCGAATTATTATTAGTTGTAATTTTGTAAATCTTGTATCAAGAATAAAAACTTAATTTATACTAGATCATTATAGTTTTTATATTAAATGGAGTCAAACTTTACTGCTTCTGTTTAGACTTTGTACACAGCGGTGGCATGAAAAAGGGCGAGAAGGGAACGATTAAAAAATATTGTATTTTAATAAGTAATTGAGACTTATAAAATCTAAGGATAAAATTGCCGTATTATTTATTTTAAAAGGTTATTTTAAATAATATAAAATATTTATTATTTTTCATCTTTTTTTGTCTCTCTAAATTCTTTCACTTGTGGGAGAAAAATTTTGAGCTAAAAATGAAATCAAATTTATCTTCAAATCCTATCCTTTTCTCCTTAAAAAAAACTTATAAATATGAGGATTTGGAGGAATTTTAATTATTTTTCCTTCCTTTGTCCAAAAAAAATAATTTACAATTAATATTCACACATGCAAAGGTCTTTTTTTATGATAAAGGTTTGACTTGAGTGTCAATAACAATTTGTATAGTGCTAAATATCGTTATCCTTGTTTCAAAATACAAAAAAGACAAACGAAAAAATATAGATATAATTAATCTCGCTGGTTTTCGGCACCGAGTATAGCTCCTACAATTTTGACAATTATACAATTTTTATTACTCTCTAAATGTAAAATAAGATAATGAAGATCCTTAAAAAGGTTTTGTGATGTTCAAAATTCAATTTATCAACCCAGAAGAAATGATTATTTTGGGCTTTGCCAACCATAATTAAGAATCTCATCAAGCCCATAACTGTAGTCTTAATTAGGCCCTAAGAGAATTTTCTGGAGTGTATTTCGCTCAACTTCTCTCTTTATGCGCAATAAGTTCTTATGACGAAAACTGGAGATTAAATTTAGAATCCATATATAGATACATTTATTTTACATTATATTTTTCAAAACACAGGTTCAAAGATTATTAGATGAATAAAATCAAAAAATGAGTGTTGGAGGGAGGAGAAACTATATGTTGATTTTATTCATCTAATAATCTTTGAACTTGTGTTTCGAAAAGTAGAATATAAAATAGATGCATCTATATATCCGTTCTTAAATTTTGGATTGATTGCAATTTAAACCCTAGAAATTTTACCCGTGTTATAATTGTGCTCTTAAAATAAAAATTCTTCCATTATGGACTCTTAAACTCTGTTTATGAGTTTTAAAATAGATAATAAAAAAATAAATGGAAAGAAAACTTAAGTTTTCTATTCAATTATCGTATTTTTGAGTTTTTTAATAAACAAAAAAGAAAAGAAATAGATAGAAGACTTAGCCACTTTTCATACCAAAGTTTTCCATCTAAGATTGACCTGATTTAGATGGAAAAGAAAATGAGATGAGTAATATTTTCATAATTTTCATATTATCCTCAATTTGTAATATAATAATTTTTTAATTACAACTCATGTCCTCAATTATCTCCGTATATTGGTAATATGAGCTTCGGTCAGGGCGCTAATAATCTCTAGCAACAATTTTCATAGCTATATTCCTCCTGAAATTGGCCTTTTGTTAGGCTACAAAGACTTGGCCTGGTTATGAACAATTTTGGAGGAGAAATTCTACCCAATATATCCCAATGCACTGAGCTCACATATCTTGGTGTTAGTCGAAACAATTTAGTTGGCAAACTGCCACAAGAAGTTGGTGCATTGTCAAAACTCACTACTTTTGTTGTTCAATAGAACAGTTTCAGTGGACTAATCCCGTGTTTTCTTGGAAATCTTACATTTGCTGGTCTCACTTTATTTGACAGAAGCATTCCAGATTCTAACAGTCAGTTGAAAAATCTTGCTTTTCTCGGATTTCTGGTATGCTCCCTCTCTTTCAGTTTATAATCTTCCATCTTTGGCCGTTTTCTCGGATTGAATTAAATGAATTTTATTAGTTGTGCAGCTAATTACAGCAATTTGCAAGTGTTGGATGTATCCTCTAACAAGTTAAAGGGTTCACTACCAAGTTCTATAGGGAACCTTTCAACCCAACTCAGTTTTCTAAATTTCGATGAAAATTAGATGTATGGAACACAACCTTCAACAATTGGCAATCTTGTTGGCCTAACAACGTTGCGTTTACATGATAATCAATTCACAGGCACAGTTCCTTCAACTATAGGAAATCTTGGAAAACTGTGAAGAATGCATTTTCAAAGAAATAAATTCTGTTGGAAATCTTACAATGTTGATTGATCTCCACATGGAGATGAATGGATTAGAGGGTGCCATTCCCACAAGGCTAGGTTATGAAAATAATCTAAGTGGCCACATTCTTGAACAATTGTTTAGACTTTCAGCTATCATTAATTTTGCAAAATTTATCCCGGAACCATTTGCAGGGATCTCTGTCGTTTGATGTTGGCTTTCTTAAGAATTTGAGGTCATTGGATTTGTTTAAGAATGACTTATCTGGTGAAATTCCAAGTAGTTTTGGTAGCTGTACTAGTCTCGAAAATCTATTCCTTCAAGACAATAACTTTCATTAATTCCATCATCATTGTGTTCTCTAAGAGGTATCCTAAACCTTAATCTTTCGCAAAATTGTTGCTATGAAAACTGTTGCTAGAGATTACTGGGGACAGAGGAGAAAAACATGTTGTTGCTGATAATAGGCCGATAAGACACTTGGAAGAAAGAATAAAGAAGCTAAGGAAGAAGACATCCCCTCATGGAGGAGATCATTAGGTAGCTAATCTTATGGCAAGTATCAAAGTAAAGAATACTGGATAGTTCAAAATAATCAGCAAAAGAGTAAAAAGATAAATTTATAAAAATAATCTTTTTCTTTTCTTTTCTTTAGAACTTACAAACACAAGAAAAGAAATTTTTTAAGATTTCTATTATTTTTTATTAAAAACTCAGAAACAACACAAAAGAAAACTTTAAATTTTCTATTCTTTTCTTATCTTTTCTGTTATAATTTAAGTTTTCTATTCTTTTATTTTTCGTTCAAAACTCCGAAACAGAGTGTTAAGTAGATTTAAGTAAGCACTATTAATATTTTGACTTATATTTAAACTGAAAATATGTAATAAGCTTGTGACGTGTCCCAAAAATACGGTTTGGCAATATGTAGTCAAAATTCGACTTATATATATATGTGCAATATATTAATACATATTTACACGTACTAATAAATTAATACATTTAAAATATGATTTTATTGGGGATAAAATCTAAACCATCGTTCATTTCTCTCTTCTCTGCAATTCTAAAATAGGGTTCATGGACTAAGAGCAATTTAGAGGCGCTTTTGAAACCTTAGTTTAATCTTGCTTTGTTCGAGTATAAGGATTGTTTCTGAGTTCGACTATAAGGCTAGAAACCCAAATATCACATTGATCATCTAATAAACAGTGTTGGAAAGCATTTTAGATGGTGTGGGATCTTCATTTGTTTGACTTTCATGGTTATGGTACTCCTCATTTTTTTATTTTTTTTGTTAATAAAGTGGAGTTTTCCCTGTCTTGCAATCAGATTATATCTCTCCTCTCCGAACAAGACTTTCAATAATAGGCTAAAACTTGCAGTCCGTGGCACTTGTGCTACTTTCAATGGGATTCGAACTCAAAATTTTCAGGTTTACGGTTGATCCCTTACTCTTCCTTTAACCACTGAGGCAAGCATTGATGTTGTACTCCTCTACAATGTTTAGAAAATTTGATCGGACTGGCGATCCGACCGGAACCGGTTGGTTTTCCGGTCCGATTCGCCTAGAAAACCGGTTTGACATCGATTCGGACGAAAATCGGTTGAACCACCGGTTGTTCAACCGATAAAATCGGTTAGTTGAATCGGTTTTCAAGTTTTTTTATTTTTATAAAATATTTTTACTAATATTATTTTACTATATTTTAGCTTATAAAAAAATAAATATTTTAAAAATTGTTACTTATATTTCTTAATGTTTGTGTCCTCAAGTGTCACTTGAAAAGTAACGGAGGCAGAACTATGTGTAAGTTCAAATTTTAATCGTTTCGTGGATTTAAGAGAGAAAAATTATATGAAGAAATAAAAATAAAAATAAAAATAAAAATAAAAAATAGTCACATCACTTTGAGCATCAAAGGAATTCGCAGTATGAGGTTGTGCAGACCCATTATTAGTAGGCAACTCGTGTACTGTAATTCTCCTTCAAACAGCGTGAATTGTGTTATCATTGTTCCAAACAAGCAAATACTTTCAACGGAAGGGGTTGAGCTCTGATATTGCATGATTCCCCTACACAATAATGATATATAATTATGTTATATATTAATTTCTCTTTTATTTAAAACTTACTGTTACCTAATTTCAATATTCTCAAGGATGCATGAATAAAATGTAATTTATTCTCAAGAAATCTAAATCCATAGAATTAGGGAA
Source organism: Hedera helix (assembly GCA_947179155.2). NCBI lineage: Eukaryota > Viridiplantae > Streptophyta > Magnoliopsida > Apiales > Araliaceae > Hedera > Hedera helix. The sequence continues at coordinate 39,608,171 of OX359280.1, forward strand.
TAACTTTATGTGCACAAACTATGCACACCAAAAATTTGTAAACGTCTAATGGTAAGACCCATGTAATACATGTCAATAAAAATGTATAAAATATTAAATGACAGGTCCCGTATCGATCCTATTTTCTTTTTTTTATATACCATTATGAGAAACATTTTGTGCATAATTTGTGCTCATAGGATTAATAGGAATATACACAAGCTTTAAAATAATGTTATGAACACAAATTATATAAAAAATAAATAAAAAGAGAGAAAATAAGAAATTTTAGTAAATTGCTTCAAGATTTATACAAGGATGCCGGATTTTCATTATTCAAAGATATTTATATAAGCTGAGGAAATAGAAATTAAAAATTAGAAAAACAACTGTAAAAGTTAACTATAAAACAAAATGACAATACCTTTATAAATTCTTGTTAAAATTATATAAAAGTCACTATAAATATTCTTCGATACAATACGATGACATTTTTATTTTTTTGACAAATCGATCCATCATAACCCAAAAAATTAAATACGAATCTTGTTAGCCACAATCAAGCACGAACCCAAACATGAATTCCAAGCAAAAATTCTTAATCAGAAGAAAAATAAACACAGAAGTCCTTAATTGACCAAGATCAATATATAATTAAATATAAACCTCACCAGCTCGACCAATCAAGTCATGTAAACAAGAAATAAAATATCTATTCAACAAAATACAACTTTAAGTCCTAGATCTTAATTCAATTTACTAATTACACAAAAAAATTAAGCCAATCCCCCCCCCCCCCCCCCCCCCCCCCCCCCCACAAAAAGCTAAGAATTAAAATCTTTGAGAAATAATAGACCGATCGAAAATTAAGATTTATGAGAAAAAAAATCATAAGGGTTTTTTTTTTCTTTTATTTGAGAGATTAAGCGAGATTTAAAGAGAAATGGGAACCAGAGAACCAAGAGAAGAATTATCTACCTAGCGAATATTTGGTAGCGATGACGGCGGCAACGATAAGGGCAGCGACAGTGACCGTAACAACAACGGATTGGGAGTCTTGGTACTAGGTTAGGTCAAAAAGCCTAGTACACTCTTCCATTTATGGACCTTAGGTTGGGTCAAACAGCTTTTTACAAATTTACCCTTACACTTCAAAAAAATTTCATCAACAAAATGGTGAACAAATGACACCCTTGCCCCTATAAAATTAAATATTATTAGAACTTTTTTATTATAAAGTTCTACTTTGACTGAAAAAAATCATTCAACTCTTGTTAAGTTATCAAAAAATATATAAATAAATTTTTTAAAACAAAAATATTGAACTTTCAAATAGTTATCCAAATACCCAAAATTTGGCCATAAAAACTGAAACTCGGGTGATCTAAATAGAATTACGAAACTCGGGTGTTAATAAATTTTAATTTAGTTACGATAATTAATTAGTAAAGCATCCATTATATTTTTAACTAATTTTATAATTATTATGTTGTAAATAAATTTACATTAATTATTAATACGATTATTTGATAGTAAAATTTATGATAGTAAAACATGTTATAAGTTTGGTAGAACTGAAAATAAAAATTCTTTTAGAAGTTCATTTTCCTATTAAAGGTATAAAAACAAAAAATATTGTTTATTTTTCTAATTGGTCAGGGTTCCTTTTAAATACAATACAAATTTAGATAGTATTTCATTGCTATAATTTAGATATTAATTATAGTAAGTTGAATAGGACAAAAAAGGCTGAATTAAAAATTTGTGAAATCAAGTTTGTGCTTTTAATTAAAACAAGTCCACCAACCCCGTGCAAACCACGAGCATAATGAATAATGGTTTATTACGTTATTAAATGGATAGATATTTAAATAGAATTTTGAGAAAATAGTTGTAGTTATTAAATTATTAAATAATTATTTAAATAATAAATTATTGAATTATATACTATCAGTTCTTTAATCAATTATTAAGTTAAGTATTTGACTTGAATGCATATTTATTTAGTTGTGAATATGAGAAAATAATTATTTTTCTTTCATTTAAGTTTGTAATACAACTCTATGTTAGTGTTTCTATTTTCAAATTTTTCTTTGAAATTCTAATTTCAGTAGAAGTATGCGACTCAAGTTTGGATAAAGTTTAATTTAGTTGTGAAAATTAGTTAGTAATGAATCCACTATAATTTTTGAACTAATTTTATAGTTATTATGTTTTAATAAAATATTTACATATATCATCAATACAAATAATCCTGTGATTGGTAAAATTATAAGCTTTAATGAATTTAATTTAGTTAAGACAATAATTTAATAATAAAATTCACAACTGATATTAATATAATAAATCGTGTGATATGTTAAGAGATTTTTTTTTCGAAATCTTAATATCTCAATAGAACTTTAATAATCAAATTATCCTACATAAAATTTGTTAAAGTATATATTTTTTAATATAAAATTGTGATAAAAAAATCTTGTAATAAAATTGGTAGAATTAAAAATAAAAATTCTTTTAGAAATTCATTTTTACATAATAGATAAAAAAAACAAAAAGTGTCTTTCTTTTTCCTAATGGGTTGGGATTACTTTTGGATATTTTACAAATTTAGATTGTATTTAATAATTATAAATTTGGATAGTAAATATACTATTTTGAATAAAAAGCGAAATGCTGAACAAAAAAAATTGTGAAATCAAGTACGTATTTTTAGTTATATAACTAACAAGCAGCAACCTCGGTGTAAAGTACAGGCAACATGGATAATGGATTATTATATTATTAAATAGATATATATTTAATTGGAATTTTGAGAAGGTGATTAATTATAATTACCACATATTAAATATTTATTTAAATAATGAATATCGAATTATAAATGTAATAACCACGAGTTCTAAGTCCATTGTAATGATGATTATTAAATAATTATCTATGAATTAAAATTTTTGTATCAATTGATTAGGCATTTACATGATTGATTGAATATATATATATATATATATATATATATATATATATATATATATATATATATATATATATATATATATATATGTGTGTGTGTGTGTGTGTGTGTGTGTGTGTGTGTGTGTGTGTAGCAAGGTGGTAGTATTAATTAAAGCAAATCTAATTTGATTATATTTTAAGTCCAAATGAATTGTTAAACTAGGTTCAATAAAATAAACCTAGTAATCCGTGGACATAGTTAATGTAATGACCACGATTTCTATATGTCATTGTAATTATAATTATTAAATAATTATCAATGAATTAAAATTTTTGTACTAATTAATTGTGCATTAAATAAATTGAATGAATATACTTGTGTATGCGTATATTTATCTAATAACGAAGCAAGGTGGTAGAATTAATTAAAGCAAGTCTAATTAGATTATATTATAAGTCCCAATTAAGTATTAAACTAGGTCAAATAAATTTACCTAATAGTCCACGTAATTAATTTAAACCTTGATCCATATAATAATTAAACTAGCCTAATGCTTATTTTAATTAAATGTAACATATGTTATTTAATGTTAGCCCAATAGAACAATTAAATTGAGCTCAACCAAATTAAATGGATGAGCCTAATATATTTAATTCCTAAGTCCAATGTGGAGCCCAATAGGAAGTCAAGATTGGTCAATATATGTGTGTGTGTGTGTGTGTGTGTGTGTGTGTGTGTGTGTGTGTGTGTATACGACAATGAGGGGGCCCCACTTTGGGTGACTTGTTTGCTTCTTGTTGCTTCATTCACATATTAAGTTTTGGTGGTTGAACTACCCTAGTCAATCAACTAGTCATTCTTCATGTCAATCCATTAAATAGTAATCCCAATTAGCTTTAATTTAACCAATGTTAGTTGATTAGGGAATGTTGATCTCGATTAAGAAGGCTCTATAAATAGAATGCTCCACACAATGATTATGTTTGCTTGACAATTGCTAGAACACTAAGAGAGAGAAAATAGAGCTCTATAGAGAGAAAAGAGAGAAAACACATGTGAGTTGAGAGTTCATCAAAGAAATTTTTGGAGGATAGTTAAGGTAAAGTCTCTAACAAAGTTTCTAGCCAAAAGAAGAAAAACATCCAAGAGCATAAGGTTCAAAAGTACTCTAACAGTTCCTAAGTTTATTTTTATAGTCTATATATGTTTTAAACGGTTAAAATGTATTTTTAACCGATCAAAAGTTATTTTAATGAACTAAAAGTCTGAAACTATGATATATTGATAGATTAATGGTTTGATATATTTAATACATGTATTTGTACGTGTAGTATACAAAAAATTAGAAGAAAAGTCTATATTGTGATTAACCGATAAAACACTAGATGTCTATGTATTATTTATTGTTGTAGTTTGAAATGTACAAGTTAAAAATGGATTTCTATGGTTAGAAAGTTACATATATGAGTTATAAAGAAAACCCAACATTAATCTTTCAAAAATATGAAAAAATGAAGAAGTTATGGCTTTTACCGTAAAACATGGCGTTTTGAAACCTTAGATGGTTCGATCTTAATTTTCGTGTCAAAATTTTTTCAAAAGTGTGATCGAACCATGAAATGTTGTAAAACAAGAAGTTAGGAAGACAACAACACTGAGTTTATGTCATTTGAATGTGTAGATTTTATTTTGTTCAAGTTTGAACCAATAGAACCAATGATTTGTGAAATTAGTTTTTATTTTGTCCTTGTATGTGATTTTACTGCTACTTACGTTTGAAATTTGGATTTATAATGTAAAGTGAAGTTGTAGAGGGGAAAATTATGATGAGAATGGACTCAAGAATTATCTCAAAATATTTTGAAATGAGAAAATTATGGCAGTCCAAAAAAATTGGTTTTTTTAAAATTGATCGAGCACCTACCTAGTGCCTACCCAACGCTTAGGCGCTTGAACCTGCTATTTCTGGGAGCAGATGTGGTTTAGGTCGGGTCAAGTTGGGTCGGTCCGGGTCAGGTTGGGTCATTCCGAGTCGAGTTAAATGTTTAAAATAAAGATTAATGTCAACACAATTAAAAAGTTAACTATTGGTATTGTTTGAAATGTATTAAAATATTATTAAGTGCTGAATAATATTAATATGTAATTAAAAGGTTGTTAAATGATTAATAACATTTTTAAATGATTAAAATATTATTACATGGTTAATAATATTAATAAGTGGTTAATAATATTAGTAAAGATTAAAATATTATTAAATGGGTAATAATATTAATAGGTCAATAAAATATTATTAAATAAGTAATAATATTAATAAATGAATAAAATATTATTAAATAATTAATAATATTAGATAATAAATAAAATATTATAAAATAATTAATAATATTGGAATATGAATAAAATATTATTAAATGATTAATAATATTAGAAGGTAAATAAAGTATTATTAAATGATTAATAATATTAGAGGGTTAATAAAATATTATTAAATAATTTATAATAATATAAGACTAATTAAATTTTATTAGATTATTAATAATATTAAATAAGAGTTTGAACTATATTAAATAATTAATATAGGTTTTATGTGATTAAAATATTAGAGGTGTAAGATGTATAGAGATTATCATATGAATGTATATATGATACTAATTTAAAGATCAACTTGATTAATTGTTAGGTCTATTCAGAGAGAATTAAATTGAATTGGTTAGCAGTAATCTACACACGATACAAGTTCTTTAACCTTGCTCAAATTTTATATTGAGTAAGTTTTCTAACTTTATTCAATTATTATTGAGCAAGTTTCTACACTTGTATTTATTTGTTAGAGTTTTGAGTGTTTTAATTATTTAAAATTATTCCACATCGATATTATTATTGTATTCGCACTTGGTGCATTTGCAAGCTTTATAGTTCATTAATTCAAGAACTGTTTAAGAATGTCTAAGCTAATTATTTCGGCTAGACAATGCATGTTTAAATTCATCAAATTGAATATTTTAAAAGCTTATCCAAACCATTGTTGGTGCAAATTCTTATAGTAAGACTGAGAACGAATAACCCTATATAAGGGGAATTATATTCGAAAAATTGAACTTGCGCAAGATGTCTGAATGTTTTGCATATACATAGGATGCAAGAGGTTGATCCTGTGACGACCCCAAATCCAGGTCCCTTGAACCTCGGATCCGGTTCGCTACAGTACAACCTTTTTCACTATCGTTCATGACTTACAATAATATTATAATTGCTAAATAATCATTTATTTAAAATTTTACAACATCTTTTTCAATTTCAGAATCGCAATCTTTATAAATTCCTAGTATGTCTAAATATCACACATGATACGACATTCTATTACAATCAATTTGAGTATTTAAATACTCACAATAAACATTAACCATTTATTTAAATACACAATCAGTTTACCTGTCCCATTTGGACTCATAATTACTATAATTGTACAGACTTTTGGTGAAAGTAATACGCATTCCTGATCCTTGATTCTTTAATGAAATCTTTGGATATCTCCCATTTATCTGAAAGTGTTGATTTTATAGCAAGAGTGAGCATAACGACTCAGCAAGTCTAACAGTTACACATAACACATTGCATGTTTCACATATTAAGCATACTTTGGATTTTATACTTACATCATGTTTTTCATGTTTTTCATTTTATGAATACTTCATACTTCTCATGTATCTCATATAATAAACAACTAGCATCTATCAAGTCATACTTCATATTCTGTACATACTTCACATATAATCATACTTTATGCTTTTCACATATCACAAAATATCATCAATATATCTTCATATCAATAATTTAATATAACATTGTTGCATAATAATACACATAGAAACAAGTTCTGAAAAATTTGTCTGGTTCGCTTCTACCATTTACTCTTATTTTGCGTCTTTCATTTAACCTACAATTTATATATGAAATTGACATCATCATTAGTTAAAATGACTATTACTTAGTCTTTATATAAGACTCTAACTTCAAATTATTAACTCTTAAGATATTTGACAAATGAACCCTTAAGTTCCGAACAAAAACCCTAGTCCAAAATATAATTCGGACATGTCGGATACACTTAACCAACTTACGCATTCACTACACATCATCGTACGACCCACTTTTAATAAGTTGTCTAAATTAGTCACAAATAGACTATTTACATTAGTTTAATTTAATTAAACTTTCTTTTTTTTACATAACTTAATGATTTGGACATTTAATAATGTACCAAATACCTCAAAATATTATTCACCTTTGATAATATACAACTACATTTAAATACTATTAGCCATTTAATAATATTTTAATCTCTTACTAATATTATTAATCATTTAATAATATTTTAATCACTTATTAATATTATTAATCATTTAATAATATTTTAATCACTTATTAATATTATTAATCATTTAATAATATTTTAATCTTTTACTAATATTATTAACCATTTAATAATATTTTAATCACTTATTAATATTATTAACCATATAATAATATTTTAATCTCTTATTAATATTCTTAACCTTTTAATAATATTTTAATTTCTTATTAATATTATTAACCATTTAATAATATTTTAATTGCTTCTTAATATTATTAACTATTTAATAATATTTTAATCACTTGTTAATATTATTAACCATTTAATAATATTTTAATCACTTATTAATATTATTAACCATTTAATAATATTTTAATCATTTTCTAATGTCATTAATTATTTAATAACATTTTCATCATTTACTAATGTTATTAATCATTTAATAACATTTTAGCTACCTTTAATAACATTTTAGTTACCTACTAATATTATTAATCATTTAACAATATTTTAATAATTTTCAAACCATACAAATAGTTAACTTTTTAATTGTGTTAACTTTAATTTTTATTTTAAACATTTAGCTACCATTTAATCACTAATAGACTCCATATCTATTGGTTTAGTATTCAAACACGTTTATTTTACACTTATTTCAACTTAAATTTTCACTAAAAACTCGACCCGGACTGACCCGAACCGGACAACAAAAACATCTTTTTGGCAGTGTGTTTGACCGTTGTGGCGGTGGTACAAAATTTCAGAAACCCTAATTTGAGAACTACCCGACCCTCCATTACTAAAACTACCATAATTTCTTCATTTCAAAATATTTTGGAGTGATTCTTGAGTCCATTCTCATCATAATTTTCCCCTCTACAACTTATCTTTATATCACAAATCTAAATTCCAAATGAAAGTAGGCTTAAAATCGCATGCAAGGACAAAATCAAAACTAGCTTAATAAATTTTTGATTTAATTGGTTCAAACATGATGTTACAAGCATTAGTTACTAGACCATCATATTTTATGACTCTATATATATATATATATATATATATATATATATATATATATATATATATATCTTACATCATATATATCTTCTCTAGTTCAAACATTTAACAACATAAAATAAAAATATCAATGTTAAGAAAACTTTTAACCTTCTAAGTTCCTTCTATGGAGATCTTCTTATTACTAGGTTCATTCCTCCTTCTTGAGTGAACCATTAGAACACTAACTCACATTTACTAACACTCAAAGTATTTTTGCTCTCTATAACTCTTACAAAGTTCTCAAAGAAGCTCTCTCTCTATAAATGCTATCAACTCTCCTATACTTAGTAAAACACAAATGACTAACAACCTTTTCTAAGTCTTCCACCCTCCTCTATTTATAACAATCTAGGATTACATCTTTAACTCTCTTAATCAACTAACATAGGTGAAATTAAGCTATAATCTTACTTAATATTACCATGAATGACCACTTAATAGACTTGGTGATTGACCAAGTGATTGACCACCAAGAATGACAACCATCAAGATAACTTTCAAGTAACCAATTGAGTAAAACAAAAGCAACTTTTCTCCAACACTTAACTATTGTGTGGTTAAGGCTCTTACTCTTATAACCTATGTTAACTTAACTATCAACCATGGTCTAAGCTCATCAATTAAACATACACACATCTTTAACTAAATAACCCAAGTAAAGTTAATTCTCTACAATCAAGTATACATACATATTCAATATATTTATATATTTTGTGACGCCCCCAAATCTGAGCCCACACAGCCCAGACTTGAGTCGTCAAAAGACTACAACAAAATTATTACAATGAAATACAACGTACAACAATACAGTGGATAATACAACACAACTAAGTCTTCATTATTATTGCCACACTATTTTATAACACGTGAAGACTATGATAGCTATCCCCGCACTCTCACTCCATTCCCCGGCTAGACCCCGTTACGTTCTCATCTCCTGTTGAAAAACAATGGAACGAAAAGAAAGGGTGAGCTCAAATAGCCCAGTAAGAAATATCATGACTAAGATAATGACGAATAAATTATCATTAGCCTTCAACAGTTGAGTTCTTGATAGAATACAATAGACTACAAGGTTTATATCAAAAACTGTAGTTAAATTCTTAAACAACGTTCAGATCAATAATAGCAGCGGAATGGGCAATCTATTAGAAAAATAATGCAGACTATAATGTCCACTCGCTTCTCTTTTTTGTAAAAATACCATCAACTTTTATCATCTGAAATACCATTAGTCATGATAATAAAAATTCACAGTTCCTGATCATAATCATGCAGATCAACAGTTCATATTTGCACTACGGGCCAAAGACATTTAATATAACACCAACGGTCATGATTATACCAGATTCAGCCTTTGGTAATAATCATACCAATCAACAGTTCATCTTTGCACTACGGGCCAAAGATATTCAATAAAGCACCAACGGTCATGATTATACCAGATTCAGCATTTGGTCATAATCATACCAACCAACAGTTCATCTTTGCACTACGGGCCAAAGAGAACATTCACCACGTGCCATAAAAGACACCGAACAGATGTATCGCCTTTAACCTAGTATATCGCCTTTAACCTAGTGTATCGCCTTTAACCTATCATCTGTTCAACAATTATATCACATCTGTGCCCCCGGCCACAGATATTCACAACAGCTTGATTCTTGATGATTAATACAAATAACAGTGATACAAATGATGAACAGAAGAACAGGATAAACAATAAGTATCAGAAGTTTACTTTGTGCAGATTCAAATAATGTCCAAATTGCCAACATGATGTGGAGTGAAATTTAAAAATGATATTCAAGATCCACAGTTCAGAATAACGGTTACAGTTCAATAGAAAGGTTCACGTAAATAGGAAGGTTCAGTTGAAATAATGAAGTTCAACTATTATGGAACATATAATATTTTCAGGAATTATAGAAGCAATAGTTCCATAATAAGTTTCGATTTAGGAGTATGAAAGAAAATAATATCCCTTACCGTAGCAGGTTTGATTAACAAACGGTGAAGGAAATTAATATCCCTTACCATAGTAAGTTTGAATAATGGAAGATGAAAAAGATGGTATCCCTTATGAGTATAAAGGAAAATGATATCACTTACGAATATGGAATAAAAGTGTCATGTGATAATTCGTGTAGACAAATTATTTCCACACGAAACAAATAAAAAGGGTTATTCACCAACAGGCGATAATCCGCACCGTAAGGTTATTCCCATCAATTTGAATACGAATAGTTATTCACCAAACAGGCGATAATCCGCGCCGTAAGGTTATTCCCATCAATTTGAATACGAAGAGTTATTCACCAAACAGGCGATAATCCGCACCGTAAGGTTATTCTCAAAGATTAATAAGGAATGAATACAAAAGGTTATTCACCAACAGGCGGTAAACCGCGCCGTAAGGTTATTCCCACAATTTAATACATGGAAGTAAATGGCACAAGAAAGAAACGATATTATTTTCGAGAATCAAAGAATGATAATCCCTTCAAGTAAGAAAGAAAATAATATCCATTTATGATGATGAAAAGAATGATACCCCTTACCTTAACACGTGACTGGATATTGATTTAAATGAGGTTGATCAACCTATATATTTTTAATAAAATTAGTAATTACCACATATAAATTTCAAGGTGTATGATAATTCATATATTATGAACTATCAAAATTATATATATTTAACATAATTTTTGTAGTATAATATAACTACTTTAAAATAGTTTTTAAAATAATATTCCAAAATAAATCTTCCAAAGAAAGCTTTTAAAAATGAATCTTCTCAAAGAAGAGTCTTCTAAGGGAAGATTTGTGAATACCGTGAAAAATAGGAATTTATGAAATTATTACTCTTTAATAAAAGACTTACTTGAAAAATTCCTGCACTCCTTTTGACTTTCAAACACTCAAAATAACCTTACTATTCTCAGAGAAAACTCATAAAATTCTTATAGAAAAATTTTATGTTTTAGGTGTGATTTTTCTATTCTGCTGAGCAAGCTATTTATAGGAGAAAATAAGTTACTATGCGTGGTAGGTGAACAGAAAAAAATTTCAGCAGAGGCTGCTGCGCAGCCTCCACCAATCCACTTCAGCAAATTCACATTTCTCACATTTCACGTGGGCCCCACAGTGGGTCCCACATGTTTCTTACTATTCACGTTACTATTCACGTCACTATTCACGTTACTATTCATGTTACTATTCACGTTACTATTTCAAATAGTAAAATTAATTTATTTTTTATTTATTTATTTATTTATTTATTCTTCCTGTGAGTCCAACGTATAAAATAATGTTACCACAATAATATAAGAAACACGTTACATATTTTTATTAATTTAATAATATAAATTATAGTGTATTTACTACTGTGACAATTATTAGATTCAATAATTTTAAACTACAGTGCACCAACAATTATTAACTCGATGATATGAAATACAGTGTAATGACAATTATTGAATCAATAATGCAAAATACTGTGTAGCAACAATAATTGAATTGATAATATAAAATATTATGCAGTGACAATTATTGATGAAATGATGCGTAACAATTACGGTGTCAATTATCAGACCAATAATATGAGACACTGTGCAATACCGTGTGCTACTGTAGAGTACCGTGTGCTACAGAAAATACCATAAATTACCGTATGCTACTATTCTTTTATCACCGGTATTTTAACAGTTAACACCGTTGACTATTTTTATTTAAAAAGGTTACTTCTGTCGTTTTCTATATCCGACAATTATTCCGTTGTGGGCTCCACCAATAATTAGTTATTTCGGCGCCGTCGTACGGCCCGAATATTCCCCGACAAAACGAATATTCCCCGACAAAAAGAATATTGTCCGACAAAATAAAATTTACACATAACATCCTTAACTTTCAATTTTGTCAATTTAACCATTTACTGTTTCAGGAAAAATATATATGAAGAAAAATTAAATTTTGTATTTCATAAATTCGGGGTCTTACATATTTACTAACACTTAACTTTAGCATTGGTTAATGTTTTATTTTTATTATCACTTAGGGTTAACAACTAACCCAACAATGGTTAGTTCTCTACAAACATGAATTTAAAGAGTTGACTATCTTAATTGACTAGGGTTGGTGAATCACCCCTTGGTTAAGTATAAACAACAATTTTCCACCATTTAACTAATGTGTGGTTAAGTACAAGCTTTCATATTATCCATGATTAATTCATTTAACCAACATTGGTTAACTTTCTACCAACCCATATACTTATAACATGTATATCTCCATATATTCACCAATAACATTTTATTTAAATTACATCCTAGCATGAATTAAAGGATTTGACTAAGTGAATGACCAATTTAAATGGAATACAAGCAACATAAAAGCTACACTCAATCCCCAAGTGGGGCCCCATATTTGGTCAACACTCCACCATTTTTTCTTTATTTTTATTATATGTATATATACACAATACTTGCAATTTCTCCTAACAATTAACCAATGTATGGTTAATTCTCTACAACATGAAATCCATGATTACCTATCAATTCTCTCTTGGTATTATATACATAAATAATTGTATCTAAAATATTCTTTTACCAATTAGCCCATGTAGGGTTAATTCCCTTACAATAATTTTTTCTAGGGTGAATTCATTAACTCTCCTTAGTTAAGTCTCATCCATCATGTATACATATAATTATGTATCTACACATTTTGCTAGCAACTAACCCATGCATAGTTAAAACTTTAATTTATTTACCACTTAGGGTAACTCAATTAACTCATCCATAGTTAATTCTCATCATCACATTCATTCACGTAGCAATTAACCAATGTTTAGTTAATGCCCTCTTATGCTTACCAACTAGGGTTATTCAACTAACCATACATTAGTTAATTCTCTACACTCACCAATACTTGAAAAGTATCTCTCAACACATTGACCAACATTTGACTTTTAAGTGTTTATGCTGCATAGTTTACTTTTCATTGGACTCTTCATTTAAATTGTTTGGGCTACCTAATACAACTCACACATCTTTAATAATTTGGGCTAGATAATTAAATCAATTGGACTTCCACACTATTATATATAATACATGCCAACATAGTTTAATTGAACTTATATTAGTTACCTCTTGGACTATTATTTAACATAACATTTGGGCTTAGTATTTAATTACCCACCTTCATGCAAGTATTCTCATATTGGGCTAACACATATAATCCTTTTGGGCTAGTCCACTAGCAGTAATTAAATTACTTGGACTCTTCATGAGGCTAAATTCTTAAATTTATTTGGATCTCTTTATTATTACCAATAAGACTTACAATAATTAAAATATTGTGCTTGTTTTAAATTCATTAATGGACTCTATACTATAACTTGAGAATTAAGTTAATTACTTAATTAATTAACTTCTTATTATTATTATCATCCTAGACAATCATTGTGACGACCCCAAATCCGGGTTCTTTAACCTCGGGTTTGGTTCTCACTGTACAATACTTAACTATAATGAAATACATAAATTGTATTCAACTTCGCGGAATAATACAAAAGGTTCCTTAATCAAAAGGCTACAACTTCCCAAGGTCTATTACCTTAATCTTAAACATTACATATCTTAAGGGAAATACAAAAGATTTACAACAGTAATTACATAACAGTAATATAAATTAGCATGCAATTACTAAAACTAAGCATTCGCTTTCCCTTTGCCTTTGTCCGATTTAGAGCTTTCGGGAATGGCTGAAATATAGTCATGATATAGCAAGAATGAGCAACTAAATGGCTCAGCAAGTTTATAAACAACAATCATACGATATATCATGATGAAGGGAAATAACTTCAAGGTTTCAACAATAACAATTGTGAAAGATAACAAGAATCAATGTTCAATAAAAGAAGGAATTGACTCTTTACTGCTGAGTGGTCTTTAATGACCATGAACTGCTACTAAGGTAGAACAGACATACAATGTCTGACTCCTTGTTAAAATAACGGGACACTTGAGGGGATCAGTCCTCTCATGTCCTATGTATATGCATCACATTTAGTTTTCTTGCGCGCTGTCGGGTATCCGACAAATAAAATCCCCTTTTACTAGGGTTGTTCTATCTCAGTCTTACTGTAAGAATCCGCACCAGCCAATGGTTTGGATAAGCTTTTATAATATTCAATTAAATGAATTTAACATGCAATTGTCTAGCCGAAACAATTAGCTTAAACGTTCTTAAATAGTTTGCAAAACACTATGTGCGAATACAATAATCAATAGCGATGTGAAGTAATTTTTGGTAATTAATTCACTTAAAGGTCTGTCAAGTAACTACGAGTGTAGAATACTTGCTCAACAATAATTGAAATGTAAATACGGTTGAATAATAATTGCAACGATAAATACAAGTTAAAGTTAGGAAACTTGCAATAAGAATTACAAGTTAAGGATAGAAAACTTGCCTCGTGCGTCGTCTACTGCTAATCAAATTAATCTAACAATCCTTGAACGGACCTAACAATTAAATCAATTTGATCTTAAATTAGTATCATATACTTGTAAGTATAATGACCTTTATAAACCTTACGAACCACATAATTGATTAATTATGGGTAATTAAAAACTTAGGAAATATTATCATTATTTGATAATATTTCAAACACAAAGAACTTATATTAATTGTTTAATATAGTTCAAAATAAATATCTAATATTATTAATCATTTAATATTATTTTATTAAGTATCTAATATTATTAATCATTTAATAATATTTTATTCATTACCTAATATTATTAATCATTTAATAATATTTTATTAAGTATCTAATATTATTAATTATTTAATAATATTGTATTCATTACCTAATATTATTAATCATTTAATAATATTTTATTAAGTATCTAATATTATTAATAATATTTTATTAATTATCTAATATTATTAATCATTTAATAATATTTTATTAAGTTTCTAATATTATTAATCATTTAATAATATTTTATTAAATATCTAATATTATTAATCATTTAATAATATTTTATTAAGTTTCTAATATTATTAATCATTTAATAATATTTTATTAAGTTTCTAATATTATTAATCATTTAATAATATTTTATTAAGTATCTAATATTATTAATTATTTAATAATATTTTATTAAATATCTAATATTATTAATCATTTAATAATATTTTATTGATTGTTTAATATTATTAATTATTTAATAATATTTTATTACATATCTAATATTATTATTCCTTTAATAATATTTTATTGATTATCTAATATTATTAATCATTTAATAATATTTTATTGACTTTATAATATTATTATACACTTAATAATATTTTAATAATTTTCTAATATTATTATTTATTTAATAATATTTTATTATCTTTATTATATTATTATTTCAATAATAATATTTATGCACCTTTAAATCAATAAATCAATTATATATATATTTAAAAATATATTTATTAAGTCCAAAAATACTAAAATGATTTTTGGAACATTTTTCATTTTCTGACCCGAACCAGACCCGACCCGAACCGGCTGACCCGGCCCGACCCGACCCGGTTCGGATTTTTTTTTTTTCCCAGTAACAGTACACTGCGCCGGGGCGCAGTGATTTATACTGCAGACGGCGCCCCGGCGCCGTACTCCAGTAGCTGCCCTTTTTGTGATTTTTTCTGGACAGTTTTGGTACTTTGATTCAAACCTTGATTAAATGAAATCTACACATCCAAATAACACCAAATCAGTGTTGATGTGTTCCTAACTTAATGTTTTACAATATTCCATGGTTCGATCGTCTTTTTGAAAACGTTTTACACGAAATTTACGGATCGAACCACATAGGGTTGAAAAACGACATCCTTTTCGGTAAAAGCTATAACTTCTTTGTTATTCATTATTTTTGAAAACTTCAAAAAGGTTTTATCTTTAAAACTCATAGATCTAGCTTTCTAGCCATAAAACTCCACTTTTTGATTTGTACATTTCAAAATACAACATCAAACGTAACATGCATGGTTAGGGTTTACCGGTAAAACATGTTATGAACTTTTCTAGCATTGTTATGCATTTCTAACCAACCAAAACATGTTATAAACACATAGATCTATGAATATACATATATTACATAGTTACATACATCTAGACCATCAAAATGAGTTTTGATCGGTTAAAAATAGATTTTAACCGATCAAAAGCTTTCTAGACTACAAAAATGAAATGAGAAGGTTTCTAGAGCACTTTTAAACCTTAGTGATTTGCTTGCTCTCCTTCTCCTCCTACCAAAATATGTTGTGTAGCTTGAGGACATCCACCAAGACCTTCCTTAGCTTTTCTCACACAAACTCTAGTGTATTTTCTCTTTAGCTCTCAAAGTCTCTCTCTCTTTTCTCTAGAAATGTCTAGCAAATAAACTAACAACCTTGTAACAAGTGTAGAGCCTCTTATTTATAGCACATCACTAATACACCATTAACTCACTAATTCACCCATGTTGGTCAATTAATTGCTAATCATGCTTACTATTCCTTTGATTGACTAGTTGATGGACTTTTGGAATGACTAGGGTTGTTCAACCACTATATGACATGGATGGATTTCCAAGCAATCTAAGAAGTCAAGTTATCCATGTGGGGCCCTCAAAAATTCAGCAAATTGAATTATCCAAGCCATTTTTCCTTTATTTTTAATGCAAAAATGTGCATATATACATCTATATACATATATATATATATATATATATATATATATATATATATATATATATATTGACCAAAGTTTGACCCTTATTGGACTTCACATTGGGCTTGGTAATAACTTCTATTGGGCTCATTCAATTAAATTGTTTGGGCTCAATTTAAATAACACATTGGGCTTATTTTAAATAGTCTAGGTTACATTTAATTAAATCAAGCATTGGACTTGTTTAATTAATTACATGGGCTAGTAATTAAATTAATTACATGGGCTACTAGGTTAATATCTTTAACCTAGTTTATCAACTCATTTGGATTTAAAATATAATCCAATTAGATTTGTTGAAATTAATTATACACTTTGCTTTAATTCTTTAAATAAATATACAAGCACATAAGTACATTTATTTAATTATCTAATGCACAATTAATTAATGAGAAAAATTTAAATTCATTGCTAAATATTTATTAAGTATATTTACAATGACTAATGAAATTCGTGGTCATTACATTCTCCCCCCCCCCTTATAAGAATTCCGTCCCCGGAATTACAAATTTAACTAATCAAAAAGATGCGGATAGTTAGCCCTCATCTTTTCTTCAAGCTCCCACGTAGCTTCCTCAGCGTTGTGGTTCCTCCAAAGGACTTTGACAGAATGTATAATC
Source organism: Hedera helix (assembly GCA_947179155.2). Taxonomy (NCBI): domain Eukaryota; kingdom Viridiplantae; phylum Streptophyta; class Magnoliopsida; order Apiales; family Araliaceae; genus Hedera; species Hedera helix. The sequence continues at coordinate 39,625,909 of OX359280.1, forward strand.
TTATTCCGTAATTTCTGCTCTTTCCTATCTAGTATCTGGACAGGAATTTCCTCGTATGATAAGTCTTTCTCGACTTGAATTGGCTATAGGATATGACATGTTTGTGGTCTGGCTTGTATGGTCGTAACACTGACACATGAAACACATTATGAATATGCTCCAGTTCAGGAGGTAAAGCTACCTCGTACGCCACTTCACCCACTCTCTTCAATATCTCGAACGGTCCTATGAACCTCGGACTCAGCTTCCCTTTCTTTCCAAATCGGATCTTCCCCTTCTAGGGAGATACCTTCATGAACACAAAACTCCCAACTTCAAAGTCTCGCTTCTGTCGATATAAGTCGGCATATTTCTTCTGACGGTCCTGAGCTGCTACTAGCCGAGCTCTTATTACTTTGATAATTTCTACCGTCTGTTGAACCAATTCTGGTCCCAACAACCGGCGTTCACCTACCTCATCCCAACATAGAGGTGTTCTGCACTTTCTTCCATATAATGCTTCGTAAGGCGGCATGCCTATGCTTGCATGATAACTATTGTTGTATGCAAACTCAACTAATGGTAGATGGTTCTCCCAACTGCCCTTGAAATCCATCACACAGGCCCTGAGCATATCTTCCAATGTCTGTATTGTTCTTTCACTTTGCCCATCGGTCTGTGGATGATATGCTGTACTCATTCTAAACTGTGTCCCCAATCTCTCCGGAAGACTTCTCCAAAATTTTGACGTGAAGCGCGGATCTCTGTCTGATACAATCGATACCGGCACCCCATGTCTCGAAACTATCTCCTTGATGTACAGTTTGGCCAACTGATCCAAACTGAACTTAATCTTGATTGGTAAAAAGTGAGCTGACTTTGTTAGTCGATCCACAATCACCCATATTGCGTCAAATCCCTTCTGTGTTGCTGGAAGTCCTACCACAAAATCTATTGTGATATGCTCCCATTTCCACTCAGGAATCTCTAACGGCTGTAGTAATCCACTTGGTCTCTGATGTTCAGCCTTTACCCTTTGACAAGTTAGGCATCGGCTGACACATTCTGCGACCTCCCTTTTTAAATTCGGCCACCAAAAATGCTGACGCAGATCTTGATACATCTTCGTACTTCCCGGGTGTATCGAGTATCTCGTACTGTGGGCCTCTTGCAAAATCTCTTCTCGTAATTCGGGCACTAGTGGCACCCAAACACGATTTTCAAACCTTAGCAATCCCATGCTATCTTCCTTGAACTTGACCCCTTCCCCTTCGGTCATTCTCACCCTTATTCTGACACATTCTTCATCTTTGTCTTGAGCCTCTTTTACCCGATCTAACAGGGTTGGGCTCGCTTCCACTTCCATTGACTCATTTGGATTTCTTACCTCCAACTCCATTCGAGCCATCTCTTGAACCAATTGTTCCTGATCTGTCAAGATGAACAATTTCTCCCTGCTCTTTCTACTTAGAGCATCTGCTACTACGTTGGCCTTGCCGGGATGATATAGAATTTCACAATCATAGTCTTTGATCAATTCTAACCATCTCCGTTGCCTCATATTTAACTCCTTCTGTGTGAAGATATACTTCAGACTCTTATGGTCCGTGAATATCTCACATTTCTCTCCATATAAATAATGTCTCCAGATTTTAAGGGCAAACACTACCGCAGCCAGCTCCAAGTCGTGGGTAGGGTATCCCTTCTCGTAATCCTTCAACTGTCTGGACGCATACGCAACGACCTTGCCGTTTTGCATAAGCACACAGCCAAGTCCCTTGTGCGATGCATCACTGTAGACCGTAAAACCTCCCGTATCGTCCGGTAAAGTCAATACAGGTGCTTCACTAAGTCTCTTCTTTAGCTCCTGAAAACTCTCCTCACACTTCTCCGTCCATACGTATTTCACCGTCTTCCTCGTTAAATTTGTCAGCGGTGTTGCTATCTTTGAAAAATCTTGAATGAATCTCCGATAGTAACCCGCTAACCCCAAGAAACTTCTTACCTCCGTCAGCGTCCTTGGTTGTTCCCAATTCATCACCGCTTCCACCTTTGCTGGATCTACTGAAACTCCCTCTTTGTCAATGACATGACCCAAAAATTGAACTCTCTCCAACCAGAATTCACACTTCGAAAATTTAGCATACAACTGCTCCCTCCGTAAAATCTCCAACACCACTCTTAGGTGTTCATCATGCTCCTCCTTCGTCTTGGAATAAACCAAAATATCGTCAATGAACACAACAACAAATTTATCCAAGTACTGCTTGAATATTCTGTTCATCATGTCCATAAATGCGGCTGGCGCATTCGTCAGTCCAAACGACATCACCAGAAACTCATAATGCCCATATCGAGTTCTGAATGCCGTCTTGGGTACATCCTCCTTCCTGACTTTCAACTGATGATAACCAGTCCTCAAGTCAATCTTTGAAAAGTACTTCGCCCCTTTCAATTGATCGAAAAGATCGTCAATTCGTGGCAACGGGTACTTGTTCTTAATTGTCACCTTATTCAGCTCTCTATAATCCATACATAGCCTCATCGATCCATCCTTCTTCTTTACAAACAGCACAGGTGCTCCCCATGGAGAAACACTTGGCTGAATGTACTTATTATCCAACAACTCCTGTAGTTGGATCATTAACTCCTTCATTTCTACCGGAGCCATCCTATATGGTGCCTTTGATATTGGTGCTGTCCCCGGTACCAAATCGATTACAAACTCTATCTCCCTATCTGGCGGTAAACCTGGCAGTACATCTGGAAACACGTCCATGAACTCCCTCACTACTGGTATTTGCTCCATCTCGGGATTCACCATCTGTGTGTCGACTATGTGAGCCAAATACCCTTCACAACCTTTCCTTAACAGTTTCTTGGCCTGCATCATCGTCAGACATGCTGATTGTCTAGACGACTTGCTGCCATAAAATACGACCTTAGACCTATTTGGTGTCTTAAGGTGTATACACTTCTTTTGACAATCAATTATAGCTCCATGGTTAAACAACCAATCCATTCCAAGTATAACGTCAAACTCCCCCAAACGTATTGGAATTAAATCTACAACAGTTTCTATGTACATACTCTACAGGAATCACTTCTTTATTTACAACTTCTATGTTCATTGGGTTCTCTAGTTTTTGTCTAGGCAATTCTAACCGTTTAGCGAATTCATCAGACACAAATGAACAGGTAGCGCCCGAATCAAATAATACATAAGCATTTATATCATTGATCGGAATAATACCTGACACCACGTCTTTTGATTCGACGGCGTCCTGCACCGTCATGTTGAAAGTCCGTGCCGTTGGTTTGTTCTGTGGCACCGGCCCTCCAATGGTCAGTTTGGCGTTGTTGTTGTTGTTGTTGTTGCTTCCCCTATAGCCCGAACTCCCTCCGGTGTTCTTCTTCTTCGGACAATCTTTAAATTGATGGTCCATGGCCCCGCAGGCGAAACAACCTCCCTTCCTTTTTGGTGTGGGACAATTAGGAGCGATGTGCCCCTCTTGCCTACAGTTATAGCAGACATTTATTCCTTTCATGCACTCCCCGGTGTGGTTCTTTCTGCACTGACTGCATTTATTAGCTTTCTTCGATTCACTGCCCTGGGGTGTCCCCGAACTGCTGTTGTTATTCCATTTGTGTTTGTTCGAGTTGCTGCCCCCACTGCTGCCCTCTCGGTTTCCTCCATCACCTTTCTTCTTGTTCCGCTTCTGGTTGTGCTTATTCAAAGCTTCATTTCCACCCTCAGCTATGATAGCTTTCTCCAGTAACGTTGCAAAGTTTGTAATCTGGAGAACAGCTACCCGACTGTAAACCCACGGTTTCAGCCCCTGTTCGAATCTTCTGGCGCGCCTCGCCTCAGTATCCACCTGGTGTGTGGCAAATCTCGCCAATTCATTGAACTTGGCGGCGTATTCGGATACCAACATGTTACCTTGCTTCAGCTCTAGGAATTTAATTTCCATCCTAGCCTTTGTACTCTCTGGAAAGTAGTTTTCCAGGAATACTTCCTTGAATCGCGCCCAGGCGATTGTTCCCTCCCCCGCTCTACTTTTATTGGCCTTCCACCAGTGGCTGGCCTCCCCTTTCATCATGAAGGTAGCAAATGAGGTCATTTGCTCCTCCCTAACTCGTGCAACCTCGAAGACTTTTTCCATCTCCTCTATCCAGGTTTGTGCTTCTATAGGATCCGTGGTCCCTTTGAACTCGGGTGGTCCTATCAATTTGAAATCCTTAAAGGTTGCTAGTGGAGTGGCAGGGTTTGTTGCTCCAGTAGCCTCTGCGTTGCGTCCGCGAAATGCTCCCATTAGCATTTCTACGAACTCTTGGACAGGGTTGGGTGGTACCCCTCCGGCGTTAACTGACTCTTCGACTGGTGGTGGGGGTAGTCGTTGATTTCTTCTCTGTGGCGGCATTTTCTGTATAAAGAAAATTTAATTAATTAAAGTTGTTTCAATCTTTTTACTTTCATTTTGTAGCTTAAGTATTTTAAACTAAAGCACAAATAATCATCTTGACACATATAACATAAACGAAAATGCATTTATATTCATATGCTAAAACACAGTGCGTAGCACTTTTACATCATAAGCATACTGCTATAAACGCTGCTAACCCCGATAGTTAAAACAAAAGACGGGATCTAACATATCCCACAACTTCATAGAGTTGGGATTTACAACATACTAACCCTCTATCAAAACAAAAGTTGGGTTTCTACTGCATCTATGTACGTACAACATAATAAAAGAAATAATACAACTAACGGCGCATCCCTCGACGAACCGCATCGTAGTACTCCTCATCTCCAATAGCCCTGACCACATCCCTACTGATGGTGTGCAAGGTCTGGCCCTCCTCGGCAGGGTAATAGTGCACCCTACGCTGGATCCTACCAACTGATGAGCGATAGACGTAACTGAGTCTATCTATCCTCACTTTCTTCTCCCTAACCTCCTCCTCCAGCTCCATCATCTGACCGTGAGCTGCATCATGTTGTACCTCCATATCTAGTATATCCTCGACTGCCTGCTGCATCTGGCCCCTCATGGCCTCCCTCTCTGCCTCTGTCTGCTAAATCTTCAGCTCAGCGGCTACCAACCTGGCCTCCATCTCGGCCATCCTCGCCTTCAGCTCTATGTTCTCGCCAGAGAACTGATAAGCTGTATCTCTGTACTGATCCTCTGTCTGCTGGTGGATCTGGTTTTGCTCCTCAAGGTGCTGAACCCTCTCTTCTAGCTCCTCGCTAGCCGTAGTGAGAGTATCGATGATGTCACTGGCGACAGTGCCCATGCCATCAATATACTCCGCTGGCTCCTCATCCTCATCATCATCAGTATCAGCCTCCTCCTCACTGTACTGCCCCATAACTCCGCCCCAGACAGCGTCCTCTCTATTTCCCTCCTCGGGATCTGACTCTGGCTCCTCGATCGGTGCAGCCACCCGTGGCTGTACTGTATCCATGTGGATATCAGTAAAAATCACCTCCACTACAGCAGTGCTCGTCTGTCTTATCTCTGCCATCCTACAATAACATAAATAACACATGTTAGTACAGCAATAAAATATATTCATTGATGAAATGAAATGATATTTTATCATGTACATCTCGGCTCGATAGATTTTCTCAATCCATCTCCAAAAATACACATCATGATGAATCTTCCCGATTCATCTCCTAACGCACTCGATGAGAGTTTAATACTAAGGTTATAACCTAGGTTTCGCAAATCCTAGCATTTCGAACCTACAGCTCTGATACCAACATGTGACGACCCCAAATCCGGGTTCTTTAACCTCGGGTTTGGTTCTCACTGTACAATACTTAACCATAATGAAATACATAAATTGTATTCAACTTCGCGGAATAATACAAAAGGTTCCTTAATCAAAAGGCTACAACTTTCCAAGGTCTATTACATTAATCTTAAACATTACATATCTTAAGGGAAATACAAAAGATTTACAACAGTAATTACATAACAGTAATATAAATTAGCATGCAATTACTAAAACTAAGCATTCGCTTTCCCTTTGCCTTTGTCCGATTTAGAGCTTTCGGGAATGGCTGAAATATAGTCATGATATAGCAAGAATGAGCAACTAAATGGCTCAGCAAGTTTATAAACAACAATCATACGATATATCATGATGAAGGGAAATAACTTCAAGGTTTCAACAATAACAATTGTGAAAGATAACAAGAATCAATGTTCAATAAAAGAAGGAATTGACTCTTTACTGCTGAGTGGTCTTTAATGACCATGAACTGCTACTAAGGTAGAACAGACATACAATGTCTGACTCCTTGTTAAAATAACGGGACACTTGAGGGGATCAGTCCTCTCATGTCCTATGTATATGCATCACATTTAGTTTTCTTGCGCACTGTCGGGTATCCGACAAATAAAATCCCCTTTTACTAGGGTTGTTCTATCTCAGTCTTACTGTAAGAATCCGCACCAGCCAATGGTTTGGATAAGCTTTTATAATATTCAATTAAATGAATTTAACATGCAATTGTCTAGCCGAAACAATTAGCTTAAACGTTCTTAAATAGTTTGCAAAGCACTATGTGCGAATACAATAATCAATAGCGATGTGAAGTAATTTTTGGTAATTAATTCACTTAAAGGTCTGTCAAGTAACTACGAGTGTAGAATACTTGCTCAACAATAATTGAAATGTAAATACGGTTGAATAATAATTGCAACGATAAATACAAGTTAAAGTTAGGAAACTTGCAATAAGAATTACAAGTTAAGGATAGAAAACTTGCCTCGTGCGTCGTCTACTGCTAATCAAATTAATCTAACAATCCTTGAACGGACCTAACAATTAAATCAATTTGATCTTAAATTAGTATCATATACTTGTAAGTATAATGACCTTTATAAACCTTACGAACCACATAATTGATTAATTATGGGTAATTAAAAACTTAGGAAATATTATCATTATTTGATAATATTTCAAACACAAAGAACTTATATTAATTGTTTAATATAGTTCAAAATAAATATCTAATATTATTAATCATTTAATATTATTTTATTAAGTATCTAATATTATTAATCATTTAATAATATTTTATTCATTACCTAATATTATTAATCATTTAATAATATTTTATTAAGTATCTAATATTATTAATTATTTAATAATATTGTATTCATTACCTAATATTATTAATCATTTAATAATATTTTATTAAGTATCTAATATTATTAATAATATTTTATTAATTATCTAATATTATTAATCATTTAATAATATTTTATTAAGTTTCTAATATTATTAATCATTTAATAATATTTTATTAAATATCTAATATTATTAATCATTTAATAATATTTTATTAAGTTTCTAATATTATTAATCATTTAATAATATTTTATTAAGTTTCTAATATTATTAATCATTTAATAATATTTTATTAAGTATCTAATATTATTAATTATTTAATAATATTTTATTAAATATCTAATATTATTAATCATTTAATAATATTTTATTGATTGTTTAATATTATTAATTATTTAATAATATTTTATTACATATCTAATATTATTATTCCTTTAATAATATTTTATTGATTATCTAATATTATTAATCATTTAATAATATTTTATTGACTTTATAATATTATTATACACTTAATAATATTTTAATAATTTTCTAATATTATTATTTATTTAATAATATTTTATTATCTTTATTATATTATTATTTCAATAATAATATTTATGCACCTTTAAATCAATAAATCAATTATATATATATTTAAAAATATATTTATTAAGTCCAAAAATACTAAAATGATTTTTGGAACATTTTTCATTTTCTGACCCGAACCAGACCCGACCCGAACCGGCTGACCCGGCCCGACCCGACCCGGTTCGGATTTTTTTTTTTTCCCAGTAACAGTACACTGCGCCGGGGCGCAGTGATTTATACTGCAGACGGCGCCCCGGCGCCGTACTCCAGTAGCTGCCCTTTTTGTGATTTTTTCTGGACAGTTTTGGTACTTTGATTCAAACCTTGATTAAATGAAATCTACACATCCAAATAACACCAAATCAGTGTTGATGTGTTCCTAACTTAATGTTTTACAATATTCCATGGTTCGATCGTCTTTTTGAAAACGTTTTACACGAAATTTACGGATCGAACCACATAGGGTTGAAAAACGACATCCTTTTCGGTAAAAGCTATAACTTCTTTGTTATTCATTATTTTTGAAAACTTCAAAAAGGTTTTATCTTTAAAACTCATAGATCTAGCTTTCTAGCCATAAAACTCCACTTTTTGATTTGTACATTTCAAAATACAACATCAAACGTAACATGCATGGTTAGGGTTTACCGGTAAAACATGTTATGAACTTTTCTAGCATTGTTATGCATTTCTAACCAACCAAAACATGTTATAAACACATAGATCTATGAATATACATATATTACATAGTTACATACATCTAGACCATCAAAATGAGTTTTGATCGGTTAAAAATAGATTTTAACCGATCAAAAGCTTTCTAGACTACAAAAATGAAATGAGAAGGTTTCTAGAGCACTTTTAAACCTTAGTGATTTGCTTGCTCTCCTTCTCCTCCTACCAAAATATGTTGTGTAGCTTGAGGACATCCACCAAGACCTTCCTTAGCTTTTCTCACACAAACTCTAGTGTATTTTCTCTTTAGCTCTCAAAGTCTCTCTCTCTTTTCTCTAGAAATGTCTAGCAAATAAACTAACAACCTTGTAACAAGTGTAGAGCCTCTTATTTATAGCACATCACTAATACACCATTAACTCACTAATTCACCCATGTTGGTCAATTAATTGCTAATCATGCTTACTATTCCTTTGATTGACTAGTTGATGGACTTTTGGAATGACTAGGGTTGTTCAACCACTATATGACATGGATGGATTTCCAAGCAATCTAAGAAGTCAAGTTATCCATGTGGGGCCCTCAAAAATTCAGCAAATTGAATTATCCAAGCCATTTTCCCTTTATTTTTAATGCAAAAATGTGCATATATACATCTATATATATATATATATACATATATATATTGACCAAAGTTTGACCCTTATTGGACTTCACATTGGGCTTGGTAATAACTTCTATTTGGCTCATTCAATTAAATTGTTTGGGCTCAATTTAAATAACACATTGGGCTTATTTTAAATAGTCTAGGTTACATTTAATTAAATCAAGCATTGGGCTTGTTTAATTAATTACATGGGCTAGTAATTAAATTCATTACATGGGCTACTAGGTTAATATCTTTAACCTAGTTTATCAACTCATTTGGATTTAAAATATAATCCAATTAGATTTGCTTAAATTAATTATACACTTTGCTTTAATTCTTTAAATAAATATACAAGCACATAAGTACATTTATTTAATTATCTAATGCACAATTAATTAATGAGAAAAATTTAAATTCATTGCTAAATATTTATTAAGTATATTTACAATGACTAATGAAATTCGTGGTCATTACAATCATTCTAACTTTTCTATAACATTAACTCATAATTAATATAATTAACCTAATTAATTATATTTCACAACGTTCCTTCTTGCTCCGTATTAAAACTAATTAATTTATTAATTTTGTTGAGTATTAATTTACCCATATTCTTATTTGGCTAAAAAACACACTTTAGGTATAGCTGTATTAATATAACTACATTCACTTCTTAATTGTATTTATTTTCTTAATAAATTCTCCCCATGTATCTTTATAATATTCTCACATTTAATCCCTAACAAATAAATTGGGTTAAAAAAAATGTTTACTCATTTTCTACACATCTCACTTCTCCAACTCTAGGTTTTCAACCTTAATATTTAATTAAATCATTTAAGATCTCATCTTCAAATCTTGTAAATATCTGGATATTACAGATCCTCTCGCGTACCAAATTATCAAGGTTTCAGATATACATTTGATTTACCTTAAACAGTAGTTCATGGTCATTTGAAGCCACTCAGCAGTAAAGATTCAATTATTTCTTTTACATTAAAATTTGATTTTTGATATTTCACAATTATTATCTATTGCTGAAAACCCTCGATGTTATTTCCCATTCAATCCTGATATATCTTGTATTATCTGTTCTTAAACTTATTGAGAAAGTTAGTTGTTCACCCTTGCTATATCATGACTTATTTTTCAGCTAAGCCCGAATGCTCTAAAAAGGACAAAGGCAAGGGAAAAGCCAAAGCTTAGATTAGCTTAATACATGCTAACTTAATTGCTTAATATGTAATTACTTTTGTAAATCTTTTGTAATCCCTTAAGATATGTATTATTTATGTTAAGGTTAGTAAACCTTAGAATTATAGCCTTTTTATAAGGAACCCTTATGTATTATTCCGCGAAGTTTTAAATGAAGATTATGTATTTAGTTGTTATGAAGTATTGAATCATGAGAATCGAACCCGAGGTTATGGAACCCAATTTTAGGATCGTCACAGTTAATTTATTAGTTCATGTTATAATTGAACTAGCCCAATGCTTCTTTTAATTAAATAAAGGATATGTTAGTAATTGATAGCTCAATGGAATGAATTAATTGAGCCCAAACAAATTAAATGAATGAGCCCAATAAAATTATTAAATTGATCCAAAATGGAGCCCAAATCAAAGTCAGAGATTGGTCAATATATATATATATATAAATGAGGGAGAAATGAGGGAGTTGGCCGGCCAAATGGGCCCCCCACTTGGGGTGGATTTTAAATTTTCATGTGCTGTAATTTTGAGTCCAAGGGTATAATAGTTGGTGAACAACTCCTACTAACCCTAGTCCTCTCAAGTAAGAAAATTCCTAGAATTTGGCTAATTTAAAATAAAAAATAAGATGAGATTGGTGATTTTGTATAGATATAGCTTGTATATGTCTACATTTTGGATGATAACTCTTGGATATAAATAAGAGCCTCAGTAAGTGATATAGAGTTTGCTTCATTTCCTAGAGAGAGAAAGAGAGAAGAAGTTCTAGAGCTTTAAAAGAAAAGCTAGAGAATTTATGAGGAGTGAGCTAGATCAGCTAGAGTGTGTATCTAGTAGCCAAGGTAGAGTCATCATCCTTTGTTGTTTACTTTAGAAGAAGAAGAAGAAGAACATCCAAGCTTAGAAGGTTTAAAAGTGCTCTCTTCCTTATCTCTCTTCATTTCTATGGTTTATATTTAGCGTAGAAATGTTTGCCATGGTTAGTTGTGGTAAAATTTGTGTTTGATGGATCTAGGGTGAGCTCGAAGGTATAAAGATGGAGATTTATTGGTGAATATACATATATAGGTGTCTATGTATGTTTAATGTATTTTTAATGGTCAAAATATATTTTTAATGGTTCAAAACTTATTTTGATGTTTTATAATGCTAGATCTTGGATATATGTGAAGATTCTTGATTTAGTATGTTTAATATATGTATTTGTATGCTTAGTATGGAAATAAGTAGTAGAAAAATACATATAAAGCTTTACCAGTAAAATCCTAACTAGTTATGTTCTATATATTGTGGTAGTTTAAAATCTAAAAGTTGGTTATTTGATTTAAATGACTAGAAAGTTATATTTATGAGTTATAAAGATAACCCAACTTGAATCTCTAAAAAATATAGAAAAATGAGAAAGTTATGGCTTTTTATCGCAAATTATGTCATTTTAAAACCCTAGAGTGATCGATCTCGAATATTATGTCAAAAACGTTTTAGAAAATAAGATCGAACCATGAAATGTTAAAAAACAAGAAGTTAGGAAGATAACAAAACCGATTTGGTGTATTTTGGTCATGTATGTCTCATTTTAAAAAAGATTGAACAAAAGAAATCAAAGTTGAAAAAATTAAGGTTTGAAAAATCAGAGCTACCGTCGTAGCAGTATGTCTCACTGCCGCAGCGGTAAAACATTATGTGAGTCATCGTCACAGCGGTGAACCAGTCTGTTTGAAAATTTATAGTTTACTAACCGGGTCGGGTCGGACCAAATAAAACGGGTTGGGTCGGATCTTTTAGAAATGAAATGGGTTAGAAAATGTAATTTTATATAACATTAAAAATTATCAAGTTTTAAATGATTAATAATATTATAAAATAAAGAAAATATTATTAAATGATTAATAATATTAAGAAATGAATAAAATATTATTAAATGATTAATAATATTATAAATAAAATAAAATATTATTAAATGGTTAATAATATTAGTAAGTGAATAAAATATTATTAAATGGTTAATAATATTATATAGAAGTTTAAACTATATTAAATGATTAATATAGGTTTTATGTGATTAAAATATTATCAAATAATGATAATATTTCCTAAGTGTTTAATATACCATTAATTATTTAATTATGTGATTAAGCATTAGTAAATTTAAGATGTACAAATATTATTATATGAACCTAGATATGATACTAATAGAAAGATCAACTTGATTAATTGTTAGGTCTGTTCAAAGGATATTAAGTTATATTAGTTAACTGTAATCAACAATCGAGGCAAGTTTCCTAACTTGTATTGAGCAAGTTTTTTATATTGAGCAAGTTTTTTATATTGAGCAAGTTTTTTATACCTGAACTTGTATTTATTCTTACAAGAGTTGAAATGGTTTAATTATTGAAAGTTTATCCATATCCATATTGTTTATGAATTCTTACATAGTGCATTTAAACCTTTATAGTTCTTTGATTCATGAACTGTTTAAGAATGTCTAAGCTAATTGTTCAGCTGTATACTGCATGTATAAATTCAATAACTTGAATACTTTTAAAAGCTTATCAAAACCATTAATTGGTGCAGATTTTTATAGTAAATCTGAGAACGAACAACCCTAGTTAAGGGGATTATATTTCGAAAAATTGAACTTTGCACAAGATGTCTGAATGTTATGCATATATAGCGGATACAAGAGGCTGATCCCCTCAAGTGCCAAAATAATAAAAGGGTCAGATATATATCTGATATACCCTACGTTTTAGTTCATGGTCCTTCGAGGCCATACAACATTAAAGACTCGATTATTTCTGTTCATTGAAATTTGATTCTCATTTTTTTCACAATTATTATATATTGTTGAAAACACTGAAGTTATTCTCACTTACTCAAGATATACCAAATCTTATATTTACTGTTCTTAAACTTGCTAAGCAAGCAAGTTGCTCACCCTTGCTATATCATGAACCATTTTTCAGCTAAGCCTGAATGCTCCAAGAAGGACACGGTTATAGGAAAAGTCAAAGCTTAAAATAGATTATTTGTTTAATATGTAATTATAGTTTATAAATCTTTTGTAATCCCTTAAGATATGTACTGTTTATGTTAATATTAGAAGACCTTGGGATTGTAGTCCTTTTTATAAGGAACATTTAGGTATTATTCCGCGAAGTTTAAATGAATACTATATTTTTAGTTGTTATTATATTTTGGATAGTAAGAACCAAACCCGAGGTTATGAAACTCGAATTTGGGGCCGTCATAATAAATATTTGATCAGTTATTAAGCTAAACATTAGAATTTTTAATGGAGTGCATATTTATTTAGTTATGATTATGAAAAAATAAATATTTTAATTTTATTTAACTTTTTAATGAAATTCTATACTAGTGTTTATATTGACAAAATTTGCTTGAAATTCTAATCCGAATAGAAATATGACATTCAAATTTTAACAAACTTTAATTTAGTTATAATAATTAGTTAGTAATAAATTCACTATAATATTTCAACTCATTTTCTAGTTATTATGTTTCAAAAAAATCATATATATTATTAATATAATTAATTGTGCGATTTGGTAAAATTTTAATTTTTAATGAATTTAATTAGTTAGGATATTAATTTAATAATAAAATTCACAATTGATATTAATATAATAGATCGCGTGATATGTTATGAGATTTTTTTCGATATCTTAATATCATAATAAAAATTTAATATAAAATTATCCTACATAATTTTTTCAAGATATATTATCTTATATAAAATTATGTTAAGAAAAGGTTGTATAAATTATTGGAACCGAAAATAAAACTTGTTTTAGAAGTTCCTTTTCCAAATATATATATAAAAACTATCTTCAAACAGGTTGGTCCCGTATCAATCCTATTTTCTCTTCTTTTTTTTGTATCATTGTGAGAAAATTTTGGTGCATAGTTTGTGCTTATAGGATTAAATGGAAAATACACATAAGTTTTAAAATAATATTATGAATACAAATTATATAAAAATAATTGTGCACAAACAATACATAAAAAAAGAAAGAAATAAGAAATAAGACCTACTGCACATTTAATATTTTACACATTTTTATCGTATGTAATATATGAGTCCTATTATTATTGATACGCAATTTTTCCTATAATAATTTGTATACATAGTATTAGTCTTCTAAGCTGTAATAGTTTAAAAAATTAGTTGCGACATAGTAAATTGCTTAAAAATACAAGGATGTCGGATTTTCATTATTCAAAGATATTTATATAAACAGGAAATAAAAATTAAAAATTAAAATTTTTTTGAAAAAACTAAATCTAAAGAAGAAGCAAGATGGGTTCCTGCCCTTCACTACAAATCTAAAAAATACACGTCGGTAAACATTGAAGGGTAATGATATACACCATTTGTATTAAAAAAATATTGTTGTGTTTCATTACAAATCAATATATATCGACGTATATCGGTATTCGTCGATCGGCGTGTTGGTGAACCTTTTCCTTGGGAGAATTTTGTAACACTTCCAATATCTTTTTAATAGATTTCTGAGTTTCCCAGTGATTTTTTTTTCCGTATTGGATTTTCACGTAAAATCTTTGTGTTATTATTTTCAGTATTTATTTGATCAAACATCTTTCATTACAGCATAATTTGGATTCTCCATTGATAACGTGTTTTGGGTCGGCCACCCTAATGATTTCGACACGTCCAGAATTTGGCGTTAACACACACACACACACACACAATATATATATATATATATATAAACCTCACGAACTCGTCCAATCAAGTTATGCAAACAAGAAAAGAAAAAAATTTCAAAAAAGTACAACTTTAATTAAGTCCTCGACTTAATTCAATTTACTAATTACAAAAATAAAAAATTAAACCTTCCATCTAGGGCTGTCAACGGGTCGGATTCGGATTGGATCGGGGGTGATCCGGATCTGAATCGATAAGAAATTATCGGATTCGGAGCAGACCCGATAACCCGACGGATCTCAAATATTAAGGACCGAACCCGAATCCGATAATACTCCGATAACCCGATCCAATAATCCGATCCGATTAAGCTTAATATTAAAATGTATTAAAATGTATATATATCATAGTATTAAAGTGTATTAAAATATATTAAAATGTATTAAAATGTATATATATGTATTAAAATCTATTAAAATGTATTAAAAATTGTATATATATCATATTTTAGAATGTATATATATATCATATGTTAACGGATCGGAGTATTATCAGGTCGGATTTATATCAATCCGAATCCGATCCATTTAGTTATCGGATAATCGGGTAATCGGGTTTCAAAACTGGATCCAAATCCGGATAAACGGATCGGGTCCGGGTCATTACCCGCCCCGTTAACAGCCCTACCTCCATCCCCCCCCCCCCCCCCTTTCGCGAAAAAAATTCTTAATCAAAGAACTAAAATCTTTGAAAAATAAGAGACAGATCAAAAATTAAGATTTATGAGAAGAAAAAAAAATATTAGGGTTATTTCTTTTATTTGAGAGATTAAGTGAGATTTAAAGAGAAATGAAAATCAAAGAACCAAGTAAAGAAACCTGGTAACGGATATTTAGCGGCAGCGACGACGACAACAGCGAGAATTAGGAGTCTAGGTCTCGTTATCAAAAGCCTAGTATCACTCTTCCATTTAATTATGGACCTTAGGTTAGGTTAAAAAAAACTTTTACAAATTTACCCCTACACTTCAAAAAAAATTCATCAACAAAACGGTGAATAAATAACACCCTTGCCCCTATAAAGTTATATATTATTACAACTTTTTATTATAAAGTTCTACTTTGATTGAAAAAAATCATTCAACTCTTTTTATCAATATATATATATATAAATCTTTTTGTAACAAAATTATTGAACTTTCAAATAGTTGTCTAAATACCCAAAATTTGGCCATAAAAACTGACGTGTTTGCTAATGCGTTCTTATGACCAAGTCAAATTTTTGTCATTTTTTATATTTGTTTGAAAGTTTAATGATTTTGATGTAAAACAAATAATTCATAAATCTTTTTGATAGCTTGACAAAAGCTTAATGTTTTTGTTGGTCACTAAATCAATAATATTCACGTATGGAAAAAAAATTATTCCATAGGACAAAAAAAAATATTGTCCATATATTTTTACCTTTTATGCAAAATATAAAATACAAGCTCACCAACTCAATGCGAAGTACGGATGACATTAATAAAGATTTATATTCTAATTATTAATCTAATCAATTAAACATAACGTAAATATTTAATTATGATTTTAACAAGATAATTGTAGTTAATAACTTATTAAATATTTATTTAAATAACGAACTTTTGAATTATATATTATGGATTACTTTGATCAATTATTAAGTTGAACATTTGAATAGAGTGTAGATTTATTTAGTTATGATTATGAGAAAATAAATATTTTAATTTTATTTGTGTTTGTAATAGAATCTATATTAATGTTTATTTGGAAAAATTTTAGAAATTTTGATCTAAATAGAATTATGAAACCCAAGTATTAACAAATTTTAATTTAGTTACGACAATTAATTAGTAATGAATCAACTATATTTTTCAACTTATTGTATAATTATTATGTTGTAAATAAATTCACATACATTATTAATACAGTTTTTTGATAAAATTTCAAATTTTAATGAATTTAGTGTAGTTAGTACAGTTATTCAAGAGTAAAATTTATGACTTATTATAAATTTATGATATGTAAAAGATATTTTTGATAACTTAATAAATTTATAATAATAAAATTAAGTGAGACCTACTTCATGTGAGTGAGATCTTGTGAAAATATCAATTGTCTAAAATTATCCTACGTAAAATGTAGTAAGATATATCATATTTCATAAATTTGTACAAAAAAATCATGTTATAAGTTTGGTAGTCTCGAAAATAAAAATTCTTTTAGAAGTTCATTTTTTTATTAAAGATATAAAACAAATAATATTTTTTCTTTTCCTAATAGGTTAGGGTCCTTTTAAATATGTTTTAAATTTAGATAGCATTTAATTATTATAATTTAGACATTAATTATACTAAGTTGAATAGGAAAAAAAAAGTTGAATAAAAAATTTGTGAAACCAAGTTTGCACTTTTAATCAAAACAAGCTCACAAACCCCATACAAAGTACGAGCAGAATGAATAATGGTTTATTACATTATTAAATGGATTGATATGTTTATGCAGATGAACAATTGAAGGAATTTAGTGAAAATAATTTCAAGTATGCATGTTTATATGTGCAAATAGATATATTTATACATGTATATGTATATATAGACATATATAACTATTTAAAATTTAAACATTCATTGGGAGTTGAGCGATTAAAATAAGTTACCTACGAAATAGTTATGCAGAAAACAGTCTCCAAGAATTTGGATTACCTAACATATGTACAGTTTTTAGTCACAGCATTGTACAACTATAACTTTTTTTTCCCCTTCGACTTAGCTTCCTTCTGACTTTCTTTTTAGAGTCATTTCGAGTCTGGTCTACGAGTTGACTGACTTTCTAGTTAGAGTCACATTGAGTCTGCTGCACGTTTTGATTGACTCCCATTAAATCCTTGATTATATTTTTGACAACTTTTTTTGAAATTATTAATTCCAATGCCCATATATATATAGATTGAACACCAATTTTAGAATAGGTGGGTGTCTTTCTAACCTTTTTAGGGAATTGAAAGTTATCATTTATTTATGACTTTATCAACAATTAAGCAAACAAAAAAGTACCTAACATAATTAATTAGGTCAGTATGCAATGCATGTATGCAAACTAGTCTAATCAACCATTAATTGTTGCCTCATCCAAAGTAATTGAGCACAACAACTTGCAGTAGCAATATATTCTGCCAAAGGTTTATTTCTTACTGTATCAGGATATGAGCATGATGCCTAAAAAATGACATGTACGACTAGTATTCTTTCCATCGACTCCAGAATGACCAAAGTCAACATCAAAGTAACCTAGTAGATAAAGTGATAACTCTTTGGAATACCAGAATCCTAATTGTGATGTTCCTATCAAATACCTAAAAAAAATTTTAAATGAAGCTACATGCGACTCTTTATGACATGATTGGAATCTAGCATATAGGTGCATAACAAACATAATATCTGGTTTGCCTGCAGTCAAATAAAGTAAACTTCCTATCATACTATGATAAGATTTGATATTAGTTGCATTACCTGCCTTATCTTTGGTAAGTGTTGTGCATATAGACATAGGAGTACCAAAATGCTTCATCTTGTCATATCCAAACTTTTTCAGCATTTTTTTTCATGTATTTTGATTGATATATGACTATGTGTTTGTTACACTTGAAGGCTTAAGAAGTAAGTCAGCTCGCTCATCATTGACATTTCGAACTAATCCTGCATTAGCTTAGCAAAATCCTTGCACATTTCATCATTAATAGCACCAAACATAATATCATCTATATATATTTGTATAACTAAAATATCATGCTTCTTATACTTTACGAATAGTGTGGCATCAATTGTACCTCTAATAAAGCCTTTACTTAATAAAAACTAAGTCAAGGTATCATATCAGGCTCTAGGTGCCTATTTCAACTCATACAGTACCTTAGTTTGGAAACATGATTAGGATTTTTTAGGAGATACAGAACCAGATGGTTATTCTATGTAAACATTTTTAGTTAAAATCCCATTTAGAAAAGTAATTTTGACAGCCATTTAATATAATTTAAAATTCATTGAGCAAGCAGAAGAAAATAATATTTTAATTGCTTCCAATCTAGAGTATATTGACTAGGTCTAATTTTACCCATTACCAATATATTTTGGGTTAAAGAGTGTTATGTCTTTATATGTTAGATTTGGAGCCTTTTTTTATATCTAACATGGTATTTATTATGACGCCCCCAAATCTGGGCCTACATAGCCCAATTTGAGATGCCATAAAATACACGGTAACTAATACAAATAGTACAAAGGACGAAAATACAGAACTCAATAATACACAACTAAGTCTTCATTATTATTGCCAAACTATATACAACATGTGAAGACTACTACAACTATCTCTCGAAACTTCACTTCATTCCCCGGTTAGACCTAGTTATTCTCTCATTTCATGAAGAACAATGGAACAAAAAAGAAAAGGTGAGCTCAAATAGCTCAGTAAGAAATATCATGACTAAGATAACAATGAATAAATTATCATTAGCCTTCAACAGTTGAGTTCTTGATATAATACAATAAACAACAAGTTTTATATCAATAATAGCATCTGAATGGGCAATCTATTAGAAGAATCATATAGACTATGATGTCCACTAATTTCTCTTTTTTTTTTAAATATCATCAACTTTTATCATCTTAATAATATAAATTCACAGTTCCTAATCATAATAATGGAAGTCAACAGTTCATCTTTGTACTATGGACCAAAGATATTCAAATATAACACAAATGATCATGATTATACCAGTCTTCAGCCTTTGGTTATAATCATACCAAACAACAATTCTTCTTTGTCGCAGGCCAAAGAGAACATTCACCACATGCCTTAAAAGACACACAATAATTATATCGCATTTATCCTATCATCTGTGCCCCAGGCCACATATATTCACAACAACATGATTCTTGATGATTAGAATAATAACAGTGATATAAATGATGAACAGAAGAAACAGAATAATCAATAAATATCGAAAGTTTATGATTACTTGTGCAGATTCAAATAAAGTCCAAATTATCAACATGATGTGGAGTAAAATTTAAAACTGATATTCAAGATCCACAGTTCAGAATAACGGTTAAAGTTTAATAGAAAGATTTAGAAAAATAGTAAGGTTCAATTAAAATGACATTAGATAAAGCGTAAGCTATTAAGGAACATATAATCATTTCAGGGAATTTTACCAAATAGTACTTACATAGTAAGTTAAGAGTGTAAGACCCCGAATTTTATGAAATACAAAATTTAATTTTTCTTCATATATATTTTTTTTTGAAACAGTAAGTGGTTAAATTAACAAAATTGAAAGTTAAGGATGTTATGTGCAAATTTTATTTTGTCGGACAATATTCGCTTTGTCGGGGAATATTCGTTTGGTCGGGGAATATTCGTGCCGTACGACGGCGCCGAAATAATAAATTATTGGTGGACCCCACAACGGAATATTTGTCGGATATAGAAAACGACAGAAGTAACCTTTTTAAATAAAAATAGTCAACGGAACTGTTAAAATACCGGTGATAAAAGAATAGTAGCATACGGTAGTTTATGGTATTTTCTGTAGCACACGGTACTCTACAGTAACACACGGTATTGCATAGTGTATCATATTATTGGTCTGATAATTGACACCGTAACTGTTACGCATCATTTCATCGATAATTGTCACTGCATAATATTTTATATTATCAATTCAATAATTGTTGTTACACAGTATTTTGCATTATTGATTTAATAATTGTCATTACACTGTATTTTATATCATTGAGTCAATAATTGTTGTTGCACTGTTTTTAAAATTATTGAACCTAATAATTGTCACAGTAACATATGCACAGTAATTCACATTATTGAATCAATAATTGTCATTACACAGTAACGTATGCTTTATTTTACATTATTGTTATCTCTATTATGATGTTATTTAAACAGTTGTATTTCATTAATTTATTGACTTGATATCTAAGAGCTAACTATACTGTATTTATAACAATTAGTCATAATAATTGAATTGATAAAGTTATTTGTTTATAATATAAAGTTAGGTGATTATTAGGTGATATGAAATGAATGGTGTAGATTAAAGTGTGAATTATTGTTGAATAATTAAATTGATTTGTTTATAATATAAAGTTAGGTGATTATTAGGTGATATGAAATGAATGGTGTAGATTAAAGATAATATAATATTTGAAATGGATGGTGTAGATTAAAAGATGATCTTTAAATGAATGGTTTAGATTAAATGAATGATAAGATTTTTGGCTATAAATAGAAGCCTTAACTTAAGGATTTTTCATAAACTTCCTTACTTGTTCTTTCTTTCTCTCTCTAAATACTTCTTGTGAAAGTTCTCTCTAAGTGTGCTTAAGTCATCTTGAGTATTTGTGAAGATCTATAAGTATACGTGTACTGTTCAAGTTAATCAACCTCATTTAAATCAATATCCAGTCACGTGTTGAGGTAAGGGATACCATCTTTTTCATCTTCCATTATTCAAACATACTATGGTAAGGGATTATCATTATTTGATTCTCGATAATAATATTGTTTCTTCCTTACTCATAAGACGTGCATTTTATTTCCATGTATTAAATTGTGGGAATAACCTTACGGAGCGGATTGCCGCCTGTTGGTGAATAACCTTTCGTATTCATTCATTATTAATCTCTGAGAATAACCTTACGGAGCGGATTGCCGCCTGTTTGGTGAATAACTCTTTGTACTCAAATTCTATTAAATTGTGGGAATAACCTTACGGAGCGGATTGCCGCCTGTTTGGTGAATAACTCTTTGTACTCAAATTCTATTAAATTGTGGGAATAACCTTACGGAGCGGATTGCCGCCTGTTGGTGAATAACCCTTTGTATTAATTTCTTTCACCTTTTGTTAATCAAACCTGCTACGGTAAGGGATATTATTTTCTTTCATACTCCTAAATCGAAATTTATTATGGAACTATTGCTTCTATAATTCCTGAAAATATTATATGTTCCATAATAGTTGAACTTCATTATTTCAACTGAACCTTCCTATTTACGTGAACCTTTCTATTGAATTGTAACCGTTATTCTGAACTGTGGATCTTGAATTTCACTCCACATTATGTTGACAATTTGGACATTATTTGAATCTGTACAAAGTAAACTTCCGATACTTATTGTTATCCTATTTCTTCTGTTCATCATTTATATCATTCTAATCATCCAAAAATCAAGCTGTTGTGAATATCTGTGGCCGGGGGCACAGATGTGATATATTTGTTGAACAGATGATAGGTTAAAGGCGATATAATAGGTTAAAGGCGATACATCTGTTCGGTGTCTTTTATGGCACGTGGTGAATGTTCTCTTTGGCCCGTAGTGCAAAGATGAACTGTTGTTTGGTATGATTATGACCAAAGGCTGAATCTGGTATAATCATGACCGTTGGTGCTATATTGAATATCTTTGGCCCGTAGTACAAAGATGAACTGTTGATGTGCATGATTATGATCAGGAACTGTGAATTTGTATTATCTTGACTAATGATATTTCAGATGATAAAAGTTGATGATGTTTTTCCTAAAAAGAGAACCGAGTGGACATTATAGTCTGCATTATTCTTCTAATAGATTACTTATTCCGCTGCTATTATTGATCTGAACGTTGTTTAAGAATTTAACTGCAGTTTTTGATATAAACCTTGTAGTCTATTGTATTCTATCAAGAACTCAACTGTTGAAGACTAATGATAATTTATTCGTCATTATCTTAGTCATGATATTCTTTACTGAGCTATTTGAGCTCACCTTTTCTTTTGTTCCATTGTTTTTCAACAGGAGATGAAAACATAACAGGGTCTAGCCAGGGAATGGAGTGAGGGTCCGAGGAATAGTTATCATAGTCTTCACGTTTTGTAAAATAGCGTGGCAATAATAGTGAAGACTTAGTTGTGTATTATTATACACTGTATTGTTGTACGTTGTGCTTTGTTGTAATAATTTTGTTGTAGTATTTTGACGACTCAAGTTTGGGCTGTGTGGGCCCAGATTTGGGGGTGTCACAGTTGGCATCAGAGCTTAGGGATATGGTCTTTAATGGAGATCTGGGGTAGAACTAGGAGGGGAGAGACGAATAGAATCAGTCACTAGTGTGTCCTACCTAAAATAGATTTTATTATCTAATGAGTCGATTTGAATGTAGGAACATGAAGTGATGAGTCAGTTTATTTGAACTAACATTTATTTTGTGACCACAGTTTAGTATGGCATCTGGAAATCAAGAGGTTAACTATGGAATGCCTGAAGCAAATGTAGCCGAGAATCAAGAGGCCCCAAACAATCCTCCTGCCAACTCAGGAAATAATGTTCCTGATAACATGATGAACGATGGATTCTTTAGGAATTTCATGCAGTTCATACAGAATCAAGGAAGAGGAAATCCAGTCAATAATAACGGTAGAAACGCTGGCAATTTGAGGATGGTCACTGTTAAGCAATTTAAAGAATTAGGATCACCTGAATTCCACGGGAAGCCTGACCCACTCAAAGCGGAGGCATGGCTAAAGCAGACGACAAAAATACTTGATGTCTTACAATGCGCTGATGATCAGAAGGTGCCATTTGCCACTTTTATGTTACGAGGTGAGGCGGACCATTGGTGGGAAGCGGTAAAACGTATCCAACCTTCAGCACTCGAAATGTCTTGGGCAGAATTCGAAGAACTGTTTAACGAGAAGTATTTCCCAGAAAGCATCCGCCATATGAAAGAGGTGGAATTCATTAAGCTGGAGCAGGGAAACATGACAGTCTCCCAATATGAAGCCAAGTTTGCCGAGTTATCTCGCTTTGCCACCCATCTTGTGGATGACGAAGCACGAATGAGTCGGATGTTCCTAAGAGGTTTGAGATTCAAAATTCGTCAACAACTTAGCTCTCATAAATTTAGTTTGTATTCAGATGTTGTAGATAGGGCTCAAAGGGTGGAGCAAACAGATGAAACATTGCAGCCAAGAGTTAATGATCAGCATAGAGAAAGGAGTGACAACAACCACAGGAACGAGAACCATCGAGGAGGTAACCAACACTTCGGTGGTAATTCCATACCAAATAACAGAAGAGGAGAATCTAGTGGGAACAATTTCAAAAGAAAGAGATTCCATAATAATTATGGAAGGGCACCAGCACCAGTACCAATACCAGCACCGACCCCAGTTTCAAGGGGAGAAGATCGACCACCAGTGAGATGCTATAGGTGTGGTCAGGAAGGTCACATCAGCCCAAACTGTACACTGCAGTCCAAAAAGTGCTACAATTGTGGGAAAGAGGGTCATCTTGCGCGGTTTTATCCTGCCACAAAATCAAGTCCAGCTGCAATGATGATACCAAAAGCTAGCGCGGATAAGGGAAAATCTGTAGTTCAAGGGAGAGCTTTTGTTGTGACATCCCAAATGGCGCGAAATTCGAACGAGGTGATAACCGGTAAGCTATTCATAAATTCTCGTGAAGTCTACGCTTTGTTAGATACTGGCTCTACCCATTCTTTTATCTCACCTGCATGTGCTCAGCGTTTAAACTTAACTCCTGAAAATTTGGACTTTGACTTATCAGTTGAAACCCCATTAGGAGAAATGACCATTACATCTACTGTCTATAAATCTTGCCTAGTTCAAATCAACAACCTCACATTACCTGTTGACCTTATTTCTTTGGAGATGCATGAATTTGATGTGATTTTAGGAATTGATTGGTTGACTACCCATCATGCTAAAATTGATTGTTTTCATAAGATTATTAGTTTTCATATTCCTAATCAACCTGTCATGCAAATTCAAGCAACTAAACCATTGAAATCTATAACTGTTATTTTTAGCCATAAAGCCATTCGTTTATTGAAAAACGGATGTCAAGCCTTTTTAGCTCATGTCACTGATTTGAACAAAAATACGTCAAACTTAAATGATATTCCCATTGTTAATGAGTTTCCTGACGTTTTTCCTGAAGAACTTCCTGGCTTACCCCCAAACCGTGAAATTGATTTTTATATTGATCTTGAACCCGGTACCAAGCCCATTTCCAAAGCTCCCTACCGAATGGCTCCCATTGAACTTCAAGAGTTAAAAGTCCAACTACAGGAATTGTTGGATACCGGTTTCATTCGTCCGAGTGCATCACCTTGGGGTGCTCCTGTTCTATTTGTGAAGAAGAAAGACGGGAGTATGAGATTGTGCATTGACTACCGAGAATTGAACCATGTCACCATCAAGAACAGGTACCCGTTACCTCGGATTGATGACATGTTTGATCAATTGCAAGGCGCTCAACATTTCTCAAAGATTGATCTCCGTTCTGGATATCATCAGTTAAAGGTTAAAGCTGAGGACATTCTAAAGACTGCTTTCAGAACTCGTTATGGGCATTATGAGTTCTTAGTCATGCCTTTTGGACTAACTAATGCTCCTGCAGCTTTCATGGACATGATGAACCGGATATTCAAGGAACATTTGGATCATTTTGTGGTTGTCTTTATTGATGACATCCTCATATACTCCAAGAGTCGCGAGGATCATGAACAACACCTGAGATTGATACTACAAAAGCTCCGTGAAAACAAATTATATGCCAAGTTGAAGAAATGTGAGTTCTGGCTTGAGGAGGTCGCGTTTCTTGGGCATGTGATTTCTAGTCAAGGAATATCAGTCGATCCTGCGAAGATTGAAACGGTACTAAATTGGGAACAACCCAAAACAGTAACCGAAGTCCGAAGTTTTCTGGGTCTAGCTGGTTATTATCGGAGATTCGTAGAAGGATTTTCTCGAATCGCCACTCCATTAACGCAGCTTACTCGGAAAAGCACAAAATTCATATGGAGCGAGGAATGCGAGAAAAGTTTCCAAGAACTCAAGAAGAGACTGGTTTCAGCTCCTGTTCTGACCATACCATCAGGATCAGGAGAATTTGTTATCTACAGCGATGCTTCTGGCAAAGGTCTAGGCTGTGTCCTTATGCAACATGGAAAGGTTATAGCCTACGCCTCTCGACAACTCAAAGATTATGAGAAAAATTATCCTACTCATGATCTAGAGTTAGCAGCAGTCGTTTTCGCGTTGAAGATATGGAGACACTACTTGTACGGAGAAAAAGTGGATATCTATACGGATCATAAAAGTCTCAAGTATTTCTTCACCCAGAAGGAACTCAACATGCGACAACGACGTTGGCTTGAGCTGTTAAAGGATTATGACCACACAATCCAGTATCACCCGGGAAAGGCGAACGTTGTAGCTGACGCTTTGAGCAGAAAATCTTATGCAAGTACAAGTGCACTGCTGACAACACAAAAGTGTATTTTGTACGACTTGCAAAAGATGGAGATAGAGCTAAAGACACCAGGGACCCACTCGAAGATTGCTCACGTGCGAGTAGAACCAACTTTAATCGATAAAATTAAAGTTACTCAAGCTACCGATCCGGAACTGATAAACATGATAAAGAAAGTACAAGAAGGTGCCATTCCCGAAGCAAGAATCGACGAGAAAGGAATACTTCGAGTCAACTCTCGACTCTGTGTTCCTAACGATCTTGAATTAAAGCATAAAATCATGATGGATGCACACAACACGCCGTTTGCAATCCACCCAGGAGGTACCAAGATGTATCGAGATCTTCGACATACATTTTGGTGGAACAATATGAAAAGAGAGATTGCGGAGTTTATCTCAAGGTGCCTAACTTGTCAACGTGTCAAGGCAGAGCATCAAGTTCCTAAAGGTCCATTACAATCACTTGAAGTTCCCGAATGGAAGTGGGAACACATCAATATGGACTTCGTGACGGGTCTTCCAAAAGTTTCTCAAGGCTTAGATGCAATTTGGGTGATCGTAGATAGATTGACCAAATCTGCTCATTTCTTGCCTATACGAGAAAACTTTTCACTTGAACGTCTTGCCGGTATGTACATAAATGAGATCGTGAGATTGCATGGCATGCCAGTTTCCATAGTTTCTGATCGAGATCCTAGATTCACTTCACGCTTTTGGATCAGTCTACAAAAAGCTATGGGCACTGAACTACGTTTTAGTTCTGCATACCATCCTCAAACGGACGGACAATCGGAAAGGACGATCCAGACCCTCGAAGATCTTTTGAGACTTTGTGTATTAGACTTCAAAGGAAGTTGGGATAAGTACTTGTCATTGGTGGAATTTTCTTACAACAACAGTTACCAAGCAAGCATAGGCATGACTCCATTCGAGACTTTGTATGGAAGGAAGTGTCGCTCTCCAATATGTTGGAATGAGGTAGGAGAAGCAAAATTGTTGGGACCCGAGTTGGTACGCTTGACGACCGAAAAGATCCAAATGATCCGACAACGAATACAGACCGCACAAGAACGACAAAAGAGTTATGCTGATCTTCATCGGAGAGACGAAAGTTTCAACGTCGGAGATCATGTATTCTTACGTGTTTCTCCATGGAAAGGGGTTACGAGATTCGGAAAGAGAGGAAAGCTCAACCCTCGATTTATTGGCCCATTTGAAATCCTCGATCGAATAGGAACCGTAGCCTACAGACTAGCCCTACCACCAAGTATGTCTCACATCCATAACGTTTTTCACATATCTATGTTACGTAAATATGTGAAGGACCCAAACCACGTCATTGAGTTAGAACCAGACGTTATAGCAGATGATTTAACATACGAGGAGGTACCTGTTAAGATCCTGGATAAGAAGGAGCAGATCCTACGCTCAAAGGTTATACCTCAAGTTAAGGTTTTATAGAGGAACCAAGATACTGAGGAAATGACCTGGGAGCTAGAATCTGAGATGAAATCTAAGTATCCTTACCTCTTCGATATGTCAGGTACGTCAATTTCGGGGACGAAATTTCATAAGGAGGGGAGGTTGTAAGACCCCGAATTTTATGAAATACAAAATTTAATTTTTCTTCATATATATATTTTTTTGAAACAGTAAGTGGTTAAATTAACAAAATTGAAAGTTAAGGATGTTATGTGCAAATTTTATTTTGTCGGACAATATTCGCTTTGTCGGGAAATATTCGTTTGGTCGGGGAATATTCGTGCCGTACGACGGCGCCGAAATAATAAATTATTGGTGGACTCCACAACGGAATATTTGTCGGATATAGAAAACGACAGAAGTAACCTTTTTAAATAAAAATAGTCAACGGAACTGTTAAAATACCGGTGATAAAAGAATAGTAGCATACGGTAGTTTATGGTATTTTTTGTAGCACACGGTACTCTACAGTAACACACGGTATTGCATAGTGTATCATATTATTGGTCTGATAATTGACACCGTAACTGTTACGCATTATTTCATCGATAATTGTCACTGCATAATATTTTATATTATCAATTCAATAATTGTTGTTACACAGTATTTTGCATTATTGATTTAATAATTGTCATTACACTGTATTTTATATCATTGAGTCAATAATTGTTGTTGCACTGTTTTTAAAATTATTGAACCTAATAATTGTCACAGTAACATATGCACAGTAATTCACATTATTGAATCAATAATTGTCATTACACAGTAACGTATGCTTTATTTTACATTATTGTTATCTCTATTATGATGTTATTTAAACAGTTGTATTTCATTAATTTATTGACTTGATATCTAAGAGCTAACTATACTGTATTTATAACAATTAGTCATAATAATTGAATTGATAAAGTTATTTGTTTATAATATAAAGTTAGGTGATTATTAGGTGATATGAAATGAATGGTGTAGATTAAAGTGTGAATTATTGTTGAATAATTAAATTGATTTGTTTATAATATAAAGTTAGGTGATTATTAGGTGATATGAAATGAATGGTGTAGATTAAAGATAATATAATATTTGAAATGGATGGTGTAGATTAAAAGATGATCTTTAAATGAATGGTTTAGATTAAATGAATGATAAGATTTTTGGCTATAAATAGAAGCCTTAACTTAAGGATTTTTCATAAACTTCCTTACTTGTTCTTTCTTTCTCTCTCTAAATACTTCTTGTGAAAGTTCTCTCTAAGTGTGCTTAAGTCATCTTGAGTATTTGTGAAGATCTATAAGTATACGTGTACTGTTCAAGTTAATCAACCTCATTTAAATCAATATCCAGTCACGTGTTGAGGTAAGGGATACCATCTTTTTCATCTTCCATTATTCAAACATACTATGGTAAGGGATTATCATTATTTGATTCTCGATAATAATATTGTTTCTTCCTTACTCATAAGACGTGCCTTTTATTTCCATGTATTAAATTGTGGGAATAACCTTACGGAGCGGATTGCCGCCTGTTGGTGAATAACCTTTCGTATTCATTCATTATTAATCTCTGAGAATAACCTTACGTAGCGGATTGCCGCCTGTTTGGTGAATAACTCTTTGTACTCAAATTCTATTAAATTGTGGGAATAACCTTACGGAGCGGATTGCCGCCTGTTTGGTGAATAACTCTTTGTACTCAAATTCTATTAAATTGTGGGAATAACCTTACGGAGCGGATTGCCGCCTGTTGGTGAATAACCCTTTGTATTAATTTCTTTCACCTTTTGTTAATCAAACCTGCTACGGTAAGGGATATTATTTTCTTTCATACTCCTAAATCGAAATTTATTATGGAACTATTGCTTCTATAATTCCTGAAAATATTATATGTTCCATAATAGTTGAACTTCATTATTTCAACTGAACCTTCCTATTTACGTGAACCTTTCTATTGAATTGTAACCGTTATTCTGAACTGTGGATCTTGAATTTCACTCCACATTATGTTGACAATTTGGACATTATTTGAATCTGTACAAAGTAAACTTCCGATACTTATTGTTATCCTATTTCTTCTGTTCATCATTTATATCATTCTAATCATCCAAAAATCAAGTTGTTGTGAATATCTGTGGCCGGGGGCACAGATGTGATATATTTGTTAAACAGATGATAGGTTAAAGGCGATATAATAGGTTAAAGGCGATACATCTGTTCGGTGTCTTTTATGGCACGTGGTGAATGTTCTCTTTGGCCCGTAGTGCAAAGATGAACTGTTGTTTGGTATGATTATGACCAAAGGCTGAATCTGGTATAATCATGACCGTTGGTGCTATATTGAATATCTTTGGCCCGTAGTACAAAGATGAACTGTTGATGTGCATGATTATGATCAGGAACTGTGAATTTGTATTATCTTGACTAATGATATTTCAGATGATAAAAGTTGATGATGTTTTTCCTAAAAAGAGAACCGAGTGGACATTATAGTCTGCATTATTCTTCTAATAGATTACTTATTCCGCTGCTATTATTGATCTGAACGTTGTTTAAGAATTTAACTGCAGTTTTTGATATAAACCTTGTAGTCTATTGTATTCTATCAAGAACTCAACTGTTGAAGACTAATGATAATTTATTCGTCATTATCTTAGTCATGATATTCTTTACTGAGCTATTTGAGCTCACCCTTTCTTTTGTTCCATTGTTTTTCAACAGGAGATGAAAACATAACAGGGTCTAGCCGGGGAATGGAGTGAGGGTCCGAGGAATAGTTATCATAGTCTTCACGTTTTGTAAAATAGTGTGGCAATAATAGTGAAGACTTAGTTGTGTATTATTATACACTGTATTGTTGTACGTTGTGCTTTGTTGTAATAATTTTGTTGTAGTATTTTGACGACTCAAGTTTGGGCTGTGTGGGCCCAGATTTGGGGGTGTCACAAAGAGTATGCAAATAATGATACCCCTTACCTTAACACGTGATTGGATATTGATTTAAATAAACTTAATTAACCTATATATTTATAATTTAATTAGTAACTACCACATATAATTTCATGGTGTATACCAATTCGTATGAAATCATCAAAAGTGATTTGATAGAATAAAGTAGAATAACTTCAATATAATTTTTGAAAGAAATAATATTTCAAAATAAATCTTCCAAAGGAAGCTTTTCAGAATAAATATTCTAAAGGAAGAGTCTTCTAAAGGAAGATTTATAAACACCATGTGACGTGTGTGGTTGTTTATAAAACCTTTATAAAAAGACTTACTTGAACAGTTCTCGTACACTTACAGATCTTCACAAATACTTAAGATGACTTTAGCACACTTAAAGAGAACTTACACAAAGTAATATTTAGAGAGTGAAAGAAAGAATAAGCAAGGAAGTTTTATGAAAAATTCTTAAGTTAAGGCCTCTATTTATAGCCAAAAATCTTATCATAAATCAAGATTTTCTAATTTAATCTAAACCGTATATTTCAAGATAATGTTTAATCTATGCCACTCATTTCATCTTTTAAGATTTCTTTAATTTAAACTATTCATTTAAAGATCATCTTTAATCTACATCGTTCATTTCAAATTCTATAATTATTACATTAACTTTAATCTATACCATTCATTTCACATTTTCTTTAATCTATACCATTCAATTAATTTTATATATAAAACAACTAACTTTATGTATAAAACAACTAAGTTTATATAAATCAATTAACTTTATATATAAAAACAAATAACTTTGTATAATTTATCATAATAAAATAATTTACTTTACATAATTTATATAAAGTAAATAACTTTATATAAATTATTATAATAAAAATAAATAACTTTATCAATTCAATTATTCAACAATAATTCACAATTATTCATTATTATGACTAATTGTTATAAATACAATGTAGTTGGCTTTCCGAGTTAGATAAGCAGAAAAATCAACTAATAATATAATACAACAGTTTAATCAGCATCATAATAGAGATATCAATATTGTAGAAAATAAGTAAAAGAAAGAGCACGTTACTATGTAATGACAATTATTGATTCAGTAATGTGAATTACTATGCATATGTTACTATGACAATTATCAATTCAATAATATGAATTATTGTGCATATGACAATTATTGGTTCAATAAAGTCAATATAGTACAATAACCACTTTATAAGTTCAATAATATGAAACACTATGCAATACCGTGTACTACTGTGTAATACCGTGTGCTACTGTACAATACCGTATCTTACTATTCTTTTACCACCAGGTATTTTAACAGTTAAAAGTGATAGTACCGTTGACTATTTTTATTTAGAAAGATTACATATGTCATTTTCTATATCCGACAATATTTCGTTGTGGGGGGTCCACTAATATTATTTCGACACCGTTGTACAAATCGAATATTCCCTGACAAAACGAATATTCTCCGACAAGATAAAATTTGTACAAATATTTCTTAATTTTTACTTTTGTCAATTTATTCATTTACCGTTTTAGAAGAAAATATATATAAAAAAATTAAATTTGTATTTCATAAAAGTCGGGTCTTACAACCTCCCCTATTTATAAAATTTCGTCTCTGAAATTGACGTACCTGGTATTTCGAAGAGGTAAAGATACTTAGATTTTATTTTAGATTCTAGCTCACAGGTCATTTCCTAAGTATCTTGATTCCTCCATAAAACCTTGACTTGAGGTATAACCTTTGAACGTAGGATCTGTTCTTTCTTATCTAAGATCTTGACAGGTACCTCTTCGTACATTAAATCTTCTGCTATAACGTCTGACTCTAAATCAATGATATGATTCGAATCCTTCATATATTTACGTAGCATTGATATGTGAAAAACTTTATAAATGCGAGACATGATTGATGGTAAGGCTAGTCTGTAGGCCACGGATCCTACTCGGTATAGAACTTCAAATGTGCTAATAAATCGAGGGTTGAGTTATCCTCTCATTCTAAATCTCATAACTCCTTTCCATAGAGAAACACGTAAGAATACATGGTCTCCGACATTGAAACTTTCATCCATTCGATGCAGATCAGCATAACTATTTTGTCGTTGTTGTGCGGTTTGTATATTCGTTGTCGAATTGTTTGGATATTTTCTGTTGTTAAGCGTACCAACTCAGGTCCTAACAATTTTTCTTTTTCTACCTCATTCCAACATACTAAAGAGCGACATTTTCGTCCATACAAGGCCTCAAATGGAGCCATGCCCATGCTTGCTTGATAACTATTATTGTAGGAGAATTTAACTAATGGCAAGTACTTGTCCCAACTTCCTTTGAAGTCTAGTACGTAAAGTCTCAAAAGATCTTCGAGAGTTTGAATCGTCCTTTCAGATTATTTGTCCGTTTGAGGATGGTATATAAAACTAAATCGTAGCTCGGTGCCCATAGCTTTTTATAAACTGATCCAAAAGCATGAAGTGAATTTAGGATCTCGACCAGAAACTATGGAAACTGGCATGTCATGCAATCTTACAATATCATTTACGTACATACCGGCAAGTCGCTTGAGTGAAAAGTTTTCTCTTATAGGCAAGAAATGAGTGGACTTGGTCAATCTATCTACGATGACCCAAATCGCATCAAAGCCTTGAGAAACTTTGGAAAGACCTTTCACGAAGTCTATAGTGATGCGTTCCCACTTCCATTCTAGAATTTTGAGTGATTGCAATGGACCCTTAGACACTTGATGCTCTGCTTTAACACGTTGACAAGTTAAGCACCTTGAGATAAACTCTGTAATCTCCCTCTTCATATTGTTCCACCAAAATGTATGTCTAAGGTCACGATACATTTTGGTACTTCTCGAGTAAATTACAAACGGTGTGTTGTATACCTCCATTATAACTTTATGTTTCAATTCAGGGTCATTAAGAACACATAGTTGAGAGTTAACTCGAAGTATTCCTTTCTCGTCCATTCTTGCTTCTGGAATAACACCTTCTTGAACTTTCTTCATCATGTTTATCATTTTTGGATCAGTAGCTTGAGCAGCTTTAATTTTATCGATTAAAGTTGGTTCTACTTGTACGTATGCAATCTTCATATGGGTCATTGGTGGCTTTAACTCTATCTCCATCTTTTGTAAGTCGTACAAAATGCATTTCTGCGTAGTTACCATTGCACTTGTACTCGCATAAGATCTTCTACTAAATGCATCAGCTATAACGTTTGCTTTTCCTGGGTGATATTGGATGGTGTGATCGTAATCCTTTAACAGCTCAAGCCAACGTCGTTATCGTATGTTGAGTTCCTTCTAGATGAAGAAATACTCGAGGCTTTTGTGATCCATAAAGATTTCCACTTTCTTCCCGTACAAGTAATGTCTCCAGATCTTCAATGCAAAAATGACCGCTGCCAACTATAAATCATGAGTAGGATAATTTTTTTCATAATTTTTGTGTTGTCGAGAGGCATAGGCTATAACTTTTCCATGTTGCATAAGTACACAGCCTAAACCTTTGCCTGAAGCATCGCTGTAAATAACAAATTCTCCTGATCCGATGGTATGGTCAGAACAGGAGCTAAAATAAGTTTCTTTTTAAGTTCTTGAAAACTTTTCTCGCATTCCTCGTTCCATATGAATTTTGTGCTTTTTCGAGTCAGCTGAGTTAATGTAGTAGCGATTCGAGAAAATTCTTCTACGAATCTCCGATAATAACTAGCTAAGCCGAGAAACTTCGAACTTCAGTTACAGACCAAGGTTGCTCCAAATTTAATATTGCTTCAATCTTTGCAGGATCAACTGATATTCCCTGACTGAAAATCACATGCCCAAGAAACGTGACTTCCTCAAGCTAAAACTCACACTTTTTCAACTTGACATATAACTTGTTCTCACGTAACTTTTGGAGTATTAATCTCAGGTGTTGTTCATGATCCTCATAACTCTTGGAATATATAAGAATGTCATCAATAAAGACAACCAGAAAATGATCCAAATATTCTTTGAATATTTAGTTCATCATGTCCATGAAAGCTGCAGAAGCATTTGTTAGTCTAAAAGACATGACTAAGAACTCATAATGTTCATAGCGGGTTCTGAAAGCAGTTTTTAGAATGTCATTAGCTTTAACTTTTAACTGATGATATAGAGAGCGAAGATCAATCTTTGAAAAATGTTGAGCATCCTGCAATTGATCAAATATGTCATCAATTCGAGGTAACGTGTACCTGTTTTTTATGGTGACATGATTGAACTCTCGGTAGTCAATGCACAATCTCATACTCTCGTCATTCTTCTTAACAAAAAGAACAGGGGCACCCCAAGGCAATGCACTCGGACGAATGAAACTAGTATATAACAATTCATGTAGTTGGACCTTATCTTTAATCTATATCATTCATTAAATTCTATAATTATTACATTATCTTTAATCTATACCATTCATTTCAGATTTTCTTTAATATATACCATTCAATTAACTTTATATATAAAACAACTAACTTTATATATAAAACAACTAACTTTATATAAATCAATTAACTTTAAATATAAATGATAAGTAGAATTTTATTCCTATTTATTAGGTATTTTTAAGCTTAATTAATTGTGAGTTTTTAAGTATTTTAAGTGTTTTAGGTCATTTTATATAATTTAAATAATTTTATGTGTTTTTATTATTCTTAGTATTTTTATATTATTTTTAATTATTTTATATTTTATTTTGTAGGAAAAATAAGCCTGGGGGCAAATCTGTAAATTTTGCAAAAAGTTAAATGGCAATTTCGTAATTAACCAGCACTGGTGGCAGTTTCGTACTTTCAGAAGGAGTTGGTCGCACGCATTCCGCGCGTTTGTGAGGAACAGGAGCCGGCCATGCAATGCGTGAATCAACAGTAAAGAGGAAACGACGTCGTTTGGTGCTTCAGCCATCTGCAAGAAGTATCCGCGCAATGTACGGAAGGTATATTAATTCAGGATTAGAGCGACGTCGATTTCATCTCTAGAAGGAACAGACCGCACGCAGTGCGCGCGGCTGGCGCGCTGACTTGGTCAACTGTAGCGAAGGGCGTGTTTGGCTACGCGTTAAATTGTCAAATCAATTTATTTGCGGTTTATTGCTACTTTTTTTATCCCAAATTGGATTTTAATTCCACATTATCTTAGGATTATTATTGTACTTCTATAAATATATTAGAAGAGCACATTAACAGATGAATAATCAGATTATTAGATATAATTAGGAGCTCTCTCTCTCAGGTGATATCTCTTTTATTATGTTTGGCTAATTTTATTATTCAGTTCTAGGAAATTTTAAATCCGATTATAATTAATGATTAAATCAATTTAGTACTATTATTTGTTCTTCCTTACATGAAATTATTTGTTATAATCTTTTTAATTGTTTATTTGATATTGGGTTTGATTGATTTAATTTTGGCATGTTGAGTTAATCAAATTATTATCAATTGTAAGATTTAGGAATTATATTACGTGTAATTGATATTGTTCTTAATCGTTGGTAGTGAATAGTGATAGATGATTGTGGTCAAACTTTTGTTTATTTTTATGATTATCATGATATAAGTTAAACAATCTGAGCTTATGAGGTTGTTTCTTATAATAATCTAATTTTCTTGTGATTAATGCTTTCATTACATTAAATTTAGAGAGCTTGTTCTAGGTTGTATAATGGTTAGAATCTAATAAAGAGCTTGTTTTGTTAGATTAAAATTATGGAAAATTTTAGGTAGTAGATCTTGTTGTTGCCTAGGGTTATTAGTTTCATGGAAGGATAAAAATATATTTTGAATGATTGATTTATTAATTGTAAGGGTGAGATTGAACCGAAGAACTGAAGTTTTTAATTTATTAATTTACTTTTATTTATTTAGTTAATTATAATTAGTTCAAAACCCCCAAATCTAGTTTACATTGCATAAAAATAAATTAATCATTCTCTGTAGGTTCGACCCTTATTTGCTATTATACTGAGTTTGTGATTGAAAGTGAGGATTAATTTTGGAGTGTTAACGACAGCTACCAATAAAAATAAAGAACTTTATATAATTTATTGTAATAAAAATTTTTACTTTATATAATTTATATAAAGTAAATAACTTTATATAAATTATTATAATAAAAATAAATAACTTTATCAATTCAATTATTCAACAATAATTCACAATTATTCATTATTATGACTAATTGTTATAAATGCAGTGTAGTTGACTTTCTGAGTTAGATAAGAAGAAAAATTAACTAATAATAGAATACAACAGTTTAATCAACATCATAATAGAGATATCAATAATGCAGAAAATAAATAAATAAAGTGTAATGACAATTATTGATTCAGTAATGTGAATTACTGTGCATATGTTACTGTGACAATTATTAGTTCAATAATATGAATTATTGTGCACATGACAATTATTGGTTCAATAAAGTCAATATAGTATAATAGCCACTTTATTAGTTCAATAATATGAAACACTGTGAAATACTGTGTGCTACTGTGTAATACTGTATGCTACTGTACAATACCGTATGTTACTATTCCTTTAACACCGGATATTTTAACAGTTAAAAGTGATAGTACCGTTGAATATTTTTATTTAGAAAGATTAATTACATATGTCGTTTTTTATATCCAATAATATTTCGTAGTGGGGGTCACTAATATTATTTCGGCGCCATCGTACGAATCGAATATTCTCCGACAGAACGAATATTCCCCGACAAAATGAATATTCTCCGAGAAGAAAAAATTTGTACAAATATTTGTTAATTTTTACTTTTGTCAATTTATCCATTTACCGTTTCAGAAGAAAATATAAAAAAAAATAATTAAATTTGTATTTCATAAAAGTCGGGATCTTACATCTATAGCGGGACTATCTTTAAACTACATAAAACATTCTTCTTCACCTTCATTCGTAACCATTTAAAACATTTCTTAAAGGTCAAAACTATGCATTTATCTACTAGTAGTCATATCAATTGGGTTAATGAATGTCCTTGGTTTACTATTTTCCTTTTCTAAATTTATTGTATGTGAGTCTCATATTCATAATATACATGCACGTACAATCCTCAATACATCGAACTACATGCAAGTGAATTAAGTACTATTAAGATATATAACTTATCATGCGTTGAATACTTGAAAAAATATATCAAATACTAAATATTGACTAGGCCAACTCTACTCATTGTAAATTAGTTTTGGGGTACAAGGCTTAATGTCTTTATATAATTTTATATTTAAACCCATTTATAATCTAACAAAAACAAAAGTAAAAGTAATAAGAGTTTAAACAAATCTACGTATTTGGTATGTCAGTTGTCCTTGAGTTAGTGTTGGTCATTAATATACTTTAGAGTGTCATGACTAGAAAAGAGAATAAACTTCTCGAATAATAGATAATGTTGCCAAAGATCTAAAGTTTCAACATTGCATAAAATTCCTTGTCATAATTAAAATAATTTCGGAACTCGAAGTATTACAATCATGAATCAACTTAAAATACTTTTTCAAAATGTGAAAGTGCAATTAGAATAGAAGTTTCTTTTACTATTTTCTTGAGGAGTTCAAGGTTTTTCATACCTCTTCAGTTTACTTGAAGTTGCTGTATACCTTTTAAGAACCCCCTGATAAGAGTAATGATGATGCTAAAGTTTCCTTTATATATAAATTTCCACTGGAATGATGTTAATCCATGAAAACCCCGATTTAAATAATGGAGGACCTAGCCAGCTCATGGCTGCTTAAACTTGCTTGGATCCATCTTTATGACAACTCGAAAACTGACATAGCCAAGGAAAACAGAAAATAAAGTTGACA
Source organism: Hedera helix (assembly GCA_947179155.2). Taxonomy (NCBI): domain Eukaryota; kingdom Viridiplantae; phylum Streptophyta; class Magnoliopsida; order Apiales; family Araliaceae; genus Hedera; species Hedera helix. The sequence continues at coordinate 39,664,486 of OX359280.1, forward strand.
ATAAATGTTTTTAAGATTCACGAGACGCAAAAAAAAAATTAGGAGCATTAGAAGGCCTAAAGGCCTAAAAAGCATAACCATCCATTCATATATATCATCCCCTGTTTTTTAATCTAATTTCCACTCATATAAATCATCGTTTGAGAATAAAATGATGGTGAACACTTCGAGGATTAATCTTTGAAAAGATAGTAACAGCATAATGTTGATCGTGTAGGGCATCAAGACGAGATATAGAAAGGTGATCCTTGATATAGTGATATTGTTTACCATTCTACTGCATGCTAAGAAGGGTTGGGACAGCAGATGGACTTGTGCTTTCTTTCTCATTATATTCCTTTTAGACAAAAGAATCATTCCTTGGGACTTGGCTGTCTTGTTTAGATTGTCGGCTAGCGGAACAAAATCAACAAGCCAATGGTGGATATCCATCATGGGAGGAAGACAGAGAGACAACTCTTCTAGTACAACTTAAAATTCTTGAGTAAAAATGGTTCAACTTCAATAGGACACATGATCATAATCATGACGAAGAATAGATGCATGTCTCCTAGCTCCTTAACATTTAGAAAGTACATGTCCTAGATTTTTTGGGTTTTGTAGTTATCAGCATGTTTCATAAAGCAAAATAATACATGTACGTGAGATTTCAAACTAACAACTTCATTCTTTTTCTGAAAACTCTTTCGCTTTCCGTATAAGTTGCCTTCATACTTTTAAATGAAAAAATATTTGACAAATGATAATTAACAAGGAGGATGGATGATTCGAATAAAGAATTCGAATAAAAAACTAATCATATTAAATTGGCTTATTAAACTAGTTTCTATTACAAATAACACCGGAGTTTCTCCGTTCATTAATTGAACCTATTATTACAATAGAGGTAAGTAAGAAATTGATTTGCCCTAAAATTGCACTAAAAATGCACAAATCGCGCCAATTAAAATCGCACCAACGATTTTGGTGTATGTGACGGTTTTAGGTAGATTGAAAAACCAAATTTACGGTTTGAATTTGGTTTCTGAGCAAAACTGCATTTAAAAAATCGCACCGCATTATCACCAAAATAACGTCGTTATCATAATCATTTTTTCATAATTGTGTGATTTCAGTTGCTCTTTGAATTTTTATTTATGGTATTTAGTGGTCTTTCTTGCTTTTTATATAAACATTAATTTAGCAACAAAAAAAAAACATGCCTTAGATAAGGAAAACAAAGGTTATGGATTAAGAAGTGACATTTCTTCTATAATTTTTTTATCACTTAACGCCATGAACACCTTATCAAGATTCTCGAGACACATAAAAGTTTTAGGAGCATTAGAAATGCCAAAAGGCATAACCTTCCACTCATACAAATCATCCTTTGTTTTTGAATGTGTCCATCCTCAAATCTCATCTATTTTGATACAACTGAAGTGGAATCTATGCCCACAATCCAGCATGCCAAGCTTCTGATCCCTAATATATTCTTCCTGCAATTGAATGAGGAACATGAACACATAAAATAAATAATAAAATCTACATAAATGAACCTCAAAGGATAAGGGCATAAATTAGACAAAAAAATGGTAATAAAATAAATAATAAAATCTACATAAATGAACGTCAAAGGATAAGTACATAAATGAACCTCAAAGGATAAGTGCATAAATTAGACAAAAATATGGTAATCCAAGTGATATACAAATATTAGAAGAAAAAAATTACCTGGCAAATGCAACACAGCACTTCCTTCACTAGATAGCCTCTCCTCTTAGATCTACTACACTTGTGCGGCTTTGTTCCCGCTAATATAGTTTGTTCGCATAATCCAGTGCGAACAACTCCAATTTGCTCTTGTAGAGCCAACATTTCCCAAATTAAAATCATTTTAAGATAAGAGCCTAATATATATTAATTTAATTTTTAGAGATCCCAATATGGTGAGATATTAGTACAAGCAGAACAATATTAAATGAGCTCAAACACTATGGAGAATACAAGTCTCACCAATAAAGAGAACAAACCTCCACAATTCAAGGGAAAGAAACTCTCACAACAAAAAGGAAGAACAAGAATCGAACCTTACTGTCTTAACAATCAGACTAAGGCATAATCAAGCTCAACAATCTCTCATAAGTCATCCCAACAGTTAAACAAACTCACACTCTATGAGTGATCAGAATAAAAATCTCACGAATAAATTAAGATAAAACAAACTTCCACAATAAAGGGAAAGAGACTCCCACAATAAGACTAATTATCAGTTTTAATTATCAGACTAAGACATTATTGACAATAAGGGGAAAGAACAAGAATCGAACTTCTCAGCCTTAATTATCATAGTAAGACATTATTGACAATAAGATTCTAATATTGAAATGAAAGTATAACGTTAATTTAATTAAAACACTATTACCTCTTAAGTAAAAAATGGGAAAACTTCATTTTGCTCGTTACCCTCTACCAGTTCTTCTTGTGTGGCACTAAATGTAGTAAATGTGGAAAGAAAAAATAATATGGGTCATAAATGAGGAGAAAAAGAAGAAGTAAGAGAAATAAATGTGGGAAGATACTGCAATACATGTGCAATAAATGTGGATAGACTATAGTAGTAGTAATACGTGCAATAAATGTGGATAGAGACACAATAATAAGTATAATACTCCGTAAAAGTATGCAGTAAATGTTAAAAGTCAACAATATTACATTAGTATTGTCTAAAATTTCCTTAATATTACATGGTTGGGTACCTAAATTAAATATTCGGCCAAGTCAAGTTTGAGAGAGTCCATATGCTTAATAAAATAAATGTAGTTGATCAATATTACTCTTATTATACTTCTATGTAAAAGTTCAAATTCTAATCATAAAAATAAAAAAATAACCTCATCACTTTGAGGTTGTGCAGACTGGTGTACTGTCATTCTCCTTCCAAACAGCGTCAATTGCGTTATCATTGTTCCAAACAAGCAAATACATTAACGGAAGGGGTTGAGCTCTGATATTGCATGATGTCATCGGAAAATGGAACGAATATTACTCTTATTATATGAAGAAAAATAAGAATAAGAAATAACCTCATCACTTTGAGCATCATAAGAATTCGCAGCTTGAGGTTGTGCAGACCCTTGTACTGTAATTCTCCTTCCAAACAGCGTCAATTGCGTTATTATTGTTCCAAACAAGCTAATACTTTCAACGCGAGGGGGTGAGCTATGATATTCCATGATTCCCCGGCCTACACAATAATGATATATAACTATGTAATATATTAATTTCTCTTTTATTTAAAACTTACATTTAACTAATTTGAATATTCTCAAGGATGCATGAATAAAATGTAATTTATTATCAAGAAATCCAAATCCATAGAATTAGGGAATCACTTTATGTGCACAAACTATGCACACAAAAAATTTGTAAACGTTTAACGGCAGGATCCATGTATTACATATCAATAAAAATATATAAAATATTAAATGATAGGTCCCGTCATGTATTGGTCCTATTTTCTCTCTTTTTTATATCATTGTGAGAAACTTTTTGTGCATCATTTGTGCCCATAGGATTAATAGCAATATACACATAAGCTTTAAAATAATGTTATAGACACAAATTATACACACACAAAAATTGTGCACAAGCAATATATAAAAAGAGAGAAAATAAGAAATATTATGAGTCCTATTATAGATACACAAAATTTATATAATAATTTATATACATAGTATTAGTCTTCTAAGCTTTAATAGTTTAAAAAATTAAATGCCAACATAGTAAATTGCTTCAAGATATATACAAAGATGTCGGATTTTCTTTATTCAAAGATATTTATATAAACTAAGGAAATAGAAATTAACAATTAAAAAAACAATTGAAAAAATTAACTATAAAACAAAATTACAATGCCTCTAAAAATTCTTGTTAAAATTACAAAAAAGTCACTATAAATATTCTTCGAGACATTACTGTGATATCTCGAATATTAGCAAAGATTTCTTTTAAAGAAAATATTAACTAATTAAATAAAAGTTATAGATTTAATCTAGTTTTTAAGGGAAATGTGTTAAGAGGAATAATTTTTTTGTTTAAAGCAAGGGTTAATATGAAATTGTAAAGAGAAAAACTTTTAAGATAAAAGGCTCTGACTAAGAATAATATGGTATATTATGAATACAATAATTATCTTATTTATAATGAGGAAAAATTAATATGTGGAATTAAATTACGTCGAAGATAAATAATTGTGTATTATACAAGTATGGAATAAGGTGTATGCGTTAATTAATAACCTAACACATAAACGGGCTAAGAAAAAGGAATAATTAATGGAATAAATAAATATATAAGTTATATATATATATATATATATGTATATATATATATATATATATATGTATATATATATATATATATATATATATTTATTAGTTAAACAATAAATGAAATAAGATATATATACTAAGACGTGTATAATGAAAGAGGTAAATTGTTACTTAATTAGTCTAATTAATTGATCAAATTACATAACATAATGGAAAGACGTGTAATTGAATGAATTTAAATCATTACATGGGGAATGAGTTGAAAATTTTATTATTTAATTAACTGGTTTAGTTTTGGCCTTGAAAGGTTAAACTAGAGGGAATAATTAATTGTGCAACTTAATTAATATGTGATGGAATATTATTCAATAATTATTTTTAGAACCCAAATTATTAATTAACAAATTGGGTTATGCTATATATGACAATTAAACTAAATGAGCTATGTTTGGGTATATATATATTTTTTTAAATGAAGCCCAAGTTTTATTGAACCAAGTCCAATGTTTAAACCAAATGATCCAAGCCCAAGTTAAATACGGCCCGTGGTTGGGAATAAATACAAGCACAAATCTTGTACACATCCTAAGCCTAACTCATGACCAAATGAACTACCCAGTCATGTATTCTTTTAATCATTTAGTCAGCAGCCCAAATGATTTGTTTACAAAACAAGCATCATGCTAGATGGTTAACCCACACCGAGCAGCCTGATTAATCTCTTTTCAAGCCTAATTTTGGTAGCTAACATATTTGTGTGACCCAATTTAAGTGGCCCAAACATGGGATTTGAGTTGCACGGATTGTTTCTTCAGATGACTCTAAATTGGGACAGCAACATCGGTGGGAGCAGGGGTCAAGGATTGAAAGAATTGGCTGATTAGAACTCTAATGACAGCCAAAGTGGCAGAGGAAGTGTAGCTCGGAAGTCTCCTTTAGGGGCAGCTGAGAGAGGAGTCAGAAGACTAGCAGTAGGTGCACAGTAGAGGTCATGTATAGGGGTCGCACTAGGCTATTTAGGGGTTGTGTAGGGGATGATTTAGATGCCAACAATAGCTGTGAAAACAGCTGAGGGATGGAGGAAAAATAATGCTGCTATGAGGATCTTTAGCAGGCCGGAGCTCTGCATATTCTAAACTAAATATAATTTAAGACAAATTTTTGCGCTCCAATAGATAAAGTAAATTAATCTACTTCTTTTTCCGGCAACACAAAGCGACTATATTTAAGAATTAAATTTTGATGAACTATAAATATTAATATATTTTAATAACAGAGAAGAAGGAGGATGAGACGAAAAAGGAGAAGGAGGAGAAGAAGAAGAGGAAGAGAAAGACGGTGCAACGGGAAATAGGCTCCTATTTTATTAAATATATTTTATTTTTATTGAGTTATTAATTTGTCAGTCTATTATTATATTACCATTATTCTAATCTTATATTTTTTAATAAACTCTATTAACCATTTCTTGGTATATTCTTGAATTCATTTAAATTGTAAACATTACAAATAAACTAATTCAAAATTCAAAAAATTGTAAACTATGTATATAGTACTAAAAATTACATTTTTTAATCTCTTTATTTTAAAATATAAAATCAATATTAATTTATAAAGCAAATTTAAGATATTTTTAAATTAAAAATTGATATAAATTAATTTTATTTTAAATAATAAAAATAGGAGAACAATAAATTATCTAAACAGTGCTAATACAAAATTTATGGTTTTTAAAAATTTAATGAATCACCTCAATTTTGTATTATAAAATATTTTAAATTTACTTTAGAAAATAAAATTTCATCATATACTTTAGAATATGGCTGTTGAAATATAGGAGTTGAAGTTTTTTTTTATATTTATTGATTATTTTAATCTTTTTATATTATAGTCCGTCGAATAGTCTATGAGATAGTCAATCTGCTGGAATGATTGAAGACTAAAGGACATCTGCTGATATCACGTGGACTAAATATAGTCTAACAGATAATCCATTTGTTGAAGATGCTCTAATACCCCGCCTTATTTAACCAAAATGTTACATTAGAATGTAAGAAGATAAAGGAGAGCATTCGGCAGATTGAGGGAACAAGGAGGAACACAGCAGCCACAACACCTATTTTAATTCAAAGTCGAGCTTAATTGAGATAGCAAAGGTATAAAATTTTCTTAAAACTTAAAAGTTCCTAACTAGTTTCTGTATATATTATCATATTGTGTTTTGGTTGGTTGTGGGTGTTGGTTGTGATTTGGGGATCATGTAGGATCCATAGAGAGACAAGGATGATTTGTGTGGCTGGAGATTGTGTATTTATGTGTTTATCTTGTTGGTATGTATTAAAGCTTAAAGATAATCAATCCATACCCACCACCTGTTTGATAAAATGCCCAAGAGAAACTAGTTTGTGATTTTGGTTGTTTTCTGAGTATAGAGTAATGTAATAGCCATGCTTTGATTCGATAATATGTGTATAGCATATTCATCTATGAAAAATAGGGATTTTAAAGATTAAGAATTTCAAGGCTTTAGTTGTAAAGATAAGTGTTTCCCCAACCAAAATATATGGGTCTGTGTTTTTAAACGAAGAATTAAAACAAATGAGTTTTAATTTTAAACTCCGGTGGATAAAGGATTTAAGGTGGTGACAAAATTGAATGGTTAACTGTTATATGTCTATATTTGACTTTCATGTGAGAGCTTTGAAAAGGAATGTTAAGCCATCTTGGAAATAAAAGTCAAGAGCATGATTATATATGAAATCAACTTGAGCCAAATAAGGTGAAAAGAGCCACGAATCATGTGGCAAAGATCTCTGATAAAGTAAAACCTACTGTTTTGGAAATATGAACATGTTAAATGAATAACGTTTGGTTGCTAGAGATTTAAAGTTTTGGATTATGATTTGTTAAACTTATTGGAATGATTGTATTTTCTAAATTGGAATGATCAAAACTGTGGTAAGGATCTTCCTAGGCAAGTGTTATGACATGGAGAATGGATTGAGATATGATTGAAGCTTGTATGAAAACTTCAACATTTTGCTGTGTTTTCAAGAACCTGTAATGATGGGGAATTATAAACTAACATGACATGAAATAAAGACTGGATCCTGGTTATGATGAGTTTGTACAGAAATTAAGATAAGTTGGAAAACTGAGTTAGAACATCTTCTGGTAGGATGGCGCGGGGCGCGCCGTCCCTTTGATATTCCTAGCGCAGGGCTTGCTAGGCTCGTTTTTAGGATTCTGCAGGACTAGCGCGGGACGTGCTAGTTCCTTGTGTAATATGGCATGGGGCGCGTCACCCTCACACTTTTGAAAAATAATTTATTTTGTTAATGTTTTTTTTGAGGGTCTCAAGTGTGATGTATTTGATGAAATCTTAGAAGATTAAGATCAAAGGGTTATGAAGTTATTGCGTGGGGTTTCAATGTTAGTTCGTAGATAATTTTAAATGTTGGATAAACGAAGACAAGTATAAAACGACGTTAAATGAACTAAATCAATATCTATGGTATGTTAAGGTATGAATGTACAAAATGGAACCAACGGGTATGTGTTAAATATATAAAATCATTAACTTGAATGGTTAAAATGATAAAGATATAATTGAATTGAGGTTATGTGAATATTATAAGTCGTGCGAGAATAGTCATGAATTAAAATAAGGATGTCAATGTGCCTAGTATATTAAAATGGTACAAGAAAGGATTTAAATGCAAACGAAAAATAAGAATCATTACTGCACTGGTAGGGATCAACTGCTAAGCATTGTGATTAAACAACAGTGTTTAAGAATTATAAAGTAATTCATGGATAATTGATAATTGTCAAACATAACGAAGATACAGTGGGCAGTATCTTATTATAAAACTAAGTTAGAGTCGAGTTTTGATTGTTAATGTGCATTATTGATCTCACATATTGTGTAGGTAAAACAAAGGATAACGAAGGTTGGCATATTTTGGTAAAACGTTGGTAAATGTAAGTTTTTTAGAATTTACTTTTATGTGATAAATTGTTATGTGCAACTTATGTGTTTACTTATGTGCGAGATATTTATGTCTATGTGGATTTCTTGTGTACCTTTTTTAAAAATTTGCCTTTGTGCAGCCATATGCAAGCAACTATTCATTATCTCGTTCATGATGTAAGCTAGTTGTGTATTAACTGCAATGCATAAAAAGTAAGAAGTATTTTTAAAATGCAAAGTATGTATAGCATGTGAAGCATGCAATGTGTTACGTGTTAACTGTTAAATTTGTTGAGTAACATAGTTGTTAATTCTTGCTTAAATAAATATTTTTAGGTAAGTACTAGACATTTGAGGTTTCAGTAAAGATCAAGGATAGAGAATGCTTGTAGACTTTTACAGGAAAAACATATATCTTGATGAATTTTTTTATGGGGCAAACAGTATTATCAAAAGGTATAGACTGTAATGTAATGTTTGGAGAACATTAAAAATTATTTTTGTATAATTGTGAAGTTAAGGGTGGTTAATTTGGATGTCATTTGTAATGGAATGGATCATTGTATGCGATCTGAAAGGGTAATGTATTATACGTAAAGACTTTGATTCAGGGAATAAAAAAGATTGTAATAGTTTAAAATAAGTTAATTTTTATTAATTATTTTATTGGTAAATATTATGAATTTAAGATTTAAGGTTGTACATTAACGCACGTAGTCATCTGTAGCAAGGACAAGAATTTTTGGGGTATTACAATTACAATTGCATTTTTTATTTTTTTGACAAATCTATCCATCATAACCCAAAAAATTAAATATGAATCTTGTTAGCCACAATCAAGCACGAACCCAAACATGAATGCTAAACAAAAATTCTTAATCAAATGAAAAATAAACACAGAAGTCCTTAATTGACCAAGCGATATATATAATTAAATATAAACCTCACGACCAATCAAGTTATGTAAACAAGAAATAAAAAATCAATTCTACATAATACTACTTGAAGTCCTCGATTTTAATTCAATTTACTAATTACACAAAAATTAATCCCTAAATCCCCCAACCCTTTCCCCCTTCCCCAAAAAAATCTTAAGCTAAGAATTAAAATCTTAGAGAAAAAAGAGACCGATTGAAAATTGAGATTTATGAGAAAAAATTGTAAGGGTTTATTTCTTTTATTTGAAAAATTAAGCGAGATTTAAAGAGAAATGGGAACCAAAGAATCAAGATAAGAATTATTTACCTAGCGAATATTTGATAGTGACGGCGGCGACAAAGACAAGGGCAGCAGCCGTGACAGCAACATCAACAGATTGGGAGTCTTGGTACGATGTTAGGTCAAAAAGCCTAGTACACTTTCATTTATGGACCTTAGATTAGGTCAAAAAGCCTTATACAAATTTACCCTTACACTTCAAAAAAAAAATTCATCAACAAAATGGTGATCAAATGACACCCTTGCCCCTATAAAGTTATATATTATTAGAACTATTTATTAAAAAGTTCTACTTTGATTATAAAAAAAAACATTAAACTCTTGTTAAGTTATCAGAAAATATATAAATAAATTTTTTGCAACAGAAATATTGAACTTTCAAATAATTATCCAAATATTCAAAATTTGGCCATAAAAACTGACGTGTTTATTAATGCGTTCTTATAACCAAGTCAATTTTTTGACATTTTTTATATTTCTTTGAAAGTCTAATGATTTTGATGTAAAACAAATAATTCATAAATCTTTTTGATAGCTTGACAAAAGCTTAATGTTTTGCTTGGTCACTAAATCAACAATGTTCACATATGGAAAAAAAAAATGATTCCATAGTACAAAAGAAAATATTGTCCGTATATTTTTACCTTTTATGCAAAATATAAAATACAAGCTCGCCAACTCAGTGTGAAGTGCTTTTAATTAAAACAAGTCCATCAATCCCATGCAAATCAGGAACAGAATGAATAATGGTTTATTACGTTATTAAATGGATAGATATTTAAACAGAATTTTGAAAAAATAGTTGTAATTATAAAATTATTAAATAATTATTTAAATAATAAATTATTGAATTATATACTATATATCAGTTCTTTAATCAAATGTTAAGTTAAGTATTTGACTTGAATGCATATTTATTTAATTTTGATTATGGAAAAATAATTATTTTATTTTTATTTAAGTTTGTAATACAACTCTATGTTAGTGTTTCTATTTTCAAAATTTTCTTCGAAATTCTAATCTCAATATAAGTATGAAACTCAAGTTTTGATAAAGTTTAATTTAGTTGTGATAATTAGTTAATAATAAATTCACTATAATTTTTGAATTAGTTTTATAGTATTATGTTTTAATAAAAATATATACATATATCATCAATATAAATAATCATGTGATTGGTAAAATTATAAGTTTTAATGAATTTAATTTAGTTAAGACAATAATTTAATAATAAAATTCATAACTGACATTAATATAATAAATCGTGTGATATGTTAAGAGATTTTATTTTAAAATTTTACTATCTCAATGGAACTTTAATAATTAAATTATTCTACATAAATTTTTTTAAAGTATATTTTTTTAATATAAAATTGTGATAAAAAAATCTTGTAATAAAATCGGTTGAAGTAAAAATAAAAATTCTCTTAGAAATTCATTTTTCTATAATAGATATAAAAACAAAAAGTGTATTTCTTTTTTCTAATAGGTTGGGATTATTTTTGGACATTTTACAAGTTTAGATAGTATTTAATAATTATAAATTTGGATAGTAAATATACTATTTTGAATAGGAAAACAAAATTCTGAACAAAAAAATTATGAAATCCAGTATGTATTTTTGACAAGCAGGAACCCAGTGCAAAGTTCATGCGGCATGGATAGTGAATTATTATATTATTAAATAGATAAATATATCATTGGAATTTTGAGAAGATGATTAATTGTAATTATCACATATTAAATATTTATTTAAATAATAAATATCGAATTATAAATATTCGATCAGTTATTAAGTTAAATATTAGACTTTTTAATGGAGTATATATTTATTTAGTTATGATTGTGAAAAAATAAATATTTTAATTTTATTTCAATTTTTAATGAAATTCTATACTAATGTTTATATTGATAAAATTTGTTTGAAATTTTAATCCGAATAGAAATATGACACTCAAATTTTAATAAATGTTAATTTAGTTATAACAATAAGTTAGTAATAAATTCACTATAATATTTCAACTTATTTTATTGTTATTATGTTTTGAAAAAAATCATATATATTATTAATATAATTAAATGTGCGTTTTGGTAAAATTTTAAATTTTAATGAATTTAATTTAGTTAAGATATTAATTTAATAATAAAATTTACAATTGATATTAATATAATAGATCGCGTGATATGTTATGAATTTTTTTTTTGATATTTTAATATCATAATAAAAATTTAATATAAAATTATGGTAAGAAAATGTTGTATAAATTATTGGAACCAAAAATAAAACTTGTTTTAGAAGTTCCTTTTCCAAATATATATATATATAAACTATTTTCCTTTTTCCTAACAGGTTGTCCCGTATCGATCCTATATATTCTCTCTCTTTTTTTTATGTCATTGTGAGATACTTTTGGTGCATAGTTTGTGCTTATAGGATTAAACGGAATATACACATAACTTTTAAAATAATGTTATGAACATAAATTATACAAAAAAATTGTGCACAAATAATTTTGCACATTTTTTTGTGCATGTATATGAGTCCTATTATTATTGATACACAATTTTTTGTATAATAATTTGTATACATAGTATTAGTCTTCTAAGCTGTAATAGTTTAAAAAATTAAATGCCGACATAGTAAATTGCTTCAAAATACAAGGATGCCGACATAGTATTAGTCTTCTAAGCTGTAATAGTTCTACTTCTACTGAAAAATCATTCAACTTTTGTTAAGTTATCAGAAATTTATATAAACAATTTTTTTTGCAACAAAAATATTGAACTTTCAAATAGTTGTCAAAATACCCAAAATTTTGCCATAAAAACTGACGTGTTTCAAATTTTCGATATTTGTTTGAAAGTTTAATGATTTTGATGTAAAACAAATAATTCATAAATCTTTTTGATAGCTTTACAAAGCTTAATGTTTTTCTTGGTCACTAAATCAATAATGCTCACATTTGGGGGGGGGGGGGGGGGGGGGGGGGGGGGGGATCATTCCATAGTACAAAAGAAAATATTTATATTAAGCTTTTATGCAAAATATAAAATACAAGTTGGCCAACCAAATGTGAAGTACGGGCGACATTAATAATGATTTATATGCTAATTATTAATCTAATCAATTAAATATAGAATAAATATTTAATTAGGATTTGAAGAAGATAATTGTAGTTAATAACTTATTAAATATTTATTTAAATAACAAATTTTTGAATTATATATTATAGATTATTTTGATCAATTATAAAGTTAAATATTTGAATGAGGTGTAAATTTATTTAGTTATGATCATGAGAAAATAATTATTTTAATTTTATTTATGTTTGTAATGGAATCTTTATTAATGTTTATTTTTAAAAAAATTGCTTGAAATTTTGATTAAAATAGAATTATGAAACTAAAGTATTAATAAATTTTACTTTAGTTAAGAAAATTAATTAGTAATGAATCCACTATATTTTTCAACTAATTGTATAATTATTTTGTTGTAAATAAATTCACATATGTTATTAATATGATTATTTGATAAAATTATAAATTTTAATGAATTTAATTTAGTTAATACATTTATTTACTAGTAAAATTTATGACTTATAATAATGCAATTAAATCGTGTGATATGTAAAAGTTATTTTTGGTATCTTAATAAATTTATAATAATAAAATTATCCTACATAAAATTTAGTAAAATATATTATCTTTCATAAATTTGTACAAAAAATCATGTTATAAGTTTGGTAGAACTGAAAATAAAAATTCTTTTAGAAGTTTATTTTTCTATTAAAGATATAAAAATAAATAATATTTTTTTCTTTTCTTATTAGGTTAGGGTTCCTTAATTTTAAATACGTTACAAATTTAGTTGTTATAATTTAGACATTAATTATACCAAGTTAAATAGGAAGAAAAAAACTGAAGCAAAATTTTGTGTAATCAAGTTTGTGCTTTTAATTAAAACAAGTTCACCATTTCCGTGCCAAGTACCAGTGGAATGAATAATAGCTTATTACATTATTAAATGGATAGATATGTTTATGCAGATGAACAATTTAAGGGATTTAGCGAAAATAATTTCTAGTATGCATGTTTATATGTGCAAATAAATGTATTTGTATGTATATGTATATATAGACGTATATAACCATTTACAATTTAAACATTCATTGGGAGTTGAGGGGTTATATACGTTACCGACGAAATAGTTCTGTAGAAAACATCCTCCGAGAATTTGGATTACCTAACAAGTGAACAGTATTTAATCACATCAATGTACAACTATGACTCTTTTTTTATCTTTGACTTAGCTTTCTTTTGACTTTTTTTTTTTAAAGTTATGCCGAGTCTATTATATGATTTTATTTGACTTTCTAGTTAGAGTCATATTTTGACCGACTCCCCTTAAATCCTTCATTCTATTTTTAATAACTTTATTTGAAATTATTAATTCCAATACCTATATATATATATATATATATATATATATATATATATATATATATATATTGAACATCTATTTTAGAATAGGTGGGCGTCTTTCTCACATTTTTAGAGAATTGAAAGTTACCTTTTATTTATGACTTTATCAACCTATTAAGCAAACAAATGAGTACCTAACACAATTAATTAGGTCAATATATAATGCATGTATGCAAAGTAGTCTAATCTAATGTGATGATCATGTAAATGGATTAATGGATTTTAATTCACCTTTGATCATAAAAAAACATGCTTCATCAAATGGCTTTGTTAGAATATCAACAAGCTGACGGTCAGTAAATACAAAATCCAATGTGATGTAGCCATTCTCAACATGATCTCAGATGAAATGATGTCCTATATTTATATGCTTCATGTGAGAGTATTAGACTAAATTCTTAGATATGCAAATGATACTGGTATCGTCATGCTTAATTGGAATTTCATTAAATGATAAACCATAATCTTTTAATTGTTGCTTCATCCAAAGCAATTGAGCACAACAACTTGCAATAGCGATTTATTCTGCCTCAGTTGTAGACAATGCTACAAAGGTTTATTTCTTACTATATCAGGATATGAGAATGGTGCCTAAAAATTGACATGTACCATTAATATTTTTTATACCAACTCTAGAATCTCCAAAGTTAACATCAAAGTAACCTAGTAGATAGAGTGATAACCCTTTGGAATACCATAGTCTTAAATGTGATGTTCCCTTCAAATACCTAAAAATTCTTTTAAATGTAGCTACATGTGATTCTTTATGGCATGATTAGAATCTAGCATATAGTCATATAGTAAACATGGTATCTGGTCCATACACAGTCAAATGGAGTCACTACTAGAAATTTAGCCTATAACGACGGTCACCGACCATCGCTATAGTCCAAAAGACCGTCGCTTTAGAAGTCATCGCTAAAACATATTGCGACGGTCTTATGTATCTATATCGACAGTCCGACCGTCGCTACTAACCATACCAAAAAAGCGTTTACGTTTCTTTATCGACGGTCAATTTATATTAATAGCGACGGTTCTGACCGTCATTAAAAATATTTAAAGCGACGGTTGGCACCGACCGTTGTTATAGGCCTTAATAAAGGCCTATTGCGACGGTCATCGATCGTCGCTATAGGAATTTTAAATATTAAAATATATATATATATATATATATATATATATATATATATATATATATATATATTATTCAACACATAATACAATGTCCTATAACAATCATAAATAAATTTATATAATTTTAAATCATTTACATCACAATTGTTAAATATATTATATCATAGTTAATCAAAAGTAAAATAAAAAGAATATAGGAAAAATAAAAAGATTTATCAATGATGACTATGTAAATGTTGGGAGTAACACCAGCTGCTACAATATTTTCTTTGATTTCCAGTGCCATTTGCCATATTTTTGCATCAGCAAATACCTGTGATTGGATGCATTACCTCTACAACAAATAGCAATAAAACAACTTACCACATAATAAGACTATTTTAGGTGTCCTCACATGGAAAACTTATAATTTACGACATAATAAGACTATTTTAGATGCCCTTACATGGAAAACTTATAATTTACGATAACAACAAATGCTTATTCTGTTATTTCATTTGTTTCCATTTACTGATAAGGTTAAGGTCTCTAACCTAAGTTTCGGTAGTGAGCCCAATTATAAGAAGAACCAATGAAGTACTGATTCTCAATATATATGAAATGTTGGGCAGCAAGAATTGCCTTTCACTTATGCTGTATGTATACTCATCATGTCTATCAACACATTCTTCCCACATACCAGGTTCTGTCATAAGAAGAGATTAGGTAATGCATCACTTAAATAACAGGGGCAGAACAAAATGCCAAAATCTCCCTCACCCTATGAAACATCATATGAAAATGGAATTAAATACAACAAAACACACATCCTCACATACAAGAGGAAGGGCACAACATGTCAAATAGAATTGAGATGGTCTATGAGAAACACCGACTCTTCAAATATTTTGTAAGATTTATTACATCGGATACAAACAACTTTGCTGTAAATATTAATAGAGTGAGTAGAAGCTTAAAATGCATATACTAGATAAAACTTAAACTTTAGTAATTTGCATAATATTCGCCTTATGAGTTGAGTGATTCCCGTGTAGTGTTAGAAGTTTGAACATCAAGAGAGCACTGAAACGGTCACACACAATAACTTTAGCAAGAACCCAAATTTGACAGACTCTTATTTAGTGGCAATTCATGTTAACAATAGTTATGTCTTCACATTCCAATTATTAATTGACATAAATAATGACGTCATTTTAACAATAATTATGAAGACAATATGCAGTCAGTTCCACCAAGCAGAAACCAAGCCAAAGTCCAGGTAAACCAAGACAATCCATATTAGCATACTAGAAGCATTTCATGTTCATTAAAAAGCAGCATTGCGTGTTAATTCAAAGTTCAAACCATTTCTATTCCCTTGGGAGAATCACTGAAGTAGTGAAGGTGATATTCTTTAAAGCCCCATGTCAATCCATTATTGACAAATTTGTTATGAAATCTATCCCACTTTCATTCGATATGAACCTTAAATGTTGCTTTGACGAAACAATGGAGACATTTTCTTATAGTTGACAGTAAACACATTGATTAATAATGCAAACAAACATTGGGTTTAAGAAATTTCATATAATGAGGTACAATAATGGAATACTTGCAACATCTTCCATTGTTAACGGCCATCCTCTGAGGCCTCCTAAGTTTTTGGGGTGCTCAAATATACCCTCATATTTAACTGTTCAAAGTTATAAATGTAATTGCAATAACCATTTACCTATATACTCAAGCATAAATATGTGTTCTGTTGTGAGTGAGGATTATGATAGTCATCTTTGTGAAAGGTATGTAATGTACTACATATAGGATGGTCTGGAGAATCATATCATCCCATGCATAAATCAAGACCTCCAACAAATGGGATTATTTATCTTTTCCCAAGACCCGCATCAACTATAACAGTTTTCTGATGATCAGTGTAGATTCTTCCAACTTCCTGTTAACGAAAAAACATATCAACTAATTTATTGAAAATTCTAAATATGGAAAAATATATCACAGAACATCTTTCAGGGGAAACAAAATCAAAGCATACAAACAACTTATGACATGAATAGTAAAATTTAAAATTTAACATACATTCACATAAACAATTAACTATTTATTAGAGAAGTCATTCAATTTTAAGACAATTCATCAATCAACCTTCGGTGCTATTTAGAATTTGGATAATTGGACCATGCTATTTCAGCTCATCAATCTACTATGGTGGCCAAGAAGTTTATTCTCCAAATAGTCAGACTAAAAACGCTCATCATACAGTAAGTATACACAAACCATTTCATCAATGAAACTCTACATTAAACAACCAACAATGGAATAATGCATGACCGTCTTATATTTTTTTATTTTATTTTTGAGCAGTTCAAGAAAGATGGTGGAGGTGACTATTTTAATGGAAGCAATTTATTTTTTTTGTTGCTAAATTTAATGGAAGCAATTCGAACAGCGCTTCAAGAGGAAATTGGTGGCAGGGTATGTTAATTTGTTGTGGGAGTGCTTATTGATAAATAGTATTCTTTTACTTGGGATGAAAGTCGTTGTTGCATATCAAGTCCATTTCACTTTTTTTTTTTTTTTTATTTCTACAGGATCCCAGTATTACTAAAGTCTTGCCTTCATAATATCTAAATACTCAACCCATAAATCATAGTATCTTTTTTGAACAACTTTGTTTTCTGTCAATCAAAGCAGCTCAAATCTACCCAAAAAAATTTCAAATTTCTAACTTAAGAGTCAAAATTTTATTTATCAGAAGTAGCAAAAGTTAATTCTTATCATATTAAATATGCAATACATGCACAATACACAGTATAAGCGCCTCTTTCCTTCCATTAATTTCCATCTTTATCAAATCTATAAAGTATTGATTTATTGCACAAAAATTCAAAATAATTAAATCTCTTAAAGATTGATTAGCAGAAATAAGATTGAGAGAAAGTACAAATCAAGGATTACATTTTCATTTTCTTCACCGATAGTGACGGCGATCGCTTTTATCCTTATGATTAGAGTGACTTGTGCTCTGAAATCTTCATATTTGCCGACAATGATTTCTTCCTCTTCTTTGTGCTCTGCATCATTGCTAGCCATTTAGGGGTTGGGTATGATGATTTCATCCATTAGGGGCTGGGTATGAGATTTAGGGCTAGGTTGAGAGAGATTTTAGGGCTGACTATAAGAGATTTAGGAGAGTTGAGTTTTTGGGGGAAATTTTTTAGTATACTGATACCGAGATTTAGGGGACTTGAGAGAGTTTTTTAGAGTGTGAAAATAATGGAGGGAGTTTTTAGAAGAAAAATTAAATAAGGAGGGAGTGCAAAAATCCATTAGCTAAAATAAAAGGCTTATAGCGACGGTCATGAGTCGACCGTCGTTATAAGGCATATTTCCCCTTTAATAATGACGATCAAGAGTCGACCGTCGCAATAGGGCCTATATTTCTCTTCTATAGCGACGGTCATGAGTCGACCATCGCTATAGGTTTTATTTTTCTTTTTTATAGCGATGGTCGAGAATTGACCGTTGCTAGAGGACCTATTTTCCCTTCTACACCGACGGTCAGGAGCCGACATTCGCTATAGAGCCTATTTTTCTTCTATAGCGACGGTTCCATCCTAACCGTCGCTATAGGTCAATTTTCTAGTAGTGAGTAAACTTCTTATCATACTATGATAATATTTAATATCAGTTGCTTTACCTACCTTATCTTTGGTAAGTGTTGTGCATGTTGACATAGGAGTTCCAATATGCTTCATCTTGTCATATCCAAACCTTTTCAGCATTTCTTTCACGTATTTTGATTGGCATATGAACATGTGTTTGTCTGTTTATTTGACTTGAAGGCTTAAGAAGTAAGTCAGTTCGCTTATCATCGACATTTCAAACTAATCCTACATTAGCTTAGCAAACTCCTTGCACATTTGATCATTAGTAGCATTAAATATAATATCATCTACATATATTTGTATAACTAAAATGTCATGATTATTATATTTTATGAATAGTGTGGCATCAATCGTGCCTCTAATAAAGCCTTTACTTAATAAAAATTGAGTCAAGGTATTATACCAGGCTTTTGGTGCTTATTTATTTCAACTCATACAGTACCTTAGTTTGGAAGCATGACTAGGAATTTTTGGGACATACAAAACCAGGTAGTTATTCTACATAAACATTTTGTTCAAATTCCATTTAGAAAATTATTTTTGACATCCATTTGATATAATTTAAAATTCGTTGAGCAAACAAAAGCAAGTAATATTTTAATTGCTTCTAAACTAGAGTATATTGACTAGGTTCAATTTTACCCATTGCCGATATATTTTGGGTTAGAGTGTTATGTCTTTATATGTTAGATTTGGAGCCTTTTTTTTATTTTTATATATATATCTAACATGGTATCTATAGCAGGATTATCTTTAAACTACATAAAGCATTCTTCTTCATCTTCATTCATACCCATTTAAAACATTTCGTAAGGGTCAAAACTATGCATTTATGTAGTCATATCAATTGGGCTAATGAATGTTGATAAGTAGATTTTATTTCTATTTATTAGTTATTTTTATAATTAATTATTTGTGAGTTTTTAAGTATTCTTAGTATTTTAGGTAATTTATGTGTTTTTATTAATTTTATATATTTTTATTCCTTAAAGTAAGCTTTGATGGAATAATTATAATTTTGCAGCTGAAGTAGTTGGCGTCATGCGCGCGCGCCTGAGGTTAAAGTAAGCAGTAACAAGGCTGTTTGATGTCGTTTGGTGCTTGGGTGGATTGGAGAGCTAGCGCCATGCGCGGGTTTGGTGGGATTCTTGGCCAGCAATAGTGGTGCACAAATGGCCTACGGCCCGACCTAGTCAAAACTCGGTCTTATCAAGACCTGGTTCGGCTTGGCCTGGCCTGGAGGTCACGAATATGCCACATTTTTTTGGCTCAGATCTAGCCTGATTCACCTAAAGCCCGACCTGCCAATTTTCTTTCTTTGACACTTCAATTCTCCTATTGCAGACAAAAACTTTCTTTTTGTGACAACTTATTCAATAAACCAATAAAATTGGCGTCTTTCAACACGTTCATCTATACATGTTTGTTTATATACGAATAAAGAAATTCATGAAAACACATTGGGTAGTGTAATGTATAAGAATTTTTCTTGTTTAGCTAGCAACCTACACTTTTTTGTAGACATTTCATTGTATCTTCATTTTAATAAATACTTAGGATAAAAACTAGAAATTCATTTGTAAAATAATAATAATAATAATAAAAAATATTCTTTTCATAAAAAAAATATTTTTTTATTATTAATGATAGTATAAAATAATACAATATCTTTAAAATTGTACAATATTTTAATTTATTATTGTAAGTTGTAATTACTTTTAATTAATACACCAATTAAGTTTAAAATTTTAATTGGTGTTTTTATAATATTTAAAATTATTTAAAAAAATTGAATGGACTGGATTGGACTAGCTTGACCTGGCCTGCAGGCCTCAACAGACCCCATTTTCAAGCGTCAAGTTCAGCCTGACCTGCAGGCCTAAAGTCAAAGACCCGGCCTGGTCAACGACCATGACTTGGCAGGCCTAGGCTGTACCAGGCCAAACCGATCGGTTGTGCATAACTAGCCAGCACCATATGGCAGTAGAAGCTTAGCGGCTGATTCTTTTTCTTTTAGTGGAGCACGTGAGCATCTGTAGCGCATTCCTTGGTTTTCACATGGGCTTCATTACCTTAAGTCAGCAGCATGCTCTGGTTTTAAATTTTTGTGTGGATCCATTAGCAATATAATAAAAGGATTTGTTAATAATTCCTTATTAGTTTTGAAAAAGGGTTAAAATTATTAATTTTAATTAGTAGTTTATTTTAATTAGTATTCTAAAATCCTAATAGGATTAGGATAATTATGTAGTCTATAAATATGTGTTTTGATACACAATTAAGTTATTCTCTAGTACACAGATTTTTATTTTTCTTCGATTATGATCAGTAGCTAAATTATTGTTCTTGGTTTAAGTGCCTGAAGCCATCAAAATTTATACAATGTGATATCTAATTTATTTTAATTGTTCACTTTATATTTTGAGTATTAGATATTCTTTTGTGCTTAATTTTATGATTGATTTGTTTAATTGCTAGGAGGCCTACTAGTTTATTATTCGGATTAATCTACTGCTATTTATGGAACAACTAAGATTAATAATTATTTTGCAGATAAAAAAATTACTATATCTTAAGAAGAATATTCATCTAAATTAAATATAAATGCGTAACTTGTGTTGTTTAGTTCAACAATTTATTTAATTTTTAAAGCTACTATTAAATTAAATCTTTAGCACGTGCCGGAGGTTGTTTAGTAGTGTGAGACCATGAATAAAATTAGGGTTCACATTAAATAACCATAAATAAAATTAGAGTTCACATTGAATGATTTTACAGCTTTAAAAATATAATTTAAAGAGGTGTTATCATGAGTCCCAAGGCAGAAGACTCATGAGGACAACTCGTGTTTGGGAATCGGTTGAGGGATTAGATTGGTGGCTAGAAGAATTGGATAATTTGGGCATTACTTGGGTAACTAGGGGTATTCTAGGAATTTCTTTATCATTAAGGGCATTTTTGGAATTTTCCCTCTTGAAATGTGTCTGGTACATGTCATGGACCCTATATATATCCTTTCACCTAACAAGTGAAAGGGGGAAGATTTTTTGAAAAAACACTTGAGAATTGAGCCATCGAAACACATACACACACACACACACACACACACACACACACACACACACACACACACACACACACACACTCTCTCTCTCTCTCTCTCTCTCTCTCTCTGTGGAAACAAGAGGTAAGTTGGAAGGAGTTGAGAATTTGTGATCGACTTATCATCGAGTGAATGAAAGTGTTGGCTTGCCTATCTGGAATTCACTCGAAACACCTGTCACGGCTCCTGGACACCAGTGGTTACGCCGTGATCCTAGAGTTCTGCCACGTGTTACTTTGGTAGTTGCTCACCGGTTCTTCTCCCATCTCCAATCTTTCAACCGATTCTGTATCTTTTGCAGATTTCTCGCCTCCACCATAACTACGAACCCTAACCCTAGCAACGTACACAATTTTCGTGCCTACAAGTAGTAAGAGTAATTTAGAATGCGCGTGTCTACTTAACTAAAATTAAAGAGAGAAGAGAAAAATTATTCCACCTGCGAGTAGTTATTCCTACGGTGAATATTCAAAATATTAATTGATTTATACTTACATCAATGATCAATTGTAAATTCTTGATGTTGAATGTTAACTTAAACCAAGACTTATTCTTTTTATTTATTTCATTAAATTACTTGTATATTTATTTATTTTAGTTAATTTAATTAAAATCCCTCTAATTTTGGTTTACGAAAATATAAAATTAAATTAATCATTCTCTGTAGGATCGACTTTTACTTTATCTTATGTGAGTCTCATATTTATCAGATACATGCACGTATAACACTCAATACATCGAATTACACGTAAGTTAAGTATCATTAGAATATATAACTTATCATGCGTCATGCGTCGAATACCTTAAAAAAATATATCAAATGCTAAATATTGACTGGGCCAACTCTACCCACTACAAATTAGTTTTGGGGTACAAAGCTTAATGTCTTTATATAATTTTATATTTGAACCCAAGTTTTGGGGTACAAAGCTTAATGTGCTTAATGTCTTTATATAATTTTATATTTGAACCCATTTTATAATCTAACAAAAACAAAAATAAAAGTAATAAAAGTTTAAACAAATCTACGTATTTGGTACGTCAGTTGCTCTGAATAATCAAAATTTGGTGTGATGTCGCAAGCACCTAAAAATAAAATCTTACTTTAGAAAAATAAATATGTAGTAGTGCAAGTAAGAGTCGATCCCACAGAGAATGATTATTTAATTTTATATTTTTGCAAACAAGAATTGGGGGGTTTTTAATTAAAGAAATAATAAAATTAAAATTAATTAAAATAATTAAGCAAATAATTTAATAAAGTAAATGAGAAGAAAAAGCCTTGGTTTAAGTTAATATCCACCATCAAGAATTTATAACTGATCACTGATACAAAAATAAATCAATTAATATTTTGAAGATTCACCGTAGAAAGAACTACTCGCAGGTGGAATAATTTTTCTCCTCTCTCCTTAATTTTAGATAAGTAGAGCCACGTGGTCTAAATACCCTTACTATTAAACAACCTTCGGCACGTGCTAAAGATTTAATTTTAATAGCAGCATAAAGAATTAGAGAGATCGTTGAACTAAACAACACAAGCCACGTGTTTGCATTTAATCTAGATGAATATTCTTCCTAAGATAAAATAATCTTTTGATCTGCAAAACAATTATTAAACTTAGTTGCTTCACAAATAGCAGTAGATTAATATGAATAATAAACTAGTAGGCCTCCTAGCAATTAAACAAATTAATCATAAAATTAAGCATAGAAGAATATTCAATAATCAAAATATAAATCGAACAATTAAAATAAATTAGATCTCACAGTGTATAAATCTTGATGGCTTCAATCACTTAAACCAAGAAAAAAAATTTAACTACTCATAATTGTAGAGAACACTAAAGAATAGAAGAGGAAATTTTTATTCTTAGAAAAGTTGTGTTTTACATTGTGTGTCAAGCCCTCTATTTATAGGCTCCAAAATCCTCTTAAACCTAGTTGGAATTAATCTTTCCAAACCCTAATAGGATTTAAAATACAAATAAAAATAAAAGAAAAAGAAAAATAATTATTATTCTAACCCTAGTTGGAATTAAAATCCAATTTGGAATAAAAAAGTAGCAAATTCGCGAAATAATCTGATTTGGGAGAATTAACGCGCCAAACAAACGCGTCCTTCGCTACAGTAACCGACCGCGTCATCAGCCCAAGCGCATTGCGCGGTCTTGGCCTTAAAACGACGCCGTTTTTCTCCGGT
Source organism: Hedera helix (assembly GCA_947179155.2). Classification (NCBI taxonomy): domain Eukaryota; kingdom Viridiplantae; phylum Streptophyta; class Magnoliopsida; order Apiales; family Araliaceae; genus Hedera; species Hedera helix. Next base: position 39,688,577 of record OX359280.1, read on the forward strand.
TCCTGCTACTGTTTCGCGACCGCGCGCATTGTGCGTACGCTGTGATGAAACGGCGTCGTTTCGATGCTCGGCAGTCCATCCCCGCGCATTGCGCGGTCGTATCTTTTTCCGAAAATTACAGAAATGCCACCTGTGCTGGTTAATTACCATTTTAGCCTCAGAGTCTTGCGGAATTTGCACTGTGGCCCTCCGGTTTTGCTGAATTTACAGATTTGCCCACAAAGCTTATTTTTCATACAAAAATAAATATAAATTAATTAAAAATAAATAAAAATAATATAAAAATACTAAAAATCCTAAAACACATAATAATAAATAAAACACTAAAAATAAATAAAAACACATAAATAAAAAGAACCATAAAAATACTATAAAATTACCTAAATTAACATAAATTAACTAAAATCCTATAAAACCTATTAAAACCAAAATAAGCTAAATAATTAAACATTTAAGCATACAATAAATATAAAAACTAAGTATTAGAGAATAAAAATATCGTATAATTTAACTCTATCAAATACCCCCACACTTAGTTTTTTGCTCGTCCTCGGGCAAAACAAAAATAAAAACTATAAAAATAAAACTAATAACCAAACAACTTATTTGAGCAACAGAGCAATATAAATTTCAACATCAGCCTCAAAGATTTTTTAAATGATAACTCAAAGAAAATTTCAAAATCATGCAAAATCTAGAACTTCAACATATTTATCAATTCTACTTTACTCAAGACCTTTTGTGTGTGTGTGTGTATCCAAATGTATCAAACTAATCAAAATTCAGATAAGTTTCGGTCATTGATTACCTTATAAAAGATATATAATAAAACTCAATATATTTATTTTTCTCATCACTTTCAGCTAATACAGACAAATATAAATCAGAAGATCAAAAGTTTTTTAATAAATGAAGCACACTAGGATTATAGATATCAATTTTTTCAAATTTTTTTCATTTTTTCTTTTAATGGGTGCATTTTATGCTCCATCCCATTCTTTTATTTCTTTTTTTTCTTTTTTTTTTCACGGTGAGTGCATTTTATGCTCCATCTCACCAGCGAGTGCGTTTTACGCTCCATCTCGCTTTTCATGTGTTTATGAGTGAGTGCGTTTTACGCTCCATCTCAACCCACCACATAATTTTTTTCCTTCAATAATAATCCTAGAAAAATTACCTAAATCATCTCCTCCAACTTATATTTTACCTTATATTTCACTTCAAATAATGATCAAATAAGATATAGAATTCAAAAATATCTTTCATAAGCATTTAACCATATAAACTTTCTCTTAATTAAAACTAGCTCAAACAAATGGATGTAAGTGCATAAAAAGTTAAAAAATCTCAAACAAAGTAATTATCAATAAAAAGTCAAAAATTCAAACTAAGCAAAAATTTATTCATTTTCCAAGAGTTATTAAATAAAAATTAAAATTTTATCATTGGCTAAAAATTTAAAATCCAATTAATTCATTGCTCAAGTAACTCATCCTAAAAATAAAATAAAAACTAACCCATTTTCGTAGGAAACACGGTTACACTTAGCATGTGCAACAAGCCTTTAAACCCCAAGATTACCCCAAGTGGACGAGTTTTGTCTCGTGAGGGTTTGCAGTGAATTTACCCACAAAATTCAAAATTTCAAAATTTTTAAAATTCCTAAAATTTTCAAAATATGACCTAAAAATAACAAAAATCTTAAATCCCTTCCCCACACTTAAAATTTACATTGTCCCCAATGTAAAGTAAAATGCAAAGAAAAAGCAAAAATAACTATAAAAAGAAAAAAGAAAAGAAATGCAAATCTGATTTCTTGGGTTGCCTCCTAAGCAGCGCCTTTGTTTATCGTCATTGGCTTGACAGCATGCTTCCCTTCTCAAGTAGTATAAATTGGATCCTTAAGGTCGAAATTAGTCGCGTCTTCTTTGTGAAAATTTTCATGAAAATGCTTGAGTCTATGGCCATTCACCTTGATTACTTTAGAAGTTTCCAAACTTTGAATTTCAACTGCACCATGTGGAAAAACATTAGTAACAACAAAAGGTCCAATCCATCGAGAACGTAACTTACCTGGAAACAAACGAAGTTGAAATTGGTATAAAAGAACTTTGTCGCCAATCTTGAATTCTTTCCTTAAGATCATCTTGTCATGAAAAACCTTTGTTTTTTCCTTGTAAATTCGCGCACTTTCATATGCATCATTGCGAATTTCCTCTAACTCTTGGATTTGCAACTTCCTATGCTCTCCACTTTCACTCATCTTCATATTGAAACTCTTAATAGCCCAATAAGCTTTATGTTCGAGCTCCACAGGTAAGTGACATGGTTTCCCAAATACTAATATGTAAGGTGACATACCAATAGGTGTCTTATAAGCCGTTCTATATGCCCATAAAGCATCATCCAAGCGCAAACTCCAATCTTTTCTATTCGGATTGACTGTCTTTTCAAGAATGGACTTAATTTCTCTGTTTGACACTTCCGCTTGTCCATTGGTTTGCGGATGATAGGCAGTCGACACCTTATGAGTGACATGATACTTTTTTAACAAAGCTTCCACAGTTCGATTGCAAAAATGAGTGCCTCTATCACTTATTAGAGCTCTAGGAATTCCAAACCTAGAAAATATGTTAGTACGGAGAAAATCTTCTAATTACTTGGTCTGCACAATGCTTCCATACGTATGGGTCATCCCACATGTAGTACTTTGCTTGACTTTTGATTTTATCCCTTTGAGCTTTAGACAAATTAGAAGGCAAAATGTTAGTAACCAAATAATTGACAATATTTGCATACCAAGGTGATTTTTTATATGCCGAGAACAATTGTTCATCAGGAAATGTCTCTTGTAGAGGGAGCTCATCTTGCACATTCGTCAAACGACTTAAGTGATCTGCAACCCTATTTTCTGTCCCTTTTTTGTCCTTTATTTCCACATCGAATTCACTTAAGAGGAGTATCCATCTTATCAACCTTGGTTTTGCCTCTTTCTTTGTCATCAAATAACGAAGAGCTGCATGATCAGAATAAATAATAACTTTAGTACCAAGCAGATAAGATCGAAATTTTTCTAAAGCAAAAACAACAGCTAAAAGTTCTTTTTCAGTGGTCGAATAATTTCTCTGGGCATCGTTCAAGGTCCTCGAAGCATAATAAATTGCATGAGATGCTTTCCCAACTTTTTAACCCAAAACAGCTCCTACTGCATAATCACTCGCATCGCATATAATCTCAAAAGGTATGGCCCAATTTGGAGGTTGAATAACTGGAGTAGAGGTCAACAATTCCTTCAACTTATCAAACGCTGTCTTACACTCCTTGTCGAAATTGAAATCCGCATCCTTTTGTAGCAGTTTGCATAGGGGTGATGCTATCTTGGAAAAGTCCTTTATGAATCTCCGGTAAAAGCCTGCATGTCCAAGAAAAGAACGCACTTCCCGCACACTAGTGGGATAAGGTAGAGACTGAATAATATCAATTTTTGCTTTATCTACTTCAATTCCCTTAGATGAAACAACATGACCCAAAACTATACCTTGTTCAACCATGAAATGACATTTTTCAGAATTTAGGACAAGGTTAGTGTCGATGCATCTTTGAAGGACAAGTGTAAGGTTGTGCAAACAATTATCAAAAGAGTCCCCATGAACTGTAAAATCGTCCATAAAAACTTCCATGATATGCTCAATATAATCGAAAAATATACTAACCATACCCCTTTGGAAAGTAGCGGGGGCGTTGCAAAGTCCAAACGACATACGACAATATGCAAAAGTTCCAAATGGGCATGTGAACGTCGTCTTTTCTTGATCCTCCGGAGCAATTGCAATTTGGAAATAACCTGAATAACCATCAAGAAAACAATAATAAGAATGACCAGCTAATCGTTCAAGCATTTGATCAATAAAAGGTAAAGGGAAGTGGTCTTTTCGGGTTACAGCATTTAATTTTCTATAATCTATACAAACCCGCCACCCATTTTGAATACGGGTGGAAATTAACTCATCATTTTGATTTTTGACCACAGTTATGCCCGTCTTTTTAGGAACTACTTGAACTGGGCTAACCCAACTGCTATCCGAAATAGGGTAAATCATGCAAACTTCAAGAAGCTTTTGAATCTCTTTTTTCACCACATCCATCATGGGTGGATTTAGTCTTCTTTGTGGTTGACGGGTAGGTTTCGCTCCTTCTTCAAGTAAGATACGATGCATGCATGTTGACGGACTTATTCCCTTGATATCAGCAATTGTCCAACCAATGACCTTCTTATACTCCTTCAGAACTCGTACGAGTTGTTCTTCTTGTGATGGACTAAGTTTATTGGAGATGATCACTGGCGATGTCTTCGCTTCTCCAAGAAAAACATACTTGAGATGATCAGGAAGAGGCTTCAATTCTGGAGTAGGTGACTGCAAAACAGATGATAAAGATTTTTCGTTAGGAACTGGTAGATTAATATACGGAATGTTACCTGCGTTTGGAGAATCATTTAGTGTTGCAATAACATCCTTCAATTCACTGGTCAAGGCGAACTCTTCTTCCTCCTCTAGATTCTGACTGATTGTCGTTTCTACTGCATCCTTCCCATCAAGTTCGAAAATTTCCTGTGCTAATGAGTCAATCACCTCAATAGAATAAACAGGATTATCATCATTAGGATATTTCATGGCATCGTAAATATTAAACTGCACAACATCGCCATCAAATTCCATTGTAAGTGTACCACTATGAACATCTATCTTGGTTTTGGATGTCTTTAAGAATGGTCTTCCTAACAAAATAGGAGCATTTTGATCGTCATTTTCCATATCAAGCACATAAAAATCAGTAGGAAAAATCAAATTATTTACCTGCACAAGAACATCCTCTAGTATACCTTTAGGATAGGCATTAGATCTGTCAGCTAACTGAATTACCGTACCAGTTTTATTTAAATGTTCAAGTTTCAAAGAAGCATATATAGAATATGACATGACATTAATAGATGCTCCTAAGTCTAACATGGCCTTTTCAAATCTGGTATCACCTATCTGGCAAGGGATAGTAAACATTCCTGGGTCTTGACACTTAGCGGAGAGTTTTCTTTGAATCACGGCAGACACATTTTGTCCTACTTTTACCTTTTCATATATTTTGAGTGCTTGTTTTCTTTTGTGTGTACATAATTCTTTCAGAAATCTAGCAAAACGAGGTACTTGTTTTATAACATCTAATAATGGAATTTTTACCTCGTATTGATGAAAAGTTTCATATAAATCTGAATCTTTCTCATATTTTCGTTTTTCTGTTAAAGCTAGAGGGAAAGGTGGTACCGATTTATAATCAGAGAGAGGTGGAAATTTATGCTTAGGGGTACCATTTTCGCCTTCGTCCGTGTTGTTTGCTTTGCTTTGCTCGTTTGGTGCAGACGCTGTCTTTTCTGGAGTTTCAATCTCTTTACCGCTTCTCAAAGTGATTGCACTTGCGTTTTCTCTTGGTTTCACCACCATTTGAGAGGGTAATTTTCCAGAGCCTTGCGCCTCTAATCGACTAATTGCAGTTGCCATTTGTCCCATCTGTGTTTCCAAATTCTGCATATTTGCCTTTGTTTCATGTCGAAATTGCAAATTTTCCTGTTGAAATTGTACAGTGTTAGTACTAATTTGTTTAACCAAATCCTCTAAAGACAAAGTAGAATTAGATGATTGGCCCTATTGTTTGTTGAGATATGGCTGCTTGTATTGGTGGTAGCTTGCAAAGTTTGAATTTGTGGGTTGATTTCCTTGTGGCTTTCCATAGTTGAAGTTAGGATGATCTTTCCAACCTGAGTTGTACGTGTTTGAGTAGGGATCATATCTTCTTTGTGGTTGACCAGGAAAACCACTTGCTGCATTTACTTGTTCATAGGACTCCTCTTGAAGAGTGGGGCACATATCCGTTGGGTGTCCTACTATAGCACAAATTCCACAAGCTTTCACTTGTTGTGTATTACCTACAGCTATTTGACGAACAAGAGTAGTTAGACTAGCAATTTGTTCTTTAAGTGAAGAAATTTCTACCTCATTGACATTCTGGGATGTAAAATTAAGCCTAGTGCCGAATTGTTGTGAATTAGCTGCCATGTTTGCAATCAGGTTTCTTGCAGCTTCGGGAGTTTTGTCTACCAAAGCTCCGCCACTAGCAGCATCAATCATGTTTCTCTCCGTAGACATGAGCCCTTCATAAAAATATTGGATGAGAAGTTGCTCACTAATTTGATGGTGGGGACAGCTTGCACACAATTTCTTGAACCGTTCCCAATATTCGTATAGGGATTCTCCATGGTTCTGTCTCACACCACAAATTTCTTTTCTTATGCTGGCTGCCCTTGAAGCTGGGAAATATTTCTCCAAGAATAATTTCTTCACTTCTTCCCATGTGGTTATACTTCCTGATGGGAGATAGTAGAGCCAATCTTTAGCCAAATCTTTCAACGAGAATGAAAAGGCGCGTAATTTGATATGCTCTTCAGTCACTCCGGGTGGTTTCATGCTCGTGCATACCACATGAAATTATTTTAAGTGTTTATGTGGGTCTTCTCCTGCAAGGCCATGAAAAGAAGGCAAAAGATGTATTAGACCAGACTTTAACTCAAAAGAAGTATTAGCATCTAGATTAGGAAAAGTTATGCATAAAGGTTGTTGGTGCAAATCAGGGGCCGCGAGTTCCTTCAAAGTTCGATTTCCAGCCATGTTGTCTGTTGCTTCAAGATTTGTTTGTCCTTCTTTCCTTAATCCGCGCAAAGTTCTTTCGATTTCTGGGTCAAACCTTAAATCACTTTGATTAGTAGAACGAGTTATGGTCATAAACAAGCGAAGAAATAAAGAAAATAAAAATAAATAAATAAATAAATAAATAAAACACAAAAATAAATAAATCAATTCCCCGGCAACGGCGCCAAAATTTGGTGTGATGTCGCAAGCACCCAAAAATAAAATCTTACTTTGGAAAAATAATTATGTAGTAGTGCAAGTAAGAGTCGATCCCACAGAGAATGATTATTTAATTTTATATTTTTGCAAACAAGAATTGGGGGGTTTTTAATTAAAGAAATAATAAAATTAAAATTAACTAAAATAATTAAGCAAATAATTTAATAAAGTAAATGAGAAGAAAAAGCCTTGGTATAAGTTAATATCCACCATCAAGAATTTACAACTGATCACTGATGCAAAAATAAATCAATTAATATTTTGAAGATTCACCGTAGAAAGAACTACTCCCAGGTGGAATAATTTTTCTCCTCTCTCCTTAATTTTAGATAAGTAGAGCCACGTGGTCTAAATACCCTTACTATTAAACAACCTCCGGCACGTGCTAAAGATTTAATTTTAATAGCAGCATAAAGAATTAGAGAGATCGTTGAACTAAACAACACAAGCCATGTGTTTGTATTTAATCTAGATGAATATTCTTCCTAAGATAAAATAATCTTTTGATCTGCAAAACAATTATTAAACTTAGTTGCTTCACAAATAGCAGTAGATTAATATGAATAATAAACTAGTAGGCCTCCTAGCAATTAAACAAATTAATCATAAAATTAAGCATAGAAGAATATTCAATAATCAAAATATAAATCGAACAATTAAAATAAATTAGATCTCACAGTGTATAAATCTTGATGGTTTCAATCACTTAAACCAAGAAAAAGAATTTAGCTACTCATAATTGTAGAGAACACTAAAGAATAGAAGAGGAAATTTTTATTCTTAGAAAAGTTGTGTTTTACATTGTGTGTCAAGCCCTCTATTTATAGGCTCCAAAATCCTCTTAAACCTAGTTGGAATTAATCTTTCCAAACCCTAATAGGATTTAAAATACAAATAAAAATAAAAGAAAAAGAAAAATAATTATTATTCTAACCCTAGTTGGAATTAAAATCCAATTTGGAATAAAAAAGTAGCAAATTCGCGAAATAATCTGATTTGGGAGAATTAACGCGCCAAACAAACGCGTCCTTCGCTACAGTAACTGACCGCGTCATCAGCCCGAGCGCATTGCGCGGTCTTGGCCTTAAAACGACGCCGTTTTTCTCCGGTTCCTGCTACTGTTTCGCGACCGCGCGCATTGTGCGTACGCTGTGATGAAACGGCGTCGTTTCGATGCTCGGCAGTCCATCCCCGCGCATTGCGCGGTCGTATCTTTTTCCGGAAATTACAGAAATGCCACCTGTGCTGGTTAATTACCATTTTAGCCTCAGAGTCTTGCGGAATTTGCACTGTGGCCCTCCGGTTTTGCTGAATTTACAGATTTGCCCCTAAAGCTTATTTTTCCTACAAAAATAAATATAAATTAATTAAAAATAAATAAAAATAATATAAAAATACTAAAAATCCTAAAACACATAATAATAAATAAAACACCTAAAACACTAAAAATAAATAAAAACACATAAATAAAAAGAACCATAAAAATACTATAAAATTACCTAAATTAACATAAATTAACTAAAATCCTATAAAACCTATTAAAACCAAAATAAGCTAAATAATTAAACATTTAAGCATACAATAAATATAAAAACTAAGTATTAGAGAATAAAAATATCGTATAATTTAACTCTATCAATAATAGATAATGTTGCCAAAGATCTAAACTTTCAACGTTGCATAAAATTCCGTGTCTTAGTTAAAATAATTCTTGCGAGAACTGTTCAACTTCTCACTAAAAAATGCAAAATAGGCTTGCCTTTTTGACTACGCACGCACCAATTTCGGAACTCGAAGCATTACAGACAACTTAAAATACTTTTTTCAAAATGTGGAAGTGCAATTAGAATAGAAGCTTCTTTAACCTTTTTCTTGAGGATTTCAAAATTCTTCATGCCACTTCAGTTTGCTTGAAGCTGCTGCATACCGTTTAAGCACCCCCTGATAAGAGTAATGATAAAGCTAAAGTTTCCTTCATAAAATGCCCACTAGAATGATATTAATCCATGAAAACACCGATCCAAATGATGAAGGACCTGGCCAGCTCATGGTTGCTTAAACTTGATTGGGTCCATCTTTATGACAACTTCAAAACTGACACAAGAAGGAGAAATAAGACTATATGGTGGACAGGAAAAGAGGAAGGAGGGGGAAGAAAAAAGGCAGGATAAAGAGTTCAGCATAGGCAGTTGGCTATGCTGCCCTCTATGTAGATCCACCCCTGAATAAAAAGGTTATGGATTAAGAAGTGACATATCCTCATATAATTTTTATCACTTAACACCATGAACACCTTACCAAGATTTTCTAGACAAAAAAGTTTTAGGAGCATTAGAAATGCCAAAAGGTATAGCCATCCACTCATACAAATCATCCTTTGTTTTTTAATGCGGTTTTGCATCCACCTGCAAATCTCATTTATTGAAGATTAAATGATGGTGAACACTTAGAGGATTAATCTTTGAAAAGATAGTAGCCGCATGATGATAATCTAGAAGGTCATCAAGACGAGGAATAGGAATGCTATACTTGATATGGTGATATTGTTTATCGTTCCACTATCAATGCACATATGCCAAGAAGGGCTGAGACAACACACGGTGACGCAACGGAACTTAGTTAGTTTAATGTATTAATATAAACATGGAGATTATATATCGTTCTAATGATGGCGAAAGAATAAAACTTGATAAAATCTTACACTAATAAAAAATATGCAAGTGTGTCTATATATATATATATATATATATATAGGTATTTTCTTACATTTACTTTAAAAAAATAATAATAAGTAACTCTCCTAATTTACTTTGAAAAAGGATAATAGAAATTATTAATTAACTTTCTTACGACTATTCAAAAAAGAAAAATAATTAAATTTTAAAACTACTAAATATCTCTAAATAAGAAATAATACATCAATAAGTTAAAACTCCGTAAATTATAAAATATATGAAAATCCTACTAATATTTTTCATTGCATCATTTTTCCATTATTAGAAAGAAATTGTCCTCGAATTTTAAATCAATAAAGTATAAGCACCAAGAATGAATCTTCAATATACACGGGCTCAAAACTGTATGCCTTTCATTCTCAAAAGATAATCCTTAAAATAAGTGAGAAAATATCAATATCTTCAATTTACTTGCATAATAAATGAACTTTCAGGAATAACAAAATCAATAATTTTAATGTCTTGGAACATTGGAACAATCTCATGATCATTTTTTTTGTTGTCGTATCACTTCTCAACACTTACTTGATCATAAATTATCGCATGTGCTTTAGATTTCCCATGAGTATTCAAGAATTATTGGCGTATCAACAACCTTCTCAAATTCACTAACTGGAATCTTAGGCTTTGGTTTAATTATTTTAAGTATTAATTGCCTAGTTTTTAATATTCTCCCAAGTATTAAATATAACTTTGATTTTTTCATTACTTTATATTCAATGAGTAAGACTCTTTTATTCTAATGGAAGGAAAATAAAAATAATTAATATTATATTTAATGTCATATGATTATTTTTTTAATAAGATATATTTTAAGGGAAGGAGGGAGTAGCTCGTTAACATTTAACAAAGTACATGAGTCCTAGATTTTTAGAGTTTTGTAGTTATGAACTAAATCAAAAAGTAAAATCAATATATGCGAGGTTTCAGACTATCAACTAAATTCCTTTTCTTATTAATACTTTTGGTTTCCCTAAAATATGCCTTCATATTTTTTAAAAGGTAAAAATATTCTAGGAATGGTAATTAAGGAGGATGGATGACTCAAATAAAGAACTAATTAAAATAAAATAGAACATGAAACAAGTTTCCATTATGAATAACACTGATGTTCTTTGACCATTGAGAAATTGCACTCAATTGTTAACAGTCTTTCATTCTGAATACTTTTCTACCATCTTGCAGCAGTTTCAACAAAATAATAAAAATATTTTTCAACATCAAATAGCCAATAAATAAAATCATCTTTGTCATATGTACAAGCATGGCAAAATAAAACATAGCATCATGGCAATGGAATAAAATCAATACGGCAATGATGGATATCCATCAGGGAGGAAGACAAAAAGAGAACTCTTCTGGTACATCTTAAAATTCTCGGTTTGGGGGGGGGGGGGGGGGGGGGGGGGGGGGGGGGTAGGGACAGCATGCCATTATACATTTTCTTCCAGCACCACATGGAGCATAAACATGACGGAGAATAGATGTATGTGATAAGTTTTTAGGTTGTGAATAATATGCATGCAGCGTCCTACTCCCTCCGTCCCTTTTTAAATATCATTTTAAAGAAGTATTTCGATTCCTTATTATTTATTAATTGCTTAGTTTTCAATATTACTCTAAGTGTTAAATATAACTTTGATTTTTTTCACTATTTTATATACAATAAGTAAGACTCTTATTCTAATGCAAAAACAATATAGACAATTTATATTATATTTAATGTCATACAATTATTTTTTTAATACTTTTATACAACTGTTAAACAATATATATTAAGGGAAGGAGGGAGTAGCTCGTTAACATTTAACAAAGTACATGAGTCCTAGATTTTTAGAGTTTTGTAGTTATGAACATGTATATCAAAAAGCAAAATCAATATGTGCGAGGTTTCAGACTATCAACTAAATTCCTTTTATTATTAATACTTTTGGTTTCCCTAAAATATGCCTTCATATTTTTTAAAAGGTAAAAATATTTTAGGAATGGTAATTAAGGAGGATGGATGACTCAAATAAAGAACTAATTAAATTAAAATAGAACATGAAACAAGTTTCCATTATGAATAACACTGGTGTTTCTCTATTTCATTAATTGAACATTACAGCTCCGTGCACGGCATGTACATAATTGATGTAAACGTCGCCTAATATAGCTTTTCAAATTTTATCAGAATTATGATAATTAACATATAATTCCATTATGTATGGGTTTTATTTCCAAATAAGTATTGGCTTGACAATGATTTTTTTTTAATGGAAATGCTCTCCTTACCATCCGTAGTTTAGTTGTGTGAATGAAAAATACAATATTAATATTTTTGGTGCTAATTTTGTAAGTATTACCATCCACATAACTAAAATGTGAACGGCGGGATGCCCTTTACCATATCGTGATTTCTTCTTCTTCTTCCTCAAATCATATCATATCATAAGCATAACAGTGCAGTGAGAGAGAAAGACAACAAACAAGCAACAGATCGAAATAGCTACACGTTTTCATACGTTTTTGTTAATACAAATCTTGTAAGTCTTCTTCATTCATCACTCACACACACACACACACACATATTCATTTGTTGGTTTTATTCAAAATTCCAATCCATTCGCTGTACACACAAATTCATCCATCAGCTACAACATACCCAATTACCCATTGTATATGACAGATGTTATGATTATAGCTGCTTTTCAATTTAATATAAATTTTGTGTTTCTAAATAATTTTTTGGAAAAGGATGTGTATGTTGAACAACCAAGCACAAAGATTTATCATGGCCAAGTGGAGAAAGTTTACAAGTTGAAAAAGGCCATTTGCAGTCTTAAGCAAGCGCCGAGAGCTTGGTAGAGCAGTTGATATTTATTTTCAGCAAAATGATTTTTATCGAAGTGAGAGTGAGCCCACTTTATATGTAAAGGTAAAAGGTGACGATGTGCTTACAGTTTGTTTTTATGTAGATGACATTATATACATAGGTTCATCTAATGTTCTTGTTAGAGAATTCAAAGAAAACATAATGCATGAGTTTGATATGACAAATTTAGGGTTGTTACATTATTTTCTTGGTTTTGAAGTTCAGCAAACTAATGAGGGTATTTTTGTTTCACAAGAGATGTATGGTCTAGCTAGACTTGCTTAAGAAGTTTAATACGCTAAATTGTAAAGTTGTGTCGACTCCCATGAACACTTGTGAAAAGTTGTCTATGAATGATGGAACAACAAAGGCTAAGGAGAAGTGGTTTAAAAGTATTGTCAGTGGGGCTGATATATTTGATTCATACTCACCCGAACATCATGTTTCCTGTCAGTTTGGTCTCAAGATTTATACATAGTCCTTCAATATACCATCTCGGAGCAACCAAACGGATTCTTCGATACATCCAAGCAACCAACTATTATCGGATTTGGTATAGTCCAGTTACTAATATGCAATTAATTGGTTTTACCGGTGATGATTGGCCAAGTTTTAAAGATGACAGAAAAAGCACAAGTGCTATGTTTTTAGCCTTAGTTTGAGTGCAAGCATAAAGTGAAGCAGAGTATATTGCTGCAGTAGCAACTGTTTGTCAAGGGATTTGAATGAGGAGAATTCTTGAAGACTTGTAGCAAGGCCAGCATCATTCCATAGAGATATATTGTGATACAGGGCTACGATTGCAAATGACAAGAAATCCAGTCTTCCATGAGTGAACCAAGCATGTTGAACAGCATCATCATTTTTTTTTTTTTGCTAAATTAATATTGTATTAAAAAAAAGAGGTGTACATAAGGATAAGGGACAAACCCCAGACCAGTATTCCATATCCATCCAAGACAGACTCCGGATGAAAGTGTTATACTTGGTTAGCAATAAATAAATGGCTTAAACCAGCATTCACGACATATTTCCTAAATCTATTAGAGGAATGGAATTTACATTTGATGATGTGAATGATTTCACCAGCAAGACATATGGCATGTTTGTTGGGTTCTCCATGAATCCAAGCATTTCTTTCCTTCCACACAAAATACACCACTGCAGCTACAGCCAAAGAAAGAACTGCTCTTTTAAGGCCTGAACAATTCAGACCGAAAATGAAGGCCATAATAGTTTGCCAATTTGTTTGGAAACCTCTCCAACCACAAAACCTCAAGACAAAGAAGAGCACTTGAAAATAGTATGAACAGTGGAAATAAAGATGGTGAAAAATTTCATCATGAGTGGAACATAAAATGCAGTTGGCAGGAAACTCGATCCCATATCGTATAAGAATCGCTCTCATCTAAGTCCTTTGTGGAATGCTAACGATAAACTAAACAAGTACCTTGGAATGAACATCTTGTGCTGAAGGATTCTCCACCAATCAATCTCCGGGCCTCTGCTTCGAATTGAATTCCAGATAGTGGCTGTAGTAACATTTACTGATTTATCCCATAGAATCTGATCCTATTTGGTTAAATCATATTGTATGTTGTAGTCAAAATCCACTCTAAATGCTTTTACTTGCCCATGATTAGACTCAGGCAGGGACCAACCATTATTTGAGAGAATGTTTGCAACTTTTGCATCGCAAATAAGACCCGAGTACACAATTAGAGGGTCATGGTCTGAACAAGCCAGGGAATTCTGTTGGATCCAAGGGTTAAAAAAGAGGCTCGTAAGTCTGCCATTGCCAATCTTGTAATGAATGAAATTCTTAGCAGTATTGCGAAGTTTCATAACTTTCCTCCAAATCCATGAACAATCAGCTGGGGTGTTAATAGTCCAGAAATGTCTTTTCTTTATGACTGTATATCTAACCCACTTTGCCCACAAAGATGTGCTGAATGGATTAACGATGTTTCATAAATGAAAGAGAATTGCTGCATTCATGAATTTGCTTTAGATTTAAGCCTCCTTCAATAAAAGGGAGGGCAGCCTTGTCCCATCTAACTTTAGTTCCATATTTTCCAAGCGATGATCCTTTCCTCAAAAATCTCGAAAGAATAGATTTAATGGCCTTAATGATGCTAGAAGGGAGAATGAAATAGGCACTCCAGCAGGCCTGGATAGAAAAAAGAACAGATCTGATGAAAAAGTTGCTGACGGATTCACTAAATCACTGTCACACTCGAAATTGGTGAAGTTCATATCTCTTCTTGGTGTATGCAGTTTTGAATCAAGGGGGAGTAATAAAATTGGATCCGCTTACTATGAAGTGAACTTCATTGTAAATTTACTTTTAGACCAATAAGGTGCTAATACACAAATAGAGAAAATACTTCTCAGTCTGCTTGTTAACAGTTTAGAAGTCATACTAACTGGGTCCATTAAAATATGATGCCCATGACTTATGTTAAATACGATGCACATGACTTATGTTTTCCTTATTAGAGTCAGTATTTGTTTGAATAAGTCAAGTAGCAGTTGCTAGAGATTATTTACCTCATATAGCTATTCTTTAGAAAAATATCTCCACTTCTTTACGCTCACGTTACTGAGCATTAATATTCTTATTTCTTATTTAAGTAAATGTTAATTCAATGTATTCTCAGTAAGATAGCAAGCATTAGATTCTGTTATGTACTTGCTTTCTTCTCATAAATAAAATCCTTATTCTTCATTCCAATTTTGCTTGTCCTGCTTTGTTTTGTGATAGTATTTCTGCTATAGCAGAGTATAAGTTTTCTTCCTTCTTGCATTGTTTTAATTTCTGCAATAGTATTTTACTACTACACCTTCATGATCTATTTGTTTATCTTTCTGCCATATCCATTGTTTACAAATTAATAGCATTAACATACCTATAACTCACCTGCTAGCATGTCAAAATTCTTGATGAATAATTTGGGTAGAAGATGAAGCATTGAGCAAATTCTTCGTTGTAGTTAAATAAGGTTGTGGACTCTTTGTCTCTTATCTAGTGTCCACCTACTAAAAACAACAATGGAATGGGGAGGAAATAGTGACCGACAAAGATTTCTTTAATCGCACAATATGATTGTATGGTTGAATTTGGGATTTTGGGTTGTAAATTTTGCAGTTATTTATTAAGGGAAAAAAAAACTAGAAGATGAAAATATAGGTTTTCAATTGTAAGTCAATAGCTAGCTAGAGGTCCAATTTCTTCTACACGACCAATACATCCTCTCTATAGTTTTTTCCCTTTTAGAATTGCTAAGGTCACATATTTTCAATAGCTCAACGAACAGATTTGAATGGAAGACATTCAATGTTTTATAAATAAGGGTAGTTTTGTACCGTCTGCATATAGTTTGCATCGTCCTTATTACTATTGTGAGTACGGACTTAGATTTACGCCAATTAAATTTTTGATGGACAGTCTTAGATGGGTAGAACTGAGAATGTCATTCACTATACTTTGGGTTTGAATTGGTCCCATTGTGTGTACATATATGTGTGTCTGTGTGTGAGTGATCTAGTCAGTCCAATGTTGAATGGAGACCTATAGTCTTCCAACTCATCTTAAATTGTCTAAAATAAATTTTAAAGGTCAAACATTAGCTCCGTTCGCATAATAGTTTTAAGAATGTCTACAAACTATGTTATAAGAATGGAGGTCCACCGGGTAAAACCCAAAACTGCCCCTCCACAAAACAATTCAACCCATCCACAAACTATTGTGCAGACGGGATAATAAATCAGTAAAAATTTAAATTAAAGACCTCACCTCAAGTGCTCTCAAAATGAGTTTGATTATTGTTTGTAGTGTTTTAAAGTAAGAGGACCTATATTTCTTGAGCATCGGATTTAGAATCAACATTTTGAAAATGGAAAGGTGAGTTAATGAGGTCAGTGCATACAATCGGAGCCCCACACCCACGTACTTACTTTTGAACTCCGGCGCATTCGGAGTTTTAGTGCATCATGAACGTCGAAGTACACGACATTACTCCCAACAGCGAAATCCTTGGCTCTTGGTTATTCCCTTCGTGTTGAACATAATCAACCTTGGCGGTGCTAAAG
This sequence comes from Hedera helix, assembly GCA_947179155.2. NCBI lineage: Eukaryota > Viridiplantae > Streptophyta > Magnoliopsida > Apiales > Araliaceae > Hedera > Hedera helix. The sequence goes on from OX359280.1 coordinate 39,705,214, forward strand.
CCTGGGAACTAATTACAGCCATGAAGTTCTGAAAAGTGTACCTCCCATCGCAACTACCTTTTGTGTCAAAAAAATTTCTTTTGGTTCTTTATCCCATTTGAACAAAGTGCAATAAATGAAGTAATAGATCACAATAAATATAGGAAATTGATATTTTTATAGAGTTTTTTGATATTTTCATATAAAAAGTGTTACTATAAATATATAACGATAGTTTTGACCGTCGCTATAGCTATAGGTTTATAATGACAGTTTACATGTGAAAATATCAAAAAATCCTGTAAAAAAGAAAAATAATCAGTGTAATAACTAGGGACGATATTGTTTACTTGTAAGACTATATATATATGTGTGTGTGTGTGTGTGTGTGTGTGTGTGTGTGTGTGTGTGTGTGTGTGTGTGTATATATATAATGGCATATTTTTATTTGATAAAATAGTGAAATGACAAAAGAGTCGATAATGAAATAAGTGAACTGATGACAAAACTAACCTCAATATAAGGCTTTGCCGCAATCATACTAGACTTCTAGCTGTGTAATTTTACACATCTATCTTATCAAGCCCCCTCCCTCCCCCTCACTCTCTCTCTCTTTCGATCACACAAAAATATATAGAGATTTTTCAGGTCAGTGACAAATTGGGTTAATACATGGCTAATGTTGGTACCTCTAGTACACTAACAAAATATTGATCTATGTGGAAAGGATTAGAGCTTGGTAGATTGAAGGTTATTGAAAGGTAGACTGTGAATCAGATCCCCAAGCGATTCTCAAGTTATTTCTTTAGTTTCTTATGAGGATCCCAGTTTCTCCCAGAATTATAGGATCCATGAGCTGATAAATAGAGATTGAACTTGTATTTTAATGAATTGTTGAAGAAAAAGAAAATAGTGTGCAAACTTCTTAGCCAAAACAATTCTAGGGCCGGGTTGGTAGCATGCATGTTTTTTTTCCATCTTCTTGAAGGGTTAATTAGGTAAATTCTTATACAAAGATGTCATGGGGGTCGCTATTCTCAGAATGTTTTTTTTTGTGCTTTGCCCTCCTATGGACCTTAAAAAAATTAAAAAAAATTTATATAGAGAAGTGAACCTTTTATGGTTTAAGTACGAGAAATATTAAGATTACGTCTGCATGTAGTTTGTATCGTCCTTATAACTATTGTGAGTACGGGCTTAGATTTAAATCATTTAAATTTTAGCTTAAATATAGATTAATACTTTGAATTTTTAAAAAAAAATCATTTTGGAGATTAAACATTAATTTTTTCAATTAAGTGATTAAACTTTTAATTTTTTCTATTTTGAGGATTGTTTTATCAATTTTTTTAATTAGGGGATTGAACTTTTATTTTTTTTCTATTTTGGGGATTGTCTTCTCAATTTTTTCCGATTACGTCTAATTGATAGTTATGTGTTTATTTTATTTACTTTTTTATTATTGAATAAAATTATGCACTTCCTCCGTCTCAAATTAAAAGATTGTTATAGGTTTTTGAAAGTTAATTTAAAATATTTTTAATCTCAAAATTAATAAAAATATATTAAAATTTAGAAATAACAAAATTTTAATTAGTAGTACATTTATACATTTTAAATATTCATCATTATATTGATTATTGATAATTTTAAAATCTTGTAATGATGATTTTAGATAATCTTGTAATTAGGTATTTATTATTTTTTAAAAATAAATTTAAGACATTACAAACTCAGCTTAAAAAAATTCATCAATAATCAACATAATGATGAATATTTAAAATGTATAAATATAGTACTAATTAAAATTTTGTTATTTTATAAATTTTAATTTTTTTTATTAATTTTGAGATTAAAAATATTTTAAATTAACTTTCAAAAGCCAATAACAATATTTTAATTTTTGGGACGAAGGAGGTACATAATTTCATTCAATAAAAAGAAATAAATTAAGCAAACACAGAACTATCAATTAGACGTAATAAAAAAAATTGAGAAGATAATCCCCAAAGTAGAAAAAATTAAAAGTTTAATTCTCTAATTGAAAAAATTGGATAAGATAATCCTCAAAGTGAAAAAAAAAAATTTGAAAGCTCATCCCCAAAATAGATTTTTTTTTTATAAAATTCAAGGTATTAATCTATATTTAGGCCTTAAATTTTTTATGGACAGTCTTAGATGGGTAGAATTGAGAATGTCATTCACTGTACTTCGGGTTTGAATTGGTCCCATATATATATATATATATATATATATATATATATATATATATATACACACACACACGGGATTGTAAGTTTACTTGATAAAATTACTTGGGAATGAATGAAATTGTATATTAACTTATCAATACCCTTGCATCTCACCAATATTCACAGAAAATTAAATTTTAACCTTATGAAAAAAGTATCACATGATAACACACGTATTTTTAAACAATTTTAACTTTTTACTAATGTATTACTTCAATTTTCACTAGTAACCAAGTTAGCCAAAGTATTATTTATTTTCATTATTGTGAAACAACAATTTCTTTTTCGTTATATAAGGAAGTCCGTATCTTTTACCTCAAATATTCAAAATGTTAAGGCATACAAATATTGATTTATATGAAGAAAGTACTTCTTCTTGACCGAGTTAATTATATTTTTGTCTATTGAAGTAAACTCCAATTTATACTTGTATCACTAAATTATTGTTTTTTATTCAAATCATCACTTAAAATCAATTAACTTTTAATGGTCAAATTTTTTTTTTTTAAAAAGTTTATATTTAATCAATTTTCCACTTAAATGCAGCTAATAATAGCAAACAAATTAAAACATAAGTAGCACTCCATTTGAATGCCAAGGTGGAAAAGTTATGCGTTAAATTAATTAAAATATCTATCATAAAAAATTTATTAAAACCCACCATAATAAATATTCTCTCCATAAAGTATAAGATCGATTACCTTTGTATTTTACACATAAGTAATCTTATAATTTAGAACAAAAGTACTATACGCTAAAAAATTATATATCTTTACATTCTTAATGTATTACAAAATAACAAATTAAATAATGAAGAACATATTAAACGCATTAAATAATTAACAATAAGTAGACAAATCAAACTAATTAAACAAATTAACTTAATTAAACAAAGTAAGCATTTAAAACTTATTAAACAAATCAAATAATTAAAAAAATTGAAATAATAAACTACTGAGGTCTAATGAACTAATTAAATCAATGAAGATGCCATCTTCCAGCCAACCATCATCACTACCTCTTCTTCATCTTCTTCATAGTCAATAACCCCAAAATCTTAATCCCCACATAACACCAATCTTCTTCCTATCTGTCTTAGATGATTTTTTTTTTATATAAATAAAAAAAAGAACTGCAGTGATCTAAAATAATATTATTGATGAAAATATCATTTGGGTTCAGTTCAATCGAAAAAATATAGTAAACACCTCATTAATCTACCAACACTTAGGGGCTGAGTAAAATTATCCATTACAATAATTTTTCAATGTACAATGAATCCGCTTAAATGTACATTAGACAAATTCACAACAATTCAAAACAATCTGAAAATAATATTTTCTCTCTCAAATATTTAGACATACTCCTTTACAAAGGGGGCGTACATTTTTCTCAATGAGCCACATTTTGATACAACTGGAGTGGAATCTATGCCCACAATCCAGCATGCCATGCTTCTGATCCCTAATATATTCTTCCTGCAATTAAATGAGGAACATGAACACATAAAATAAATAATAAAATCTACATAAATGAACCTCAAAGGATAAGGGCATAAATTAGACAAAAAAATGCTAATAAAATAAATAATAAAATCTACATAAATGAACCTCAAAGGATAAGTACATAAATGAACCTCAAAGGATAAGTGCACAAATTAGACAAAAAGATGGTAATCCAAGTGATATACAAATATTAGAAGAAAAATATTACCTGCAAATGCAACACAGCACTTCCTTCACTAGATAGCCTCTCCTCTTAGATCTATACTTATGCGGCTTTATTCCCGCTAATATAGTTTGTTCGCTTAATCCAGTGCGCAAAACTCCAATTTGCTCTTGTAGAGCCAACATTTCCCAAATTAAAATCATTTTAAGGTAAGAACCTAATATATATTAATTTAATTTTTAGAGATCCCAGTATGGTGAGATATTAGTACAAGTACAATAGGTTACATAATCAAACCCAACAATATCTCAGAACAATATTAAATGAGCTCAAACACTATGGAGAATACAAGTCTCACCAATAAAGAGAAAACAAACTTCCACAATACAAGAGAAAGAAACTCTCACAACAAAAAGAAAGAACAAGAATTGAACCTTACAGTCTAAACCATCAGGCTAAGGCATAATCAAGCTCAACAATCTCTCATAAGTCATACTAACAGTTAAACAAACTCACACTCTATAAGTGATCAAAATAAAAATCTCACGAATAAATTAAGATAAAACAAACTTCCACAATAAAGGGAAAGAGACTGCCACAATATGGGGAAAGAACAAGAATCGAATTTCTCAGTTTTAATTATCATAGTAAGTCATTATTGACAATAAGGGGAAAGAACAAGAATCGAACTTCTCAGCCTTAATTATCATATTAAGAAAGACTTCATTGACAATAAGATTCTAATATTGAAATGAAAAGTATGACATTAATTTAATTAAAACACTATTAGGTCATAAGTAAAAAATGGGAAAACTTCATTTTGCTCGTTACCCTCTACCACTTCTTCTTGTATGACACTCTGGAAGTTTTGTACTCCTTCCACCTCCTCTTGTTGTTCCACCACTGTTTCATAAAATTCCACGCCGGAAATAATTTGCAGATCCTAGGAACTCGCCACCAATTAAGACAAATATTGTGTCACAAACTTCTTCATGAGGTCAATGTGTTTGAGAATAGTAAAATACGGAATGAAAACTCAAATATGTTATACTAAAATATATAAAATTACAAATTTTTATTTTTGGACCAAAGTTATATGTTGGCATAAAGTGCATGAACGATAAATGTATGTATTTAATTTAAGTTATCTTAGTTTTCCTTGCACGTAGCTACTTGGCTTCCAGGAACAGAAGGACAAGGTGTTGCAGATGTTTTGTTTGGCAACTACGGTTTCACGGGCAAGTATCGGCATACTTGGTTTAAGACTGTTGATCAGCTCCCAGTGAATGCAGGGGATCCACATTATGATCCACTATTCCATTAATATTTGGCCTTTAAACATAACCTACCATGCAAGGCCACATAGATGCTCTACTCTCTGGTGTCTTTTGCTAGCATTTTCACTTCAAACAGTTTTCCTAATTTTCATGGTAGTTATACTAGATATAAAACAAAACTCTTGGCATTGTTATGTATACATCCTGTTACGCATTGTGTAACTTGGCATAACTTCTACTGGAATATTGGCATAGTTTCAATGTAAAAGTCGAGTTGGGCACTTAAGTGAAGCCTATTGCAACAAAACATGCTGTGCTTTTCAAGAAAAACAATAAAGCATGCGTGTGGAGAATTTTCCACCTTCACGCATCGGCAGGCAGCATCTGGGAGGGAGAGAATCAAAGATCAAACAGGTAGAAAATGAAGGACTCCCGCTACAAGCTGTAGCAAACATGTCGTCATTTGTATATATTCAAGGAAACATTAATGAGTTAATTCTTCATATTATCTCTATAATAAATACTAGTTTATTTTTTTTAATAAATTTTAGAAGAATAATATTGAGATTTAATATCAATTTTGATTATTCAAAAAAATTATTACTTATATTTCTTAATGTTTTTGTTTTCTCCTCGAATGTCACTTGAAAAGTAACGCAGGCAGAACTATGTATAAGTTCAAATTTTAATCATTTCATGGATATAAGAAAGAAAAATTATATGAAGAAATAAAAAAAAAAAATAACCACATCACTTTGAGCATCAAAGGAATTCGCAGTATGAGGTTGTGCAGACCCATTATTAGTAGGCAACTCGTGTATTGTAATTCTCCTTCCAAACAGCGTCAATTGTGTTATCGTTGTTCCAAACAAGCAAATACTTTCAACTCTGATATTTCATGTTTCACCGACACAATAATGATATATAATTATGTTATATATTAATTTACTTTTAACTAATTTCAATAGTCTCAAGGATGCACGAATAAAATGTTATTTATTATCAAGAAATCCAAATCTAGAGAATTAGGGAATCACTTTACGTGCACAAACTATGCACACAAAAAATTTGTAAACTCTAATGGAAGGACCCATGTACGTATTACATGTTAATAAAAATGTATAAAATATTAAAGGATAGGTCCGTATCGATCCTATTTTCTCTTTTCTTTATACCATTGTGAGAAATTTTTTGTGCATAATTTGTGCTCATGAGATTAGTGGGAATATACACAAAAGCTTTAAAATAATGTTATGGACACAAATTTTACAAAAACAAAAACTGTGCACAAACAATATATAAATAGAGAGAAAATAAGAAAAGTTATGAGCCCTATTATTGATACACAAATTTTATATAATAATTTGTATACGTAGTATTAGTCTTCTAAGCTTTAATAGTTTAAAATTTTAAATGCCAACATAGTGAATTGCTTCAAGATATATACAAGGATGTCGGATTTTCATTATTCAAAGATACGTTTATAAATTGAAAAAACAATTGAAAAAATTAACTATAAAACAAAATGACAAGACCATTATAAATTCTTGTTAAAATTACATAAAAGTCACTATAAATATTCTTCGAGACATGACGATGACATTTTTTATTTTTTTTGACAAATCTATCCATCATAACCCAAAAAATTAAATACGAATCTTGTTAGCCACAATCAAGCACGAACCCAAACATGAATTCTAAAAAAAAATTCTCAACCAAATGAAAAATAAACACAGAAGTCCTTAATTGACCAAGTGATATATATAATTAAATATAAACCTCCTTAATTGACCAAGTGATATATATAATTAAATATAAACCTCACGAGCTCGACCAATTAAGTTATGTAAACAAGAAATACAAAATAAATTCAACAAAATACTACTTTAAGTCCTCGATCTTCATTCAATTTACTAATTACACACACACAAAAAAAAAAAAAAGAAGCCCAAAATCCCCCCCTTCCAAAAAAAAAATCTTAAGCTAAGAATTAAAATCTTTGAGAAATAAGAGACAGATCGAAAATTAAGATTTATGAGAAAAAAAACGTAAGAGTTTATTTATTTTATTTGAGAGATTAAGCGAGATTTAAAGAGAAATGGGAACCAGAGAACCAAGATAAGAATTATCTATCTAGTAGCGAATATTTGGTAGGGACGACGACCGCAGCAACAAAGGCAGCAGTAGTGATAGCAACAACAACATCAACAAATTGAGAGTCTTGGTACTAGGTTAGTTAGGTCAAAAAGCCTAGTACACTCTTCCATTTATGGACCTTAGCTTTGGTCAAAAAGCCTTTTACAAATTTACCCCTACACTTCAAAAAAAAATCATCAACAAAATGGTGAACAAATAACACCCTTGCCCCTATTAAGTTATATATTATTAGAACTTTTTATTATAAAGTTCTATTTTGACTGAAAAAAATAATTCAACTCTTGTTAAGTTATCAGAAAATATATAAATAATTTTTTTGGAACAAAAATATTGAACTTTCAAATAATTGTCCAAATACCCAAAATTTGGCCATAAAAACTGACATGTTTGTTAATGCGTTCATATAACCAAGTCAAATTTTCGACATTTTTGATATTTGTTTCGAAGTCTAATGATTTTGATGTAAAACAAATAATTAATAAATCTTTTTGATAGCTTGACAAAAGCTTAATGTTTTTCTTGGTCACTAAATCAATAATGTTCACATATGGAAAAAAATTTATTCCATAGTAAAAAAGAAAATATTGTCCATATATTTTTACCTTTTATGCAAAATGTAAAATACAAGCTCACCAACTCAATGCGAAGTACTGACGACATTAATAATGATTTATATGCTAATTATTAAGCTAATTAATTAAATATAGGGTAAATATTTAATTAGAATTTTACGAAGATAATTGTAGTTAATAACTTATTACATATTTATTTAAATAATGAATTTAAGTTTTTTTAATTAAAAACTCAAAAACAACACAATTTTTTTTTATTAATCTTTTCTATTTTTCTTTACTTTTTTGTTCTAATTTAAGTTTTCTATCATTTTTTTTTTTTGGTTCAAAACTCAGAAACAGAGTGTTAAGTAGATTTAAGTAAGCACTATTAATATTTTGACCTATATTTAAACCGGAGATATGTAATACGCTTGCGATGAGTCCCAAAAACACGGTTTGACAGTATGTAGTCAAAATTCGACTTATATATCTGTGCAGTATATTAATACATATTTACATGTACTAATAAATTAATACTTTTAAAATATGTTTTTATTGGGAATAAAATCTAAACCATCGTTCATTTCTCTCTTCTATGCAATTCTAAAATAGGGTTCATGGACTAAGAGCAATTTAGAGGCGATTTTGAAACCTTAGTTTAATCTTGCTTTGTTCGAGTATAAGGATTGTTTCTGAGTTCGACTATAAGGCTAGAAACCCAAATATCAACATTGATCATCTAATAAACAGTACTGTTAGAAAGCATTTGAGATAGTGTGGGATCTTCGTTTGTTCGACTTTCACGGTTATGGTACTCCTCTATATGGTGGTATGTTCATATCCTAGTAATATAAACCCCTTTTGTGTTGTTAAAGAACTGGTTCCCAAATGTTTTCTTTATCTAGTTAGAAATCTACCTTGAAATACGTTTTTGTTGTTTACTTAAAATTTGTATTGTTCTGCCTGCTGACAATACAGTGGATATATGAGTGCATGTGTATGTTTTTTGCTTTTTTAAAGACCATCAACTACTCTGTTTTAATATAATGCTATGTTTTTTTTTATATTGTTCAACATGGGATGATTTGAATTTTTTAATATGGAGATTATGAAGTTAAAACTTATTTGTTGACACTAATTGTATAATTATTATGTTGTAAACAAATTCACATACATTATTAATACGATTATTTGATAAATGTAATTGACCAAAATTCTTTAAGACATTAATATTATAAAATATCACCTTTAACATATTATATTATATATTTTTAGCTTCAGCAGGATGTGATTCGAAAATGAAACGAATATTACTCTTATTATACTTCTATGTATAAGTTCAAATTTTAATCATTTCATGGATATAAGAAAGAAAAATTATATGAAGAAATAAAAAAATAACCACATCAATATGAGCATCAAGGGAATTCGCAGTATGAGGTTGTGCAGACCCATTATTAGTAGGCAACTCGTGTACTGTAATTCTCCTTCCAAACAGCGTCAATTGTGTTATCATTGTTCCAAACAAGCAAATACTTTCAACGGAAGGGGTTGAGCTCTGATATTGCATGATTCCCCTACACAATAATGATATATAATTATGTTATATATTAATTTCTCTTTTATTTAAAACTTACTGTTAACTAATTTCAATATTCTCAAGGATGCATGAATAAAATGTAATTTATTATCAAGAAATCCAAATCCATAGAATTAGGGAATAACTTTATGTGCACAAACTATGCACACAAAAAATTTGTAAACCTCTAATGGTAGTACCCATGTAATACATATAAATAAATATGTATAAAATATTAAATGATAGGTCCCGTATTGATTCTATTTTCTCTTTTTTTATACCATTGTGAGAAATTTTTTGTGCATAATTTGTGCTCATAGAATTAATAGGAATATACACATAAGCTTTAAAATAATGTTATGAACACAAATTATATAAAAATAAATAAATAAACTGTCCACAAACAATATATAAAAAGAGAGAAAATAAGAAATGTTAGGAATCCTATTATTGATACACAAATTTTATATAATAATTTGTATACGTGGTATTAGTCTTCTAAGCTTTAATAGTTTAAAAAATTAAATGCCAACATAGTAAATTGCTTCAAGATATATACAAGGATGTCGGATTTTCATTATTCAAAGATATTTATATAAATTGAGGAAATAGAAATTAATTTTTTTATAAAAACAATTGAAAAAATTAACTATAAAACAAAATGACAATACCTTTATAATTAAATATAAACCTCACGAGCTCGACCAATCAAGTTATGTAAACAAGAAATAAAAAATCAATTCAACAAAATACTACTTTAAATCCTCAATCTTAATTCAATTTACTAATTACACATAAAAATTAAACCCTAAATCATCCTAACCCCCCCCCCCCAAAAAAAAATCTTAAGCTAAGAATTAAAATCTTTGAGAAGAAAGAGACAAGTCGAAAATTAAGATTTATGAGAAAAAGCCGTAAGGGTTTATTTCTTTTACTTGAGAGATTAAGTGAGATTTAAAGAGAAATGGAAACCAGAGGACCAAGATAAGAATTATCTACCTACCAATATTTGGTAGCGATGACGGCGGCAACGACAAGGGCAGCGGCAGTGACAGCTAGCAACGGATTGGGAGTCTTGGTACTAGGTTAGGTCAAAAAGCCTAGTACACTCTTACATTTATGAACCTTAGATTAGGTCAAAAAGCCTTTTACAAATTTACCCCTACACTTCAAAAGAATTTCATCAACAAAGTGGTGAACAAATGACACCCTTGCCCTTATAAAATTAAATATTATTAGAACTTTTTATTATAAAGTTCTACTTTAACTCAAAAAAATCATTCAACTCTTGTTAAGTTACTAGAAAATATATAAATAATTTTTTTGCAACAAAAATATTAAACTTTCAAATAGTTATCCAAATACCCAAAATTTGGCCATAAAAACTAACGTGTTTGCTAATGCGTTCTTATAACCAAGTCAAATTTTTGACATTTTATATATTTGTTTGAAAGTCTAATGATTTTGATGTAAAACGAATAATTCATAAATCTTTTTGATAGCTTGACAAAAGCTTAATGTTTTCTAAGTCACTAAATCAACAATGTTCACATATGGAAAAAAAAAAAAATTATTCCATAGTACGGAATAAAATATTGTCCATATATTTTTACCTTTTATGCAAAATATAAAATTCAAGCTCACCAACTCAATGCGAAGTACTGACGGCATTAATAATGATTTATATGCTAATTATTAAGCTAATCACATAAATATTGGTTAAGTATTTAATTAGAATTTTAAGAAGATAATTGTAGTTAATAACTTATTACATATTTATTTAAATAACGAATTTTTGAATTATATATTATAGATTACTTTGATCAATTATTAAGGTAAACATTTGAATATAGTGTAAATTTATTTAATTATGATTATAAAAAAATAATTATTTTAATTTTATTTATGTTTTTAATGGAATCTATATATATGACGCCCCCAAATCCGGGTCCCTTGAACCATGGGTTCGGTGCTCACTATTCAACACTTGTCAAACATTCATAAAATATAACTTCAATAACTCGCGAAAATCATACATCTTTTCATTACGAAACGTACCTTCAATCCCAGGTTCCACTAACCTTAATACATCATCATTACCTTATAATACAAAAGATTTACACAAATAGTACGAACTAACTACGTCTACTCGTTCATCTTCCCTTTGCCGTGGTACTCTTTAGATAACTCGGCTTAACTGGAAAAAATAGTTCATGATATAGCAAGGGTGAGCAACTACTTTGCTCAGCAAGTTTAATTAAACAATAAAAGATATATCATGAATGAAAAAGACTTAGCTCTGGAAACTTCAACAATATATAATAATTGTGAAGACATGCAACTTTGAATAATATAATTCAATTGACATAACATACTGCTTCATCATGCTGAAAGGGTCACAAGACCATGAACACACGTTTTGAGTATTTACAATACCCTGTAGACAGAAGTCTGTCAGTTCGTTTTGAATATAAACAATCATTGCGATTGTCATATCCGGTGATGGGTACTTTAGGTGATCAGCCTATCGTACGTTTATAGAGTGCACAATATAACCATCTAGTTCGTTTTGATCGGGAATGTTCCATCCGACCGTAAGCTTATCTGCTTACTTTGCTCTGTTCATTTCAGCTTATCCCATCAGATTCCGCACCACAACAATATGGTTTGGACTAACTTCAATAATATTCAAATTAATGAATTTAAAACGTACATGGTCTAGCCGAAACAATTGGCATAGAACCCTCACTTAGAACAGTTCATAACAAGAACAGTCATAATATCACATGCAATATCTAGCTGAAACAAATAGCATAGATATTTCTCTTTAAACAATTCATAATGTGAACGGTCATGCAAATGCACCTAAGTGCGATTGTCAATAACAATATAGATATGAAATAATTTTTAATAATTATTTCATCATGCATTAGAAATAAATTTCAATTTCTACATAAATAACTTGCGAAATAAATACAAGTTAAGGTTCAGAGAAACTTGTCTGTTCCGCTGACTACTGCTATTCAACTTAAAAATATTTCCTTTGGGTGACCTAATATTCAACAACATTGATCCTCCAATTAGCATAACACATATAGGTTTATTTAACATTAATAACCTTACCATATATGTCTTAATCATCTATCACTTAATCATAACCTTACATCTCTTAATAATATTATCAATCCCTTGATGATATTTTAAATCACATAACTATCACTTCATTGCTTTATAATATTATCACATTTGATAATATATAATACCACAAATAATATTATTAATCGTATAATAATATTTTAACCATTTATTATTTCAATAATAAATCATCTAGTTCGTTTATATTATTAACTATCTAATAATCATCTTAATCTCTTCATTATCTCAACACTTATTAAAATTATTAATAACTAAATAATGTTTTACACTATTCCCAAGGATATTATTTATCAAATAATATCTTAATCATTTATAAATATTATTAACCATTTAATAATATTTTATCATCTTACTAATATTATTAATCCTTTAATAATATCTTATTCTCTCATTAATATTATTAACCATTTAATAATATTTTATCCTCATACTAACATTATTAACCATTTAATAATATTTTAATCATTTATTAATATTATTAATCATTTAATAATATTCTACTAACTTACTAATATTATTAACCATTTAATAATATTTTATTAACTCATTAATATTATTAATCATTTAATAATATTCTACTCATTATCTAATATTATTAATTATTTAATAACATTTTATTCCCCTTATAATATTATTAATTATTTAATAATATTCTTCTCATAATCTAATATTATTAACTATTTAATAATATTTTATTCATATTGTAATATTATTAACCATTTAATAATATTTTAATCCTTTATTAATATTATTAGTCATTTAATAATATTTTATTAACTTACTAATATTATTAACCATTTAATAATATTTTAATCCTTTATTAATATTATTAATCATTTAATAATATTTTATTAACTTACTAATATTATTAACCATTTAATAATATTTTATTCATTATCTAATATTATTAACTATTTAATAATATTTTATTCATTATCTAATATTATTGACTAGTTAATAATATTTTACTAAGTATCTAATATTATTAATCATTTAATAATATTTTAATCCTTTATTAATATTATTAATCATTTAATAATATTTTATTAACTTACTAATATTATTAACCATTTAATAATATTTTAATCCTTTATTAATATTATTAATCATTTAATAATATTTTATTAACTTACTAATATTATTAACCATTTAATAATATTTTATTCTTTATCTAATATTATTAACTATTTAATAATATTTTATTCATTATCTAATATTATTAACTATTTAATAATATTTTACTAAGTATCTAATATTATTAATCATTTAAATAATATTTTATTTATTTAATATTATTAACTCTTTAATAATATTTTACTCACTTCATAATATTATTATACATTTAATAATATTTCAATGATTTTCTAATATTATTATATTAATAATAATATTTTATTAACTTAATTATATTATTAAAACTTTAATAATATTTAACTCTTTTTATCTATTAAATCACTTATATTTAATTTTTAAAAAATATATTTGTTAAGTCCAAAAATAATAAAATAATTTTTGGGACATTTTCCATTTTCGGATCCGTACGGACCCGACCCGACCCGGTCCGGCCCGACCCGACCCGATTTTTATTTTTTTCCAGGAACTGTGGACTGCGCCCCAGCGCAGTGTGTTACACTACACACTGCGCCCCGGCGCAGTGTGGCAGAATGTTTTGCCATTTTTCATTTTTAAGACAGTTTTGATACCCTTTGATCAAACCTTGATTAAATGAAATCTACACATCCAAATGACACCAAATCAGTGTTGATGTGTTCCTAACTTCTTGTTTTACAATATTCCATGGTTCGATCGTCTTTTTGAAAACATTTTACACGAAAATTACGGATCGAACCATCTAGGGTCTAAAAACGACATCATTTTCGGTAAAAGCTATAACTTCTTCGTTATTCAATATTTTTGAAAGGTTCCAAAAGGGTTTGTCTTTAAAACTCATAGATCTAGCTTTCTAGACTTTTAGATCACAAAAATAACTTGTACATCTTAAATCATAAATCAACAACCTAGACATTTAACTAGGGCTTTAAAACCAAACATGTTCATACTACCATTTCTTCCATCATCTTTCATACCAAAGATGTTAGAACACCCATCTAGCATATTTAACCATATATCTTAATATGTAATCAAGATCTAACATCACAAGGCTTTTTATTTCTTACATAACAAACTAACTAACAAGTTAAGGTTCAAAGAAACTTTTAAACCTTTAATGAAGATCTTCTTCTTGGAAATGGTTCTAGCTCTTCTTTGATCTTCTTGTATGGACCAAAAATCACCCACACTTGATAACACTCAAGGTGTTTGCTCTCTAGAGCTCTCACAATTGCTCTAGCTTCTCTCTACAACCTTCTCTCTCTAAACTTTGGTGAATGGAGCAAATGAACCAACATTTGCACAAGTGTTGGTCATTTCTATTTATAGAACTCTAGGATTTTACCATTAGTTCTACTAATCAACTAACATTGGTTGATTAAGGCTCTAATCTTGCTTACTATGCATGGAATGACCACTTGATGGACATTTTGATTGACCCATTGATTGACTAGGGTGGTTGGGGCTTACTTGCACCACTTTACACTCCAAAATCAACCAACAAGCTACATTTATATCCATGTGGGGCCCAAAATTCGGGATTGACCAAATATTTATCCAATTTGACTTTATTTTTAAGTCCTATATAATTATATAAGTATCCATATATATATATACATCCATATATGTATACATATTCACCTATACAAACTTATTGGGCTCCACTTTGGATCTTAGTATTAAATTCTATTGGGCTCATTCAATTAAATTGTTTGGGCTCAATTTATATCACACATTGGGCTAGCATTTACATAACTATGCTATCTTTAATTAAAATAAGCATTGGGCTTATTTAATAAATTACATGGACTAGTAATTAAATTAATTACATAGGCTACAAGGTATACTTAATTGACCTAGTTTAACAACTCATTTAGATTTAAAATATAATCCAATTAGATTTGCTAATTATAAGTCCATTGGACTCCTTAATTAAATTAGCTTACATAACACTATCAATTGTCAATTATTGGGTTTGTTTTAATAAAACCCTAATACATATTAATACAAGTACATTGGACTTGATTAATTTAATTCATTCACTAACCCCTATCATCAAATTGAGTTTATAAAATAGTTAACCGTACACAAACAATTATTCCCACATTGAATTATCTCAAATAATTCACTTGCTTCTTCTTTCGCATTATTCATACAAGTAATTAACTTGCTTAATAAAAATCTTCTTAATTGCCATACAAGGCCAACATTCAAGCTTTGTGATTTTATCACATAAGCTTCTCTCGCAATCTTTTTCCTTCTTTAGTTAATTAATTTAATTAACTAATTTAATACATCTCATCATACCACTTATCACATATACATATACTTCATACCTCATATTTTCTTATGGATATAATTAAATAAAAAAAAAAATTTGGGTTCGTAATTTTCTCGGTCATTACAATATAAATGTTTGTTTTTACAAAATTAGCTATAAATGTTGATCTAAATAGAATTACGAAACTCGGGTGTTAATAAATTTTAATTTACTTACGATAATTAATTAGCAAAAAATCCATTATATTTTCAACTAATGTTATAATTATTATGTTGTAAATAAATTCACATTCATTATTAATACGATTATTTGATAGTAAAATTTATGACTTATAATAATGCAATTAAATCGCGTGATATGCAAAAGATATTTTTGGTATCTTAATAAATTTTTAATAATAAAATTATCCTACATAAAATTTAGTAAGATATATTATCTTTCATAATTTTTTACAAAAAAAAAACATGTTATAAGTTTGGTAGAACTGAAAATAAAAATTCTTTTAGAATTTCATTTTGCTATTAAAGGTATAAAAACAAAAAATATTGTCTATTTTTTTAATATGTTAGGGTTCCTTTTAAATACGATACAAATTTAGATAGTATTTAATTGCTATAATTTAGATATTCATTATACTAAGTTGAATAGGAAAAAAAAGGCTGAATTAAAAATTTGTGAAACCAAATTTGTGCTTTTAATTAAAACATGTCCACCAACCCCGTGCAAACCACGAGCAGAATGAATAATGGTTTATTATGTTATTAAATGGATAGATATTTAAATAGAATTTTGAGAAAATAGTTGTAGTTTTTAATTATTAAATAATTATTTAAATAATAAATTATTAAATTATATACTATCATTTCTTTAATCAATTATTAAGATAAGTATTTGACTTGAATGCATATTTATTTAGTTGTGTTTATGAGAAAATAATTATTTTTCTTTTATTTAAGTTTGTAATACAACTCTATGCTAGTGTTTCTATTTTCAAAATTTTCTTTGAAATTCTAATCTCAATAGAAGTATGAAACTCAAGTTTTGATAAAGTTTAATTTAGTTATGACATTTAGTTAGTAATGAATCCACTATATTTTTTTAAAACTAATTTTATAGTTATTATGTTTTAATAAAATATTTACATACATCATTGTAGGGTTTCGACACATAAACGCAGCGGAATTTAATTTTTTTTTCGAAATCCTAAAACAGAATCTATGCGAAAACATATTAATTCAGAGGTTTAGATATATTTTTACCGATTATCTGAGCTTGAATGGAGACGATGGAATTCTGGAATGGCTTCGAATCTTCAACGCAATCCAACGGAACTGCATCTTTATGGTATTCACACGAATGCCCTGCGAACCGTCCCACAATCTGCAGCAAAGAGAGTCGCGGTACTAGCCACCAAGATCTGGATCTGGATTTACTGAGCTTTTCTCCCTAGCCTTTTTCTGAAAGCGGCTAGGGTTTTGGGTTTTTTTTCACGTACTTAAAACAACTGATATATCATGTATATATAACAGTTAAAAGAATTAACCAAAAACTAATTAGAAAAATAAAATCCGAATTTATATATATTATATTTTAATTAAGTCTTACTTAATTAATATACATATATACAAATTATCCTATTAATTTAAATACTATCAATTATATTGACATATTTAAATCCTAACAATTTAAATTAATTCCTTTTTAATTACGTTCTAAGTGTGTGACCCTATAGGTTATTATTATATTGGCAATAATTTTAAAATCATATTATAAAATTATAAACAGTGAGCGGCATCTAGTAATGCATCACTGCTACCCAAATAATAATAAGATCGGTGATTCGATGCAACATTTTCGTGACCAATATTTCATTGTAATTTAATCCTTTTAACCTTGACATCCTAGATTAAACTCGAGGCATAGAATGTGTCATACTCTTCATAATTTAATCTGAGTTTTCTTGATCAATGAGTAGACTATATGAAATAAATCACTATTTGATCATGGTCATGCATTTCATAGTCCTATTGTGACGCCCCCAAATCACTATACTTACTATAGAGGACTTGGTGCTCACTATAAATGTTAAATCATTAGGTTTATGGATGATTTCCCTTTATTCATAAACAAAGTTCACATCTTAATTCCCAAAGATCTTTCATTATTTTATATCAAGTCTTTGTAATCGATACAAGAGACTTAATACTCAATCATGACATTTTATCCTTAAGATTTAGATATTTTATAATTTCACATGTTCCAATATCCACGACATTAAATCATTAGGACGACTCTTGGGAACAGAGAATCTCGTGGTGAATGTTTGTATCTTTACCCATGACAAATGTTTGCATCTTTATCCGTGACAAATGGTTATATCTTTGTCTGGTGCAAAATTCTCTTTCCGTACAGAACATTACCCAACTAGTTAAAACCCTCACTCGAAACATATTTGGTTATAGTGATATTTCTTGTAATAACTGAGAAAATTACGAACCCAATTTTTTATTTTTTTTATTATTTAATTATATCCATAAGAAAATATGAAGTATGTGTGTATGTGATAAGTTGTATGATGAGAGGTATTAAATTAGTTAATTAAATTAATTAACTAAAGAAGGAAAAAGATTTCAAGAGAAGCTTATGTGATAAAATCACAAAGCTTGAATGTTGGCCTTGTATGACAATTAAGAAGATGTATAGTGAACAAGTTAATTACTTGTATGAATAATGAAAAAGAAGAAGCAAGTGAATTATTTAAGATAATCCAATGTGGGAATAATTGTTTGTGTATGGTTAACTATATTATAAACCCAATTTGATTATAAGGGTTAGTAAATGAATTAATTTAATCAAGTCAAAGTACTTGTATTAACATGTGTTAGGGTTTTATTAAAACAAACCCAAGAATTTGTAAGTAATAGTGTTATTTAATTGAGGAGTCCAATGGACTTATAAATAACAAATCTAATTGGATTATATAGTAAGTCCAAATGATATATTAAACTAGGTCCAATAAACTAACCTAGTAGCCTATATAATTTAATTAAACATTGATCCGTGTAATATTTGAAACTAGCCCAATACTTAATTTAATTAATTGTAGCATATGTTAGTTAATGTTAGCTCAATGTAATAAATAAATTGAGCCCAAACAAATTAAATGAATGAGCCCAATATAATTAATTCTAAGGTTCAAAGTGGAGCCCAATAAGCTTGTATAGGTGAATATGTATACATATATTGGTGTGTATATATATGGATACTTATATAATTATATAGGACTTAAAAAAAAAGTCAAATTGGAGAAATAAAATGGTCAATCCCGAATTTTGGGGCCCACATGGATGGGAAGCTAGCTTGTTGGTTGATTTTTGAGTGTAAAATGGTTCAAGCAACCCCCAACCACCCTAGTTATTCATATGGTCATTCAAAAGGTCAATCAAGTGGTCATTCCATGCATAGTAAGCAAGATTAGAGCCTTAATCAACTAATGTTAGTTGATTAGGAGAGCTAATGGTGAAATCCTAGAGTTCTATAAATAGAAATGTCCAACACTTGTGCAAATGTTGGTTCATTTGCTCCATTCACTAAAATTTAGAGAGAGGAAGTTGTAGAGAGAAGCTAGAGCATTTGTGAGAGTTCTAGAGAGCAAACACTTTGAGTGTTATCAAGTGTGGGTGATTTTTGATCCATACAAGAAGATCAAAAAAGAGCTATAACCATTTCCAAGAAGAAGATCTCCATTAAAGGTTTAAAAGTTTATTTGAACCTTAGCTTGTTAGTTAGTTTGTTATGTGAGAAAGAAAAACCCATGTGGTGTTAGATCTTGAATATATATGAAGATATATGGTTAAATATGCTAGATGTGTGTTCTAACATGTTTGGTATGGAAGATGATGAAAGAAATGGTAGTATGAGCATGCTTGGTTTTAAAGCCCTAGTTAAATATCTAGGTTGATGATTTATGATTTAGGATGTGCAAGTTATTTTTGTGAACTAAGAGTCTTGAATGATAGATCTATGTGTTATAAAGATAACCCAACTTGAATCTTTCAAAAATATCGAAAAACAAAGAAGTTATAGCTTTTACCGTAAATGATGTCATTTTTAAACCCTAGATAGTTCGATCTGTAAATTTCGTGTAAAACGTTTTCAAAAAGACGATCGAACCATGGAATATTGTAAAACAAAAATTTAGAACAACACTAAGTTGGTGTCATTTGGATGTGTAGAGTTTATTTTATTCAAGTTTGAACAATTAAAACCAAGGATTTGTGAAGTTAGTTTTCACTTTGTCCTTATGAGCGATTTTAAGCTTAGATCCGTTCAGAATTTGGATTTGTGATCTAAAGAGAAGTTGTAGAGGGGGAAATTCGGATGAGAATGGATTTAAGAATCACCCCAAAATGTTTTGAAATGAAGAAGTTATGGTAGTTTTAGTAAAAGAGATCCGGACAGCCAAAACGAGTGCCGCCAGCGCTCGGACCTTCTGCTTTAAGCGCCGCCAGCTCTATAATAAGACTATGGCCAGTGCTGACCCAGTTTTAAAAAAGTCAAAATTTTGATATTTTAAAGTTTTACCAAGTTAGAACTCCGGTTTAACTTGTCGGTTAATGAAAAGTCTACATGAAACACCGTTAGGGACTCAAAACCTACGATAAACATGTAAAATGAATGTGTTTGAATATTAAACCAATATATATATAAAGTTTGCTAGTAACTAATTGGTAGCCAGATGTTTAAAATAAAGAATAAGGTTAACATAATTAAAAAGTTAACTATTAGTATTGTTAGAAGATTATTAAAATATTATGAAATGATCAATAATATTAGTATATGATTAAAAAGTTATTAAATGATGAATAATATTAATAAGTCATTAAAATATTATTAAATGATTAAAAATATTAATAAGTGATTAAAATATTATTAAATGATTAATAATATTATTAAAAGATTAAAATTTTATTAAATGATTAATAATATTAGATAATGAATAAAATATTATTTAATGATTAATAATATTAGTAAGTTACTAAAATATTATTAAATGGTTAATAATATTAGAATGTGAATAAAATATTATTAAATAGTTAATAATATTAACAAATGAATAAAATATTATTACAAGATTAATAATATTAGTAAGTTAATAAAATATTATTAAATGATTAATAATATTAAGGAATGATTAAAATATTATTAAATGGTTAATAATATTAATAAGTGAATAAAATATTATTAAATGATTAATAATATTAGTTAAGAATTATAATATTATTAAATAGTTAATAATATTAGTAAGGTTGTAGAATATTATTAAATGGTTAATAATATTAATAAGAGGATAAAATATTATTAGATGATTAATAATATTAGCATAGGATTTAAAATTTTATTAAAAGATTAATAATATTATTTTGAGTGTAAAATATTATTAAGTGGATAATAATATTTATAAGTTATTGAAGATATTATTTGATAAATAATATTATTTGAAGAGTAAGACATTATTAATAATGTTAATATATGATTGAAATATTATTAAATGATTAATAATATTAACAAAGGATACATATATTATTAAAGGATTAATAATATTATTAAAATGGTAAAATATTATTAAATGGTTAATAATATTTATAATTGATTGAGATGTTATTTGATAAATAATATCATTGGGGATAGTGTAAAACATTATTTAATTAGTAATGTTAAAAAGTGTTTGAGATAATAAAGAGATTAAAATGATTATTAGACAGTTAATAATATTGAGGAACTAAATGATTTATTGAAATAATAAATGGTTACAATATTACTAAACGATTAATAATATTATTTGTGATATTTATATATTATCAAAGGTGATAATATTATAAAGTGATGAATTGATAGTTATGTGATTTAAAATATTATCAATGGATTGATAATATTATTAAGAGTTTTAAGGTTATAATTAAGTGATAAGTGATTTAAGATATATATGGTAAGGTTATTAATGTTAAATAAACCTATATGTGTTATGCTAATTGGAGGATCAATGTTGTTGAATATTAGGTCACCCAAAGGAGGTATTTTAAGTTGAATAGCGATAGTTAGCAGAACAGGCAAGTTTCTCTGAACCTTAACTTGTATTTATTTGACAAGTTATTTATGTAGAAGCTGTAATTTATTTCAAAATGCATGATGAAATAATTATTAAGAATTATTTCATATCTATATTATTATTGACAATTGCACTTATGTGCATTTACATGACTGTTCACGATATGAACTATTTAAAGAGAAATATCTATGCTATTTGTTTCAGCTAGATATTGCATGTGTTATTATGATTGTTCTTCTTATGAACTATTTTAAGTGAGGGTTTTATGTCAATTGTTTCGGCTAGACCATATACGTTTTAAATTCATAAATCTGAATATTATTGAAGTTAGTCCAAACCATATTGTGGTGGTGCGGAATCTGATGGGATAAGCTGAAATGAACAGAGCACTATAAGCGGATAAGCTTACGGTCGGATGGAACATTCCCGATCAAAACGAACTAGATGGTTATATTGTGCACTCTATAAACGTACGATAGACTGATCACCTAGAGTACCCATCACCGGATATTACAATTGAAATAATTGTTAATATTCAAAACGAACTGACAGTCTTCTGTCTATAGGGCATTGTAAATACTCAAAACGTATGTTCATGGTCTTGTGACCCTTTCAGCACGATGAAGCAGTGTGTTAAATCAATTGAATTTGTTATTCAAAGTTGCATGTCTTCACAATTAGTGTATATTGTTGAAGTTTTCAGAGCTAAATCTTTTTTATTCATAATATATCTTTTATTATTTATTTAAACTTGCTGAGCAAAGTAGTTGCTCACCCTTGCTATATCATCAAATATTTTCAGTTAAGCTGAGTGATCTAAGGAGTACCACGACAAATGAAAGATGAACGAGTGGAAGTAATTAGTTCGTACTATATGTGTAAACCTTTTGTATTATAAGGTAATGATGATGTATTAAGGTTAGTGGAACCTGGGGTTGAAGGTACGTTTTGTAATGAAATTATGTATGTTTTTCGCGAGTTATTGAAGTTTTTATTTATGAATGTTTGTTATGTGATGAATAGTGAGCACTGAACCCGAGGTTCAAGGGACCCGGATTTGGGGGCGTCACATCTCTTCTATTAATAATCCTATTTATTTGACATTCAGAATAGTAATAACGACTTATACCTGGGTCCGAGGAACCTTAACGATGGATTTGACCAGTCAACATCGCTTAGTCCTGTCTCGAATGTACAACACTCACAAGTTATTTATCGATCCTCATCCAAATAAACAGATCATTATCAATACTATGTTAAGTTTTAACAATTCTAAGTTTAATGAAAGTAAAGACATAACAAGAATATGTGATGAAACTTGATATATATTAATATAGTGTTGGTTACACGGTTTGCTTATTCGTATTACATAAGTCATCAAGACTTTAAAACAAAAAGACAAACAATTTAATAAAGCATGTAAACTAATCTATGCATTTCTTCTTCTTAGAATTGGAACTTTTGGGTATGTCTACAGTTTAGGTTTATTTGCAAGGGTGAGCATACAAAAGCTCAGCAAGTCTAACACATAGCATATAAGTGGACTCACACTTATATGGATTTTAAGGATTCATGGTACAACAATTGATATTATAAATGTTTAACATAGTAAGACTGAGTGGTGGTTAGACCTAGAACTGTTCTTTGTCTTTTGACTTAGAACCATTTACAGTGGATATAGAAAGGGGATCAACCTAACGACATCCTATGTTATGCATAACATACACTACACTGGACTAATCATGAACAGTGGTACATATTTGTTTATCTCAGTTTACTTCACATGTCAGGATTGCCCCAAGACAACTTGGTTTGATAAAATAAAGCATGATTCGAAATATATCGCGAATAAGCATTTCATTTTTCAAGTTATGCCGAAACAAGAAGCAATAACTCACATATCAAAGATTTATAATACGTTGCTTCTACAAAATGTATAAATCACATCAAGAAAAAGTAAACAAAGGTTAAGGATAGAAAACTTGCCTTGAAGCAATTTAGGGTTTTTTCGGTAAAGCGTTAAATGCCTACATAATTGTTTACGCGCACTCGAATGTTAATTTATCGAATTTTAGTTCTTAATAAATGTTTTTATAACTTGTTTAGACTATTTCCATAGGTGGTTTTAGTTGAAAAATTCTCAAACTCAAAAACTCATTTTTAAGTGACTTTGTAAAAAGTGGACAGCAACATTGGCTGTCAGATCCCGGCTCAGTTAAATGGCCATAACTTTTTCGTTTTAAAATATTTTTGAGTCGTTTAAAATTTCACGCGTTCGTAACTTCCGCCTCTACAATTTATGTTTAGATCAAAGTTCAAAATTCCATACTAATTTACACAGTTTTTGACAATAAGGGGACTGCCAAAAACTGTTTTCATATCTCATTGACTAAATTGATAAAACATGATACCTTAAGCTTTAATTTGCGAAGATAACATGTCCTAACAATCAATAACACTTTATAACATAAAATAAGAAAATCATAAACCTTCATATATAGAGATTTATGACTTTTGCTCAAGAACACGAAGAACGGAAAAACCGTACATGGTAACGACTATGTTTTTGAGCTTTTGGTTTTCATATTTGAAATAATTTGAGCATTATAACTATTTACATAAGTGATTATGACACTTTATAATTGACAAAATTTGGTCATTATAACGGCTTGCATAATTGATTAAAACAATTTATAAAAATGCTCAAGAACATACGAAAACGCAGAGAACGGATAAACCGTACATGACCAGTACGTATGTTCATTGAGCTTTAAACTACGAATTGAAATTCGACATTATAACTACTACAAAGTGTAGAAAGGCTCAAGAACACGTGAAGAACACGGAGAACGACAATCGTATATGGCTACGACTCGCATTCTTGAGCTTTTGAAAAATTAAAAATGAAAGAAAAAAATGAACATAATAACTTTTAAAGATTGTACCTTTAGTATTTGCAAGCTTTAACTATTTCTTTGCAATTTCCAAAGCTAGAATTATAACTAAGAGTAATAGATATAGAGAGTGATTTTGCTCTTGATTTTGCCTTAGAAATGAATGAGAAAACAAGTGAGTTAAGCTTGTTATTTATAGGCCATTCAAAGCTAGGGTATTTTGGTCATTAAGACAACCAAGCTTTGGCTCCAAGTTTGGTTTGACTTTAACTTTGGCTCCAAGTTTGGCTCCGACTTTGGCTCTAAGTTTGGCTTGATTTTGGCTCCAAGTTTGGCTTGACTTAGAATTTAACTTTAACTACTAACTAGAGTTAACAATTAACTCAACATTGGTTAATTCTCTACTAAAGCTAGCAACTTGATTGGTTGATTAGTTTATTAATTCACCAATTAAACTTATTAGGTTAATCTTAATTTTAATTAACATTAATCTTAATCAAGTATACATGTAGTATAGTTGACTTTTACTATTCACAGTTGACTTTTTCGTATTTATACCATATAATTTTCGTATTATTATCGTATTATTTTTGTATTCTATCCGTATAATTTTTGTATTTATACGCGTATTTATGAATAGTACTTTCTAGGGTTTAGAGTTTAAACCTTAGGGTTTCTAAAATTAAGGTTTAGGTTTTCTCCAAACCCTAATTTTAGGTTTTTCTAAAATTTTACTTTTATTTTTCTAATAATTGTTTAAATTGGATTCTTGAAACGAAACACAAAAATAAATACACATGAAAATTCCATAACACATATTAAATGTAATACAATATTTATTTATGTATATAAATTTGGATTACAACTATCTCAGAAGTTCGAAATATTACAGTCTTTAAGGAGCCAAGCTAAGTTATCGCAAAATATAGCCGAATAGTCTAACATTTTTTATGTTGTGCTTTGCAGGGTTAATTCCACCCTAAGCAATTGGAAATGAAGATAATTGCAATATGTGTTTGTTTGCTTAGGGTGGAATCATGTGGCAATGTGTTTGTTTGCGCTACATTCAAACCTTTTCAGTAGAATATTTAGTTAGTTAGTTATAGCAACAACAATCACAAAATCAAAATTCAAAATTCAAACTTATCTTCAGTAGAATAATAGCAACAATCACAAAATTAAATACATCAAGTTCTTTCATTTTCCTAAATTTTACACAAGTACAAGCAAACAAACACTTATGACCAAGGTACTAGTATGACCTCCTCCTTCGTGTACTAAACATTTAACACCCTAGACGCACATCAAAACATGTATGATAGACTAAACCATATACTCTCTCCATTTCAAACTAGAAGACCACACAAGCACATGATCTTATATTTTGAAAAAGAGGTAGTATAAGATAAATCAGAGGACCCGGGTGCAATTGGGATAGTGGATTGGCACACTTAAGTGTGCCTATTGTAATCCCGTAATCCCATAGCTAAACTATATAAATTGTGACTAAGGCGCTTTGGGGCAGTAGATTGGACCTTCATCTGGATCAATTAGAGGTCTTCTGTGGTATTCTACTAAATTTCTCTCACCTCATAACATGTAATAAAGCTTATTAAGCAATCCACCCCATGATTCAAACCTAATTTCTCACAATAGACAGATTATTGCGACAAAATTCCCACCCTTGCATTACATTTTCCCAAAAAAGAAATGAAAATACTAACCACCAAATAGACTGATTATTGAGTTTAAATTTCAACTCTTTAACTAAATTTTCCCAGAAAAAAAAACGAAAATACTACTAATCACACACAGAAATTTGATTAAGCAAAGAACAATGACTCTTTTGAGCAATAATGACTGGAAAGAGAAAGAAACTAGCTCTCCCTGGAGAGCTGGAGCATAAGAGGGTATAATACCCAGAGGAAACCCATTGCTGAGAAAAAGAGAGCTGTTATATTTTGAGGGCTTGTTTGGTCGAGCTCCGTCTAGTGGGATGGGTTCGCCTGGTACAGCTCGAGCTGAGCCGTGTAGAGTTTGTAGGGTGGCAATGTTCTGGTCCCAACACTCCAAGTCCATAGTCGACCTCAGGCTATCAATTTTCGGTCAATTACATACTCTATGCCTCCTTTTTTGCCTTTGCTTTGCTTTTGTTTCTTTCATGAAGGACTTTATAATTTCAAGTGGGTTTTATGATGTTTGTTGGTTACAGGCTTTATACGGTTATGATTTTGGAGATACTCGAATTTTATTCAATGATAAAATTAAAGTATTTAGAGATTCAAATTGAGGGTGGAATTATTACGATACTTTTTATGAATTTTTAGCATCCATAATTACTACAAAGCCTAACAATGTATGCAATTTTCATGCCAACACATTATATTAGTCTTCTAAGCTGTAATCGTTGAAAAAATAAAACGCCGACCTAGTAAATTGCTTCAAAATACAAGGATGTAGGATTTTCATTATTCAAAGATATTTATATAAACTAAGGAAATAAAAATTAAAAATACTATTGAAAAAACTAAATCTGAAGAAGAAGCAAGATCGGTTTATGCGCTTTGTTTGTAGTACTTTTGTGAGCGGTGGAGGACACGTGACCCATGCTATGAATAAAAAAAATTAACTATAAAACAAAAATGACAAAACCTTTATAAATTCTTGTTCAAATTACATAAAAGTCACTATAAATATTGTTCGAGACATTACAATGACATTTTTTATTTTATTCACAAATTTATCCATCATAACCCAAAAAATTAAATACGAGTCATGTTAACCACAATCAAGCACGAATCCAAACATGAATTCGAAACAAAAATTCTTAATCAAATGAAAAATAAAAATAGAAATCCTTAATTAACCAAGTGATATATATATATATATATATATATAAACCTCACGAACTCGACCAATCAAGTTATGTAAACAAGAAAAGAAAAGAAAAATTCAACAAAGTACAACTGTAAGTCCTCGATTTAATTCAGTTTACTAATTACACAAAAAAATTAAGCCCTAAATGCCCCCCCCCCCCTCCCAAAAAAAAAATCTAAATCAAAGAATTAAAATCTTCGAAAAATAAGAGACAGATCGAAAATTAAGATTTATGAGGAAAAATTGTAAAGGTTTATTTCTTTTAATTGAGAGATTAAGTGAGATTTAAAGAAAAATAGGAACCAGAGAACCAAGATAAAAACTATCTACCTAGTAGCAAATATTTAGCAGCGACGGCATATTAGGAGTCTTGGCCTCCTCGAATCGAATCAAAAGCCTAGTATCACTCAGGACCTTAGGTTAGGTTAAAAAGGCTTTTACAAATTTACCCCTATACTTGAAAAAAAAATTCATCAACAGGTGAACAAATGACACCCTTGCCCCTATAAAGTTATACATTATTACAACTTTTTATTATAAAGTTCTACTTTGACTGAAAAAAAATTATTCATGTTAAGTAATCAAAATATATATATTTTAAAATGAAAAAGTTATGGCTGTCAGAGCGACTGAGGGTCGGGCAGTCCAAATTAGGGTTTTCTAAAAATTTGTCGAGCGCCTACCAAGCGCCTACCGAGCGCCTAGGTTCTTGAAACTGCTGTCTCTAGGAGCAGATTTGGTCCAAGTCGGGTCAGTCCGGGTTGGGTCGATCCAGGTCGGAGTTTTTATGGAAAGTTAAGTTTAAATACATGTAAAATGAATGTGTTTGAATACTAAACCTATATATGTAGAATTTATTAATTACTTAATGGTATCTAAATGTTTAAAATAAAAACTAAAGTTAACACAATTAAAAAATTAACTATTAGTATTGTTTGAAGAGTATTAAAATATTATTAAATGATGAATAATATTAGTATGAGATTAAAAGGTTATTTAATGAGTAATAACATTGGTATATAATGAAAATGTTATTAAATAATTATTGATATTAGTACATGATTAAAATATTATTAACTAATTTATAATATTAATAAGTGATTAAAATATTATTAAATGATTAATAATATTAATAAGTGATTAAAATATTATTAAATAGTTAATAATATTAGTAAGAGATTAAAATATTATTAAATGATTAATAATATTAGTAAGAGATTAAAATATTATTAAATGGTTAATAATATTAATAAGTGATTAAAATATTATTAAATGGATAATAATATTAATAATTGATTAAAATATTATTAGATGGTTAATAATATTAATAAGTAATTAAAATATTATTAAATGGTTAATAATATTTGAATGTAGTTTTATATTATCAAATGTAGATAATATTTTAAGGTATTTGATACATATTAAATGTCCAAATCATTAAGTTATGTAAAGAAAAAAGTTTAATTGAATTAAACCAATGTAGATAGTCCCTTTGTGACTAATTTAATCAACTTATTAAAAGTAAGTCGTACGAAGAATGTGTAGAGAATGTGTAAGTTGGTTAAGTGTACCCGACAGGTCCAGCTAGGTTTGGGCTAGGGTTTTTGTCTAGAAGTCAAAAGTTTGTTTATCGAACATTTTAAAAGTAAATAGATTAAAGTTAAGGTCTTAAGTTAAGACTAATTAATAGTTATTATAACTAATGATTATGTCAATTTTATATATAAATTGTAGGTTGACGAAAAACGCAAATAAGTGTAAATGGTAAAAGCGAACCAGACAAGTTTTTCAGAACTTACTCCTATGTGCATTGCTATGCTACAATGTGTTATTAAATTATTGATATGGAGATATATGGATGATATTTGTGTTATGTGCATAATATGAGATATGGTTACATGTGAAATATGTTCGGATATGAAGCATGTTTGCTAGATGCTAGTTGTTTAGTGTATGAGATGTATAAAAAGTATGAATCATTCATAAAATGAAAAACATGAAATGCATGATGTAAGAATAAAATGCAGAACATGTATAATATGTGAAACATGTAATGTGCTACATATAACTGTTAAACTTGCTGAGCCGTCGTGCTCATTCTTGCTTAAAACCAACATTTTCAGATAGTACAAGTTATTCGAAGTTTTTGTTAAAGATCAAGAAACAGGAATGCATATTACATTCACTGAAGGTCTAGCACGGCCATTGTAGATATCAGTCCGAATTGGACAGGTAAAATGATTGTGTAATATAAGAATTGGTCGGTACGTAATATAAGTGTTAAATACTCAAATTGATTGTAATAGAATGTTGTATCATATATAATATTGAGACATACTAGGAATGTATAAAGATTGCGATTCTGGAATAGAAAGAGATGTTGTAAAATTATAAATAAATGATTATTTATCAATTATAATAATGTTATAATTCATGAACAATAAGAAAAATGTAGTACTAGTGTTGAACTGGATTCGAGGTTCGAGAGACTCTGATTCGGGGTCGTCACATAATCCGCTATATTTTTCAATTTATTGTATAATTATTATGTTGTAAATAAATTCGCATATGTTATTAATACAATTTCAAATTTTAATGAATTTAATTTAGTTAGTACATTTATTGAATAGTAAAATTTATGACTTATACTAATGCAATTAAATCGCTTGATATGTAAAAGATATTTTTGGTATCTTAATAATTTTTTAATAATAAAATTATCCTACATAAAATTTAGCAAGATATATTATCTTTCATAAATTTGTACAAAAAATCATGTTATAAGTTTGGTAGACCCGAAAATAAAAATTCTTTTAGAAGTTCATTTTTTTATTAAATATATAAAAACAAATAATAATTTTTCTTTTCCTAATAAGTTTGGGTTCCTTTTAAATACATTACAAATTTTGATAGTATTTAATTGTTATAATTTAGACATTAATTATACTAAGTTAAATAAGGGGGAAAAAGTTGAATAAAAATTTGTGAAATTTTGCACTTTTAATCAAAACAAGCTTACCAACCCCGTGCAAAGTATGAGCAGAATGAATAATGATTTATTACATTATTAAATGGATTGATATGTTTATGCAGATGAACGATTGAAGGGATTTAGTGAAAATAATTTCAAGTATGCTTGTTGATATGTGCAAATAGATGTATTTGTACATGTATATGTATATATAGACGTATATAACCATTTAAAATTTGAACATCCATTGAGAGTTGAACGGTTAAAATAAGTTACCTACGAAATAGTTATGCAAAAAACAGTCCCCAAGAATTTGGATTACCTGACACATGTACAATGTTTAGTCACAACATTGTACAACTATGACTCTTTTTCCCCTTTGACTTAGATTCCTTCTGACTTTATTTTTAGAGTCACTCCGATTCTGTTTTATGTTTTGACTGACTTTTTAGTTATAGTCACATTGAGTTTGCTCTATGTTTTGATTGACTCCCATTTGAATCATTGATTCTATTTTCGAAAACATTTTCTGAAATTATTAATTCCAATGCCTATATATATAGATTGAACAACTATTTTAGAATAGGTGGGTGTCTTTCTAACCTTTTTAGGGAATTGAAAGTTACCATTTATTTATGACTTTATCAACCTATTAGGCAAACAAATGAGTTCTTAACATAATTAATTAGGTCAGTATGCAATGCATGCATGCAAACTAGTATAATGTAATGCGATGATCATGCAAATGGACTAATGAGTTTAAATTCACCTCTGATCATAGAAAAACATTCTTCATCAAGTGGCTTTGTTAGAATATCAACAAGCTGACAGTCAATAAATAAAAAAATCCATCGTGATGTTGCCTTTCTTAACATGATCTCTAATGAAATGATAACTTATATTTATATGCTTCATGCGAGAGTATTTGACTGGATTCTTAGATATGCAAATGATATTGGTATCGTCACGCTTAATTGGAATGTCATTAATCTTCTAATTGTTGCCTCATCCAAAGCAATTGAGCACAACAACTTGCAGTAGCGATATATTCTGCCAAAGGTTTATTTCTTACTGTAACAGGATATAAGCAGCCTAAAAATTGACATGTACCACTAGTATTCTTTCTGCCGACTCTATAATCTCCAAAATCAACATCAGAGTAACATAGAAGATAGAGTGATAACTCTTTGGAATACCTGAGTCCTAATTATGATGTTCCTATCAAATACCTAAAAATTCTTTTACATGAAGCTACATGTGACTCTTTATGGCATGGTTGAAATCTAGCATATAGGCGCATAACAAATATGATATTTGGTCTGCTCGCAGTCAAATAGATTAAACTTCCTATCATACTATATATGATAAGATTTGATAACAGTTGCCTTACCTTCCTTATCTTTGGTAAGTGTTGTGCATGTTGACGTAGGAGTTCCAATATGCTTCATCCTGTCATATTCAAATTTTTTCAGTATTTCTTTCACGTATTTTGATTGACATATGACCATGTGTTTGTTTGTTTGTTTCACTTGAAGGCTTAAGAAGTAAGTCATCTCGTTCATCATCGACATTTCGAACTAATCCTGCATTAGCTTAGCAAAATCCTTGCACAATTGATCATTAATAGCACCAAACATAATATCATCTACATATATTTGTATAACTAAAATATCATACATCTTATACTTTATGAATAGTGTGACATCAATTGTGCCTCTAATAAAGCCTTTACTTAATAAAAATAGCTATTATATCAGGCTCTAGGTGCCTATTTCAACTCATACAGTATCTTAGTTTGGAAACATGATAAGGAATTTTTAGGACATACAAACCGTAAGCATTTTTAGTTAAAATCACATTTAGAAAAGTATTTTTAACATCCATCTAATATAATTTAAAATTCATAGAGCAAGCAAAAGCAAGTAATATTTTAATTGCTTCTAATCTAGAGTATATTGACTAGGTCCAATCTTAACCATTGCCAATATATTTTGGGTTAGAGAGTGTTGTCTTTATATGTTAGATTTGGACCCTTTCTTATATCTTACATAGTATCTATAGGGGACTATCTTTAAACTAAACAAAACATTCTTCTTCACCTTCATTCGTACCATTTAAAACATCTCTTAAGGGTCAAAACTACGCATTTATCTACTATTAGTCATTTCAATTGGTCTAATGAATGTCCTTGGTTTACTATTTTCCTTCTCTAAATTTGTCGTATGCAAGTCTCATATTCATCAGATACACGCATGTACAACCCTCAATATATCGGACTACAAGTAAGTTAAGTACTGTTAGAATATGTAACTTATCATGTGTGGAATACCTTGAAAAAATATATCAAATGCTAAATATTGACTAGGCCAACTCTACCCATTGCAAATTAGTTTTGGGGTACAAATCTTAATGTCTTTATTTAATTTTATATTTGAACCCATTTTATAATCTAACAAAAACAAAAAATAAAAGTAATAAAAGGTTAAACAAATCTACTTATTTGGTATGTCAGTTGTTCTTGAGCTGGTGTTGGTCATTAATATACTTTAGAGTGTCATGATTAGAAAAGAGAATAAACTCTTTGAATAATAGATAATGTTGCCAAAGATCTAAAGTTTCAACATTGCATAAAATTCCTCGTCATAATTAAAATAATTCTTGCGAGAACTATTCAACTTCTCTCTAAAAAATGCAATAGGCTTGGCTTTTTGACTAAGCCGTGCTAATTTCGGAACTCGAAGCATTACAATCATGAATAAACTTAAAATACTTTTTCAAAAATGTGGAAGTGCAATTAGAATAGAAGTTTCTTTCACCGTTTTCTTGAGGAGTTCAAAGTTTTTCATACCTCTTCAGTTTACTTGAAGCTACTGCATACCTTTTAAGAACCCCCTGATAAGATTAATGATGATGCTAAAGTTTCCTTTATGTATAAATTTCCACTGGAATGATGTTAATCCACGAAAACCCCGATTTAAATGATGAAGGACCTGACCAGCTCATGGTTGCTTAAACCTGCTTGGATCCATCTTTATGACAACTCGAAAACTGACATAGCCAAGGAAAACAAAAGATAAATTTGACAATAAATGTTTTTAAGATTCACGAGACTTAAAAATTTTTTAGGAGCATTAGAAGGCCAAAAGGCCTAAAAAGCATAACCATCCACTCATATATATCATCCCTTTTTTTTAATCTAATTTCCACTCATATAAATCATTGTTTGAGAATAAAATCATGGTGAACACTTCGAGGATTAATCTTTGAAAAGATAGTAACGGCATGATGTTGATCGTGAAGGTCATCAAGACGAGAAATAGAAAGGCGATCCTTGATATAGTGATATTGTTTACCATTCTACAACCAATACACATATGCTAAGAAGGGTTGGGACAACACATGGACTTGTTCTTTCTTTCTCATTATATTCCTTTTAGCCAAAAGAATCATTCCTTGGGACTTGGATGTCTTGTTTAGATTGTCGGCTAATGGAACATAATCAACAAGGCAATGGTGGATATCCATCATGGGAGGAAGATAGAGAGACAACTCTTCTGGTACAACTTAAAATTCTTGAGAAAAAATGGTTCAACTTCAATAGGACACACAATCATAATCATGACGGAGAATGTTAGTCCTGTAATGTTTGTATAGTCATGACTTCATTGGGTCTGTCATTTGAAGTCTATACTATACTTTCTGGGAATTTCCTGCTTTGTATTTCCTTTGTTTTTTTTAATATTATTTTAACTTAGCAAAAAAAAAAAAAAAATCATGACGGAGAATAGATGCATGTCATAAAGTTCTAACTCGTTAACATTTAGAAAGCACATCTCCTAGATTTTTTGGGTTTTGTAGTTATCAGTATCGTTTCATAAAGCAAAATAATAAATGTGAGATTTCAGACTAACAACTTCATTCTTTTTCTAAAAAATCTTTCGATTTCCATAAAAGTTACCTTTATGAAAATTTGAAATAAACTTATTTTCAAATGCAAAATTGAAATAAATTTATTTTCAAATACAAAATTAAAATATTTTTTTTTTCAAATGCAAAATAAATAATTCAATATAGACTATTAAAAGCAACCTATTATATTAAACATAAAAACACATCCTGTGTATAATAGAAAACGTGAATTTATTTAGTAGAATAAAAAATAAAAATTATACCAAATAATGTTCAACAAAAAAATAAAATAAAAAAACTAATTAACACCCGTATATATATATATATATATATATATATATATATATATATATATATATATATATATATATATAAATAAATTATCACTTTTAAATTTTAAACTTTCATAAATTAAAAAGAATATACTACAAAGGGTGTCTTATAATTTACAAAAAAAAAGAAAAAAAATAACATAACATATAGAATAATTAACTTATAAGAAAAATTGAAATAAATTAAATTTCAGTTGCAAAATTGAAATAAATTTATTTTCAAATGCAAATTTGAAATAAATTTATTTTCAAATGCAAAATAAATAATACATTATAGTTAATATTCGAATATTATAACCAACTTATTATATTAAAACATAAGAATACATCTTGCATAGAATAGAAAACGTGAATTTATTTAGTATAATAAAAAAGTAATATTTTAAAAAATAAAATTTGTACCAAATAATGTTTAACAAACAAAAAAAAAAGCTAATTGATACCTTAAATGTATCAAAATAAATTATCACATTTAAATTTTAAACTTTTACAAATTAAAAAGAATATATTACAAAATGTGTATTTATTTAAATTATAATTTACAAAACGAAGAAAAAAAATTAGCATAACTTTAAAATACAGAATAATTAACTTATATGCAAAATTGAAATAAATTTATTTTCAAATGCAAAATTGAAATAAAATTATTTTCAAATACAA
The DNA here is from genome assembly GCA_947179155.2 of Hedera helix. NCBI lineage: Eukaryota > Viridiplantae > Streptophyta > Magnoliopsida > Apiales > Araliaceae > Hedera > Hedera helix. The sequence continues at coordinate 39,740,979 of OX359280.1, forward strand.
AATAAATAATACATTATAGTTAATATCTGAATATTAAAAGCAACATATTATATTAAAACATAAGAGCACATCCTGTGTATAATAGAAAATGTGAATTTATTTAGTGTAATAAAAAAATAACATTATTTATTCTATGTGCTTTATCTAAATAATTATTTAAATATAAATGATATAAATAAATAATCACTACAATTATTTGGTTCTATTAACCAAAAAAAAAAGTTTAATAGTTTTATTTTAAAATTAAATTTAAGGTTTTGTGAATTTTTGGGCTAAATTGTGTGAAATTAAGTATTTGATGTAACGAATATATAAACTCAATTTTTTTTTTATTAAAGTCAAACCGTATTTTTATATGGTCAAATCATATAAAATTACTTACCTTGCCAGAAAATTAGGTATTCCGGCTAATTTTCACCGAAAATTGACTTTGGGGGCTATATTGTGTGAAATTAGATACTTGATGTAATAGATATGTAAGCCAAATTAGTTTGGGGACCGAATTGCGAATAGAATGAAACTTGGTGTATTTTGTGTATTTGACCCATTTTTAAATGAACAAATATTTGACAAATGATAATTAACAAGGAGGATGGATGATTCGAATAAAGAGCTAGTCATATTAAAATGGCTTATGAAACTAGTTTCTGTTACAAATAACACCGGGGTTTCTCCATTCATTAATTGAACATATTACAGTTCCATGCACGGCAAGACATAAATGATGTAAACGTCATGTAACATAATCTTCACAATTTATCAGAATTATGATCATTAACCCATAATTCCGCATTAAAAAAAATTCTTAGTTCTAGCCAATACTTAATTGGAAATAAAACCAAGATATATACATGTGTGTGTAGCTTCTCTTGAAGCCAATTGAAATGAAATTTCTGGCCTATAATCTGATTGATTTTACCGAATGCTAGCTTTGATTGCTAAAGTAAAATATAACTTGGACTTAGGAATTCCTTTCTTTTTGTTTTTTTTTTCTTCCTTTTTTTGATAGCAAATTTACACTTAATTTTTTTTATAACCCCTAAAATGAAAAACTTAACCTTAATGAGTATTTGTGAAGTAACTTTAGTTAAGTTTAACTAAAACATGTCTGATAAGGAAAACAAAGGTTATGGATTAAGAAATGACATTTCTTCATATATATATTTTTTTATCACTTAACACCATGAACAGCTTATCAAGATTTTCGAGACACAAATTTGTTTTAGGAGCATTAGAAATGCCAAAAGGCATAACCATCCACTAATTCAAATCATCCTTTGTTTTTGAATGCGTCCATCTTCAAATCTCATCTATTAAAGATTCAGTGATGGTGAACACTTTATTAATGTTTGAAAAGATAGTAGCCACATGATGATAATCTAGAAGGTCAGCAAGACGAGGAATATGAATGCTATACTTGATATAGTGATATTGTTTACCGTTCTACTATCAATGCACATATGGTAAGAAGGGTTGGGACAACACACAAGGTGACGCAATAATAATTGATTTGTTTAACGTACTAACACAAATATAAGGATTAAATAACGTTCTAATACTGACGAAAAAATAAAATTTGATAAAACCTTAACTAAAAAGAAAGATAGAAAATTCTCCAAGAAAAAAAATTAGTATATTATTATGAATAATTGAATTGAAATGGATTACATAAGAAGTATCAAGACAACCTATATATATAAATCTAAGTATTTTTGTACATCTACTTTGAAAAAAAATAATAAGCAACTCTTATAACCTACTTTTCTAATCTACTTTGAAAAATGATTCTTATGACTAACTATGAAAAATATAATAGAAACTATTAATTAACCGCAAGACCAAATAGAGAGAGTTAGGAGAATAAATGAAGTATTGGGAGAAAATGTAATCGTAGGTTCATCTAACTTTATTGTTTTAGTAGTTTAAATGTTAATTTGTGTTATGTCCATTTACATTTCACTTCCTTCATTCAATCAACTGTTTAAATTAAGTTCGACTTGATGAAATAGTTATTTGAAAAATCGTTAGAACTAAGTCTTCGTGGGATCGATACTTTACTTTCACTTTATTACTTGTTGGCTGTGTATGCTTGCACGTTATTCATTCAAACGAATTCGAGATTGGAATTTATCTAGTAAAATAAAATATAAATAAACAGTTCTGATTTCGATCAACACACAATAGGTCGGCCTGGGTCTGTCAGGCCTTGGCTGTTGACCAAACCAGGTCGGGCCTTTGACTTTCGGCTTACAGGCCAGGCCAGACCGGGCTTAAAAAGATGGCCTGTTGAGGCCTGTAAGCCAGGTCAGGCCAAGCCTCGGATCAGGCCAGACCAGGCTTGTCCAATCCGATCCATTCAATTTTTTTTTTAGTAATTTTAAATATTTTAAAAATACCAATTAAAATTTTAAACTTAATTGATGTATTAATTAAAAGTAACGTATTACAACTTATAAATTACAATAATGAATTAAAATATTGTACAATTTTAAAGATATTGTATTATTTTATACTATCATTAATAAATAAAAAATTATGAAAAGTATATTTTTTATTATTATTATTATTGGTTTACAAATGACTTTCTAGTTTTTACGCTAAGTATTTAATAAAATGACGATGCAATGAAAGGTCTGCAAAAAATGTTTATTCGTATATAAACAAACATGCATGAATAAACGTATTGAAATACGCCAATTTTATTTGGTTTATTGAATACGTTGTCATAAAGAGAAAGTTTTCGTCTGCAATGAGAGAATTGAAGTAGTAAAGAAAGAAAATAGGCGGGCCGGATCGGGTTTTGAATAAATCAAGCCAGGCCTCAGACCAGGCCAAGCCGGGCCTCAAGCCAGGCTAGGCTTGTTGGCAGGCCAGGCCAGATCTGAGCAAAAAAAAATGTGGCATGTTCGTAGCATCCAGGCCAAGGCAGTGCAGATCAGGTCTTGACTAGGCCGGACTTTGACCAGGCCGAGGCCAGGTCGGACTAAGTCCTGGCCATAGGCCACAGACCATTTGTGCACCACTACTCAAAATTGTACGTCTTTTCTTTTCAAAAGATAATTCTGAAAATAAGTGAGAAAATACCAATATCTTCAATTTACTTGCATAATAAATAAACTTTTAGGAATAACAAACTCAATAATTTCAATATACTCAAACACCAGAACAATCTCATGATCAATTTTGTCTGTTGTCATATTTACTTCTCAACACTTACTTAATCATCAATTGTCACATCTGTTTTAGATTTCCCATATAAGTGTTCAAGAATTACTGACATATCATCAACCTTCTCACATTCACTAACCGGAATCTTAGACTTTGGCTCAATTATTTGTGATAATTCAATGAACTTTCTGGACTTGCAAACTTTTAAGATGGCTGAAGGTTTTGGTGCGTGTATCGTGTCAGCTATATAACATACATAACCAGCATATAGTTGAACGTAAAACTCCCCATAGTAACTCAAAAGATATGAAACATATTTATCAAACATGTAGCTAATGTAACAATAACTCTTTGGATAAAATCTTTGAATCAACAAACTTTTTCTCTTTGACCAACGAAAAGTTTTACTCTACTGTTGAATAAATGAAGACGCCATCTTATTCCAGCCAACCATCATCACTACCTCTTCTTCACCTTCTTCATGCTCAATAACCCCAAAATCTTAATCCTCGCATAACACCAATCTTCTTCCTAACGGTCTTAGATGATTTTAATTTTTTTCATTTTTATAAATAAATAAAAAACTGCAGTGATCTAAAATAATATTATTGACGAAAATATCATTTGGGTTCAGTTCAATTGAATAAATATAGTTAAAACATTATTAATCTACCAACACTACTGCGGTGAGTCTAAAATTATCCATTACAATAACTTTTCAATGTACACTGAATCCGCTTAAATGTACATTAGACAAATTCACAAAAATTCAAAACAATCTGAACCTGATAATTTCTCTCTCAAATATTTAGACCTACTCCTTTACAAAGGGGGCATACATTTTTCTCAGTGAGCCACATTTTGATGCAACTGAAGTGGAATCTATGCCCACAATCCAGCATGCCAAGCTTCTGATCCCTAACATATTCTTCCTGCAATTGAATGAGGAACATGAACACATAAAATAAATAATAAAATCTACATAAATGAACCTCAAGGGATAAGTGCATAAATTAGAAAAAAAAAATGGTAATAAAATAAATAATAAAATCTACATAAATGAACCTCAAAGGATAAGTACATAAATGAACCTCAAAGGATAAGTGCATAAATTAGACAAAAAGATGGTAATCCAAATGATATACAAATATTAGAAGGAAAAAAATTACCTGGCAAATGCAGCACAGCACTTCCTTCACTAGATAGCCTCTCCTCTTAGATCTATACTTATGCGGCTTAATTCCCGCTACAATAGTATGTTCGCTTAATCCAGTGCGCACAACTCCAATTTGCTCTTGTAGAGCCAACATTTCCTAAATTAAAATCATTTTAAGGTAAGAGTCTAATATATATTTATTTAATTTTTAGAGATCCCAATATGGTGAGATATTGGTACAAGTACAATAGATTACATAATCAAACTCAACAATATCTCTAAACAACATTAAATGAGCTCAAACCCTATGGAGAATAAACTTCCACAATACAAGGGAAAGAAACTCTCACAACAAAAAGGAAGAACAAGAATCGAACCTTACTGTCTTAACAATCAGACTAAGGCATAATCAAGCTCAACAATCTCTCATAAGTCATACCAACAGTTAAACAAACTCACACTCTATGAGTGATCAGAATAAAAATCTCACGAATAAATTAAGATAAAACAAACTTCCACAATAAAAGGAAAGAGACTCCCTCAATAAGGGGAAAGAACAAGAATCGAATTTCTCAGTTTTAATTATCATACTAAGACATTATTGACAATAAGGGGAAAGAACAAGAATCGAACTTCTCAGTCTTAATTATCATATTAAGACATTGACAATAAGATTCTAATATTGAAATGAAAAGTATAACATTAATTTAATTAAAACACTATTACCTCATAAGTAAAAAATGGGAAAACTTCATGTTGCTCGTTACCCTCTACCAGTTCTTCTTGTGTGACACTTTGGAAGTTTTGTACTCCTTCCACCTCCCCTTGTTGTTCCCCCACTGTTTCATAAAATTCCGCTCCGGAAATAATTTGCACATCCTAGGAAATCACCACCAATTAAGACAAATACAGTGTCACAAACTTCTTCATGAGGTCAATGTGTTTGAGAACAGTAAAATACGGAATGAAAACTAAAATATGTTATACTAAAATATATAAAAAAAAAAAATTATTTTTGGACCAAAGTTATATTTTGGCATAAAGTGTATAAACGATAAATGTATGTATTTAATTTAAGCTATCTTAGTTTTCCTAGCACATAGCTGCTTGGCTTCCAGGAACAGAAGGACAAGGTGTTGCAGATGTTTTGTTTGGCAACTATGGTTTCACGGTTTCACAGGCAACTATCGGCATACTTGGTTTAAGACTGTTGATCAGCTCCCAATGAATGCAGGGGATCCACATTATGATACACTATTCCATTAATACTTGGCCTTAAAACATAACCTATCAAGGCCACATAGATGCTCTACTCTCTGGTGCCTTTTGCTTGCATTTTCACTTCAAACAGTTTTCCTAATTTTCATCGTAGTTATCGGAAATTAGTTATCCTAGATACGAAACAAAACTCTTGGCATTGTTATGTATACGTCCTGTTAAGCATTGTTTTATCTTGGCATAACTTCTACTGGAATATTGGCATAGTTTCAATATAAAAGTCGAGTTGGGGACTTTGAAGCCTGTTGCAACAAGACGTGCTGTGTTTTTCAAGAAAAACAGTAAAGCATGTGTGTGGAGAATTTTCAACCTTCACGTATTGGCAGGCAGCATCTGGGAGAGAGAGAATCAAAGTTCGACCAGCTAGAAAATGAAGGACTGCCGGATGTAGGGAAGGGGTATATACTCGTTATTCCTTTTTATCTGTCCCTTAAGAGATTAAAGTTTTTTTTTTTTTATTCATCGTTTGTATATATTTAAGGAAGTAGTAATAAGTTAATTCTTCATATTATCCTTATATTAAATATTAATTTTTTTTTTTTATATTTTTAATAAATTTTATAAAAATAATAGTGAGATTTAATATCAAATTTGATTATTCAAAAATATTATTACTTATATTTCTTAATGTTTGTGTTTTCTCCTCAAAGTAACGGGGGGAGAACTATGCACTTTAAAAAAAAAAGTAAATGCAATAAATGAAGAAACAGATCGCACTAAATATAGTAAATGCGGAAAGAAAAAATAATAAGTGTCATAAATGAGGAGGGAAAAAAAGTAAGAGAAATAAATGTGGGAAAATACTGTAATATATGTGCAATAAATGTGGATAGACTATAGTAATAGTAATATGTGCAATAAATGTAGATAGAGACACTATAATAAGTATAATAAAAGTATGCAGTAAATGTGAAAAGTTAACAATAAATGCATTAACGAGGAATTACAATCTTTTTTAATTTTGTCTAAAATTTCCTTAATATTACATGGTTGGGTACCTAAATTAAATATTCGGTCAAGTTTGAGAGAGTCCTTATGTTTAATAAAATAAATGTAATTGACCAAAATTCTTTAAGACATTAATATTATAAAATATCACCTTTAAACGAAAATGAAACGAATATTACTCTTATTATATGAAGAAAAATAAGAATAAGAAATAACCTCATCATTCTGAGCATCAAAAGAATTCGCAGCTTGAGGTTGTGCAGACCCTTGTACTGTAATTCTCCTTCCAAACAGCGTCAATTGCGTTATTATTGTTCCAAACAAGCTAATACTTCCAACGCGAGGGGGTGAGCTATGATATTCCATGATTCCCCGGCCTACACAATAATGATATATAACTATGTAATATATTAATTTCTCTTTTATTTAAAACTTACTTTAACTAATTTCAATATTCTCAAGGATGCATAAATAAATTTTTTTTTTTTTCAAGAAATCCCAATCCACAGAATTAAGGAATAACTTTATGTGCACAAACTATGCACACAAAAAAATTGTAAACTAATGGTAGGACCCATGTATTACATATTAATAAAAAAAGTGTAAAATATTAAATGATAAGTCCCCTATTGATCTTAGTTTCTCTCTTTTTTTATACAGTTGTGAGAAATTTTTTGTGTATAGTTGTGTTCATAGGATTAATAGGAATATACACACAAGTTTTAAAATAATGTTATGAACACAAATTATACAAAAAAAAAAAAAAAATTGTGCACAAACAGTGTATAAAAAGAGAGAAAATAAAAAATAAGATCTACTACACATTTAATATTTTATACATTTTTTGGGTATATAATATATGAGTACATAATTTTGTATATAATAATTTGTATACATAGTATTAGTCTTCTAAGCTTTAATAGTTTAGAAGACGAACTCGACCTAAAAAATTAAATACGAGTCTTGTTAGCCACAATTAACCAAGCACGAATCCAAACATGAATTCTAAACAAAAATTCTTAATCAAATGAAAAATAAAAACAAAAGTCCTTAATTGACCAAGTGATATATATATATATATATATATATATATATATATATATATAATTAAATACAAACATCATGAACTCGACCAATCAAGTTATGTAAACAAGAAAAAAAAATCAATTCAACAAAGTACAACTTTAAGACCTCGATCTTAATTCTATTTAATAATTACACAAAAAAAAATTAAAAAATTAAGCCCTAAATCCCACCCTCCACCTCCCCCAACCACAAAAATAATCTTAATCTAAGAATTAAAATCTTTGAGAAATAAGAGACAGATCGAAAACTAAGATTTATGAGGAAAAAAAATGTAAGGTTTTATTTCTTTTATTTGAAAGATTAATTGAGATTTAAAGAAAAATGGGAACCAGAAAACCGAGATAAGATCAAATTATCTACCTAGCTAGTAGCAAATATTTAGTAGCGGTGACGACGATGGTAGCGGCGACGGCGTTGGAAGCGGCGGCGACGGTGGCGACAGCGACAACAGCGACGGATTGGGAGCTTTGGTCTCGTCGAAGTGAATCAAAAGGCTAGGATCACTCTTCCATTTATGGACCTTAGGTTAGGTCAAAAAAGCCTTTTACAAATTTACCCCTACGTTTCAAAAAAATTTCATCAACAGAACGGTGAACAAATGACACCATTGCCCCTATAAGTTATATATTATTACAACTTTTTATTATAAAGTTCTACTTTGCTTAAAAAAATCATTCAACTTGATTTCACAATTAATTAGTAATAAATCTACTATATTTTTCAACTAATTGTATAAATATTATGTTGTAAATAAATTCACATACATTATTAATACGATTATTTGATAAAATTTCAAATTTTAATGAGTTTAATTAGTTAATAAATTTATTTAATAGTAAAATTTATGACTCAATTATAATAATGCAATTAAATCGTGTGATATGTAAAAGATATTTTTGGTATCTTAATAAATTTGTAATAATAAAATTATCCTACATAAAATTTAGTAAGATAGATTATCTTTCATAAATTTGTACTAAAAAACATGCTATAAGTTTAGTAGAACCAAAAATATAAATTCTTTTAGAAAGTTCATTTTTCTATTAAAGATATAAAAATAAATAATATTTTTTCTTTTCCTAATAAGTTAGGATTCCTTTTAAATACGTTACAAATTTAGATAGTATTTAATTGTTATAATTTAGACATTAACTATACTAGGTTGAATAGGGAAAAAAAGTTGAATCAAAAATTTATGAAAATCAAGTTTGTTCTTTTAATTAAAACAAGTTCACCAACCCCGTGCAAAGTACGAGTAGAATGAATAATGGTTTATCACATTATTAAATGGATAAATATCTTTATACAGATGAACTATTGAAAGGATTTAGTGAAAATAATTTCAAGCATTCATGTTTATATGTGCAAATAGATGTATATTTACATGTATATGTATATATAGACGTATATAACCATTTAAAATTTAAACATTCATTGGAAGTTGAGCGGTTAAAATAACTTACCTACAAAATAGTTCTGTAGAAAACAATCTCCAATAATTTGGATTACCTGACACGTGTACAATGTTTAGTCACAGAAATGTACAACTATGACCTTTTTTTATCTTTGACTTAGCTTCCTTTTGACTTTCTTTTTAGAGTCACGTCGAGTCTGTTCTATGATTTGACTGACTTTCTAATAAGAGTCACATTGAGTCTGCTTTACGTTTTGACTGACTCCTTTTGAATCCTTGATTTTATTTTTGGTAATTTTTTCTTAAATTATTAGTTCCAATTCTTATATATATATATATATATTGAACACCTATTTTAGAATAGATGGGTGTCGTTCTCACCTTTTTAGAGAATTGAAAGTTACCTTTTATTTATGACTTTATCAACCTATTAAGCAAACAAATGCATACCTAACACAATTAATTAGGTCAGTATGCAATGCATGTATGCAAACTAGTCTAATCTAATGTGATGATCATGCACATGGATTAATGAGTTTAATTTAATTCACCTCTGATCATAGAAAAACATGATTCATCGATCAAGTGCCTTTGTTAGAATATCAGCAAGTTGACGGTCAGTAAATACAAAATCCAATGTGATGTTGCTTTTCTCAACATGATCTCGGAAGAAATGATGTCTTATATTTATATGTTTCATGCGAGAGTATTAGACTGGATTCTTAAATATGCAAATTAAATGATACTGGTATTGTCACACTTAATTGGAATGTGATATAATGATAAACCATAATCTTCTAATTGTTGTTTCATCCAAAGCAAATGAGCACAACAACTTGCAGTAGAGATATATTTTGCCTCAGTTGTAGATCTACAAAGGTTTATTTCTTATTGTATCAAAATATGAGCATAGTGCCTAAAAATTGACATGTACCTCTAATACTCTTTCTGTCAACTTTAGAATCTCCTAGGTCAACATCAGAGTAACCTAGTATATAGATAGAGTGATAACTCTTTGGAATACCAGAGTCCTAATTATGATGTTCCTATCAGATACCTAAAAATTCTTTTAAATGAAGCTACATGTGACTTTTTATGCCATGATTGGAATCTAATATATAGGCACATAGCAAACGTGATATCTAGTATGCTCGCAGTCAAATACAATAAACTTTCTATCATACTATGATAAGATTTGATATCAGTTGCTTTACTTGCCTCATCTTTGGTATATGTTTAGCATGTTGACATAGGAGTTCCAATATGCTTCATCCTGTCAAATCCAAACTTTTTCAACATTTCTTTCACATATTTTGATTGACATATGGACAAGTGTTTGTCTGTTTGTTTGACTTAAAGACTTAAAAAGTAAGTCAACTCGCTCATCATTGACATTTCGAACTAATCCTACATTAGCTTAGCAAACTCTTGCACATTTGATCATTAGTAGCACCAATATATATTTGTATAACTAAAATGTCATGCTTCTTATACTTTTATGAACAGTGCGGCATCAATTGTGCCTCTAATAAAGCCTTTCCCTAATAAAAATTGAGTCAAGGTATCATATTAGGCTCTAGGTGCCTATTTCAACTCATATAGTACCTTAGTTTGGAAACATGATTAGGAATTTTTAGGACATACAAAACTAGGTGGTTCTATGTAAACATTTTTAGTTAAAATCCCATTTAGAAAAGTATTTTTGACATCCATCTGATATAATTTAAAATTCATTGAGCATGCAAAAGCAAGTAATATTTTAATTGCTTCTAATCTAAAGTATATTGACTAGGTCTAATTTTACCCATTGCCAATATATTTTGAGTTAGAGAGTGTTATGTCTTTATATCTTAGATTTAGAACCCTTTTTTTTATATATCTAACATGGTATCTATAGCGGGACTATCTTTAAACTACGTAAAACATTTTTCTTCAGCTACATTCGTACCCATTTAAAACATATCTTAAGGGTCAAAACTACGCATTTATCTACTAGTAGTCATATCAATTGGGCTAATGAATGTCCTTGGTTTATTATTTTCCTTCTCTAAATTTGTCTTATGTGAGTCTCATATTCATCAGATACGTGCATAAACAACTCTCAATACATCGGGTGTATACATGGATAAACAACTCTCAATACATCGGATTACACGTAAGTTAAGTATTGTTAGAATATGTAACTTATCACACGTAGAATACCTTGATAAAATATATCAAATGCTAAATATTGACTAGGCCAACTCTACCCATTGCAAAATAGTTTTGGGGAACAAAGCTTAATGTCTTTATATAATTTTATATTTGAACCCAATTTATAATCTAAGCTGGTGTTTGTCAGTAATATAATTTCGAGTGTCATGACTAGAAAAGAGAATAAACACTTTGAATAATAGATAATGTTGCCAAAGATCTAAAGTTTCAACATTGCATAAAATTCCTTGTCATAATTAAAATAATTCTTGTGAGAATTGTTCAACTTCTCAGTAAAAAAATGCAATAGGCTTGCCATTTTGACTAAGCACGTGCTAATTTCGGAACTCGAAGCATTACAATCATGAATCAACTTAAAATACTTTTTCAAAATGTGGAAGTGCAATTAGAATAGAAGTTTCTTTTACAGTTTTCTAGAGGAGTTCAAAGTTTTTCATACCTCTTCAGTTTACTTGAAGCTGCTGCATACTGGAGTCCCTTTTAAGCACCCCCTGATAAGAGTAATGATGATGCTAAAGTTTCCTTTATATATTATATATAAATTTCCATTGGCCGGAATGATGTTAATCCATGAAAACCCCGATTTAAATGATGAAGGACCTGGCCAGCTCATGGCTGCATAAACTTGCTTGGATCCATCTTTATGAGAACTCGAAACTGACAATGCCAAGGAAAACAAAGGTTATGGATTAAGAAGTGACATTTCTTATCACATAACATCATGAAGCGCTGTTGAGCAGCACTATAAACAAGAATGCATCAAACTATACAAAAAATAAAGCTGACAATAAATGTTTTTAAGATTCACGATCAGACACAAAAAAAATAAAATTAGGAGCATTACAAGGCCAAAAGGCCTAAAAAGCATAACCATTCACTCATATAAATCATCCCTTGTTTGTTAATCTAATTTCCATTCATCTTTGCATCTCATCCTTTGAGAATAAAATGATGGTGAACACTTTGAGGATTAATCTTTGAAAAGATAGTAACGGCGATACTTGATATAGTGATATTCTTTACCATTCCACTATCAATACACATGCTAAGAAGGTTTGGGACAATACATGGAATCGTGCTTTCTTTCTCATTATATTCCTTTTAGCCAAAAGAATCTTTCCTTGGGACTGAACTATCTTGTTTAGATTGTCGGCTAAGGGAACAAAATCAACAAGGCAATGGTGGATATCCATCATGGGAGGAAGTAAGAGAGACAACTCTTCTGGTACAACTTCTTAAAGTTCTTAAGAAAAAATGGTTCAACTTCAATAGGACACGTGATTATAAACATGACGGAGAATAGATGGATTAACGAGGTGATAATATTTGACAAATGATAATTAACGAGGATGGATGACTAGAATAAGAAACTAATCATATTAAAATGGAATTAAAAATAACACCGGAGTTTCTCCATTCATTAATTGAACATTACAGTTCCATGCACGGCAAGCACATAATTGATGTAAACGTACGTCACCTAACATAATCTTTACAATTTATCAAAATTATGATCATTAATTCATAATTCCGTATTAAAAAAATTATTAGTTCTAGCGAATACTTAATTGGAAATAAAACCAAGATATATACATGTGTGTAGCTTCTTTTGAAGATAATTGAAATGAGATTTCTGGCCAATAATCCGATTGACTTTACCGAATGCTAGCTTTGATTGCAAAATTAAATATAACTTGGACTTAGGAATTCCTTTCTTTTTGTTTTTTTTTTCTTCCTTTCTTTTTATCACAAAATTATACTTAATATTTTTTTATAACTCCTAAAATGAAAAACTTAACCTTAATGGGTATTTGTGAAGTAACCTTAGTTAAGTTTAATTAAGGCATGCCTTAGATAAGATTTTCATATATATATATAAAAGACAATTCAAAAACATACCTCTTAAATAGTATACCTCCTTAAGTAACATACATTTATCAAAAGTGGAGTTGTGGAATATCACATCTTCTTTTAATATTATTTATAAAAAAAAGAATATTCAAAACGATGTCGTTTTGATAAAGATATATTATTTAAGAGAGGTATGTTATTTAAGAGGTATGCTTTAAATCCGTCCTCTATATATATATACTCTCTCTCTCTCTCTCTCTCTCTCTCTCTCTCTCTCTCTCTCTCTCTCTCTCTCTCTATATATATATATATATATATATATATATATATATATATGCAAAATATAAAATTCAAAATCAGAACAACAATATCAAATTACAATATTATGGCCTAATAAATTACGATATAATTACATTCTAACACACACGAGCCTCTACACAATTAAATAAACAAACAAATTTAAAACTAGCTAAATTAAAAAGAAAAAGAAAAAAAAAATAGCAGCTCCAGTTATTTTTCCAACCATAGAATGAAAAACTACATATACTTCTTGTTGTCAGGGCCGGCCCTACTATATAAAAAAAAAAGCGCGCGCTTTAGGCCCCATTTTAAAAAAGGCCCCAAATTTTTGAAGATCATAAATAATTCATATAAAAAGGTCTTATAAAAATATAAGCCAAATAATTTTTTAGGGCCCATAATTCAATTCAAATATTAAATATGTAAAAAAAAATAACAGTATAAAAAAAAACCTCATTTAAATAAAAATTATTAATACTCCCTCCGTCCCAAAATAAAAGTTCTCCATTGATTTTTATAGTCAAATTGACCATTTTTAAAATTAACAATTAAACATAGATATATTTAGATTTTTAAAAAAGTAAACATTGAGATATGTACTAAATTTTATATAATTTATAATATTTATAGGCTTTTTACATATATATTAAATAATAATAAGATATATTTATTTAAAAAATGATCAATTTGATCATAAAAGTCATTAAAAGATGTATCAAACATAGAAGGCCTCATTAAAAATATCACTTTAGCATTATAAAAAAAAATAAAAAATATCGCTTTAGGCCTCAAATTGTCTTGAGCCACCCCTGCTTGTTGTCAGCTGAAGGAGCATCGCCTGTTCCCGTGGTTGAATTATCAGGTGCAATGTGACGCTTGCTGCTATCAGAATGGTCCTGTGCGCCTCTACCAATTGCCTGGTGACTGGAATAGCCTGCGGGGTTACTGAAATAGTCTACAAGCCATTACTCATTTTCTTCCAACACCACAACTACATGAGCATAAACATGACAGAGAGTGCCAAATAGAAGCATGTGATCCTAAGTCTTTAGGTTGTGAACGACGAGCATGTAGAGTCCTAGCTCATTAACATTTAACAAAGTCCATTGGTCCTAAATTATTATGGTTTTTGAACTTATTAGCATGTATCAAAAAGCAAAATCAATACATGCGATATTTCAGACTAAAAAGTTAATAATTCTTTTGGTTTCCCTAAAAGCTGCCTTCATTTTTTTTTAATGTAAAATATTTGAGGAATGGTAATTAACAAGAGGGTGGATGACTCAAATAAAGAACTAATTAATTTGCATTACTGCTCCATGCACAACAAGCACATAATTGATGTAAACATTACCTAATAACCTTCGCATTTTATCAGAATTATTACCTCTGGCATTTAATTCCATATAAAACCCAAAATATATATATTAATATGACTGTAAATAGTAACCGAAAATTTTGATATTTATTCGTGTTTTATACCTTTAAAGTGGATAGTATCTGTATTTGATTAAAGGTATCCACGGATACGAACATGAATACATGCGTATTTGTATTTGTTTAATTTTCGTCCGTTAACATATTTGTCAAAAATAAAAAGTAATAAATGTTTTTGAATATTTTTTTTCTTTTTTTTTTCCATTTTGTTATTTTTCCATGATGTTAAACTGGTTTAGATTGATGTTTAAAACTTTAATTGTTGATAGATTGTTTGGTTAATTTTCCTAAATTTTTGAACTTTTAATTTATTTGTTAACTAATTTTAATTAGTTATGCAATTTAATGGTACGTACTGTACATGCTATTAATTAAATAGGTGCTCAGATATTCGAATAATATAATCATCCAAATAATCATTTAGAAATAGTTAATAATTGTATTCAAATAATATTTTTTACCGAATGGTAGCTTTAATTTGATTGCTAAAATTAAAGGTAACTTGAACTTAAGAATTCCTTTTTCTTCTTTGTGTATGTGTTTAAACACTAGTCTTTTCCTTTCTTATAATCACAAAAATATATACACACAAGAATGCAAAAGATGAAATTCAAAAATTAGAACAACAATATCAAATTACAACATAGTCTAGTCAATTCCAATATAACTACATTATAACACAAACGAGCCACCACACAATCAAATAAACAGATTTAAATAAACAAACAGATTTAAAACTAAAGAAATTAAAAAATAGCAGCTCCAGTTATTTTTCCAACCATAGAACGAAACCCTACACCTACATATACTTGTTGTCAGCTGAAGGAGCATCAGCGTAGCCAGTTCGCGTGGTCAAATTATCAGGCGCAATGTGACGGTTGCTGCTATCAGAAAGGTCCTGTACGCCTCCACCAACTGCCTGGTGACTGGAATAGCCTGCAGGGTTACTCGAATTGTTGTCGTAGGGATTCTCCGTGGCAGCGCCATATTGCTGGTCAGTATTGTGGAATGAATGCTTTTCCTCTTGGTGCACTGCCTTCTCGGCGGCTTTTTCAACGTGCAGATCCATTGCGGCTTCAGCCTCTTTTGCGAGCCGAACCTCATGAGCAACCTGCATCCTAGCTTTCGCCAGCTCTTTCTCCGCCTAGACAAGTAAAATTTGGATTGATCATGTTAATTAAGTGTTTGACATACTTTAAGTATCCAAATATAGAAAGTTTATGTAGAATGTGCTTTTTAACATTTCATTTTTAAAAAATGCAATGATTTCAATTTTATGGTATTACAATAGACTTGAAATCTGATTTAAAACAAGTTATTCCTAGTTAATTTGCATATCATGTTATATATTATTTATATACCTTTTACATACCTAATCCTTAGTACGTTTGAAAAATAATATCTGAAAGGTTGGATGACACTTTTGTCTCCTATACAAATTTATAGAATTGAGAATGACATGTCTATTATTGCAAATTGTATCGATTTACAATACATATATAACGATAAATTCACGTCAATATCTATCACGTCAATATCAAAAAATGACAGATACATGAGATAGAGCAGTATTCTATTTTATTGTTTATCATTTTATGATAATCACAATTCTTGTTCGATATAAAATGAATCGACATATAAATCATTTTCCGTTACACAAGATTCTTTATATGGTATGACTTCTTCATGTGTACTCTAGCGATACAAGTCATCCCCATGTTGTGATTTGGCTTAGAAGTGATCAAAAATTTTAAAATAAATAAACGTCGAAGTATAAAATAAATTTGTAAATTTAGATATATATGACATTAAAGCGGACATACAAATTGAATTGACAGAAGTATTATAATTCAGCCATCTTGCAAGACAATTCCATATAAAGGGGCATCTTAAAAATCAACCTCCAAAGTTATTTTTCTTACCTTTTCCTCCTCTCTGGCTTCACTCTTGGCCCTTCGCATTTCTTTCATGTCACTTATTTTTTCCTTGACGGCCTGCATTTTTCTTCTTTATTTTTGATAGTCTTCTTCCTTTGGAAAGAACTCAGACAAGCAAATGCAACTCCGACAAGTTAAAAATGCTACAAGAACATACCAATGATCATGTATAAACTATATAGACAATGCTGAAGTTTCTAAATATAGAAACATCATTGTTCACCGCCGGAAAAAGAGATCGAAATTCTTCTTGATGGCTAAAATACATGACAAATGTCAACCATGGAAAAGATTAGCGGTTATTATGGGGTATGCTTTGATTTGAATGAGTTTGTGTGGCCATTGGTCTTAAATTACACATTAATGTAATCCTACATATTAGAGTGTTTCTAATTTTTAGGAAAGGATAATGCCTGAACGAAATACAATGGAAAAGTATAAATACACAATATTTTTGTGTACATGTTGTGCACTTTCATTCACACTATTTAATTATGAGGCCTGACACGAAAATTTGTGTTAGGCCCACCGTTAAATAGTGTAGATGAGTGTTATGCACATATTGTGCACAAAATATTGTGCACCTCAAGTTGTACTTCATTGTTGACGGTTGACCCAAATTGTAATCAAGTACAACACATCCTCGTTAAGTATGGTAATTCTTTTAGGAAAACTTTTGTAACAGGACTCTCGCGTTAATAACGCTAGCAGCTAGCTAGGAGCCTTTTGTACTTCATTGTTGACGGTTGACCCAAAGGGAAGAGTAAATAATTTAGGCGGTTGATAATATTAAAATAATATTTATTTTGTCATAGAAAATATATATTTAATGATATTTTTACACTTATTTTAATAACATTTCTAATATTTAGTGACATTTATTATCCTGACAGCATAATTATTATCCTGACATTAGTAATAGCCATGCCGAACCAAAAGCTATAAAAAATATATATATATAAAAAAAAAAGGGATCAAATTGCCCTCTATTACACTTCACCTCCACTTTCTCAAAATTTTCCATCAATACCCATATAGCAACATAAAAATTGTTTTCAGCGACGGCACGAGTGATAAAATTATTTGAGATGAATACTATTGTGTCGTTAAATATAATATTTTTATTACCAAATATGTATCATTAAAAATTGAGTGAAAGGTATAATTATGGAACTTGGTGTAGATCTACTTAACTAGCAAGTAATCTAGGAATGTGATATTCAGACATGGCTGAATTGTTAGTTTTGTTCCAAATAGAAAGGCTGGGGTAGAGCTGAAATGTTCTTCTCTTTTTTCTTTTTCGTTATTTTTTTTTTGTTTTCACTTTTATTCCCTTTATTTCGTAAATATATATATTACTCCACGTCTAGAAATGAAACAATACATCAACCTGCGAAAAAGGTTTCCTACACGGGTAGAGAACGCCGCTAAAAACAATCATTACTTATCAAGTCCAACGAAAGAAACAGTATTTTGACTAATTTTACATTTCTCAGTTTAACCTAATGAAGGCGAATTTTATTAGAAATAAAGGGAAAACGTAGGTTTAACATAAAGGAGGTGATCCAGATAGAGCAGCTGCGAGAAGCTGGAAACGGTAAGAAAAGGGAAAATGGAATATTCTTCATGGAGGACGACGACGTATGGTTACAGCGCCATTCTAATCATTTCAGATAATGGGGCTACGAGAGAATGGAAAGAGTCGACATAACAAAAGCACATTTCAAAGAAATGGATAGCTTCTTTACACACTTGTATTCAACATTTTTAAATTTACACAAACTTTCACTAAACCAATCACCCGAAAAGCCTAGCTCCCACGATAAGTAGAGAACGAGAATGGGGAAAGCAAAAGAGGAACATGGAAATGCTCAAATTTCTGCAATTCGCTGATTTCAAACACAATTGTAACGAAGGGGAAAAATCCATCGGGGTTGTATTTGCTAGTATTGAAACTTATCCGATATATGCCAGGGTTCAATGCATCAACAATGTTCATCAATTGACCACTTCGTCCGTCTTTATCTGTCGTGGAAGACCCTTGAAATATCCAACTGCTTGCATCCCAGTTACCGAACACTGGACCAGGTTGATTGGTTTTCCACATCTCCAACTGCACTTCAATGCCAGCAGCAGGACACCCGCGAGCAGTATCCAAGACATGGGTTGTGATGGGTGGACGAGTCCTGGTTGAAGCTTGTGATGTTTTTGCAGCAGGAGATGCTGATGCAGAAGTCAAATGTGCTCCCATGATGCTCACACGATCTTCTATAATTTAAGAACAAAAGTCAAATGAAATGAACAAAGGAAACATAATACTATAGTATATACTTACCAAAAAATAATTATATAATGGCTTAATGGGAGTGTGGAAGCATAGACAAATGAAAAATTAACGAGTCTTCTTGTGCACTGAACTCATAAATAAAAAAATATAAATAAGTACCTCAGTACCTGAAACTAATGAAAGCAGAGAATACTTTCAATAATCTTATAAAAAGAAACAGAAACTCACGAGTCATGAAAGGAAAATGTAAACAATACAACTTTACCACATAAAAAAAAGATGATTTGAATGATTATTTCAAAGAATATGAAAATGAAGTGGAAGTGGAAGTGGAAGTGGAAATGGAAAGAATGCAAACTGTACGGATAGATATATCACATACTTTTGTTACATAATAAGAAGAAGAAAAAGTACTCCAGAATTCATTTTAAGTTCATTATTATTGACCCTGCAATATGCATAGAACCATGATTGTTTCAGATGTTCAGATTTAAGAAGTACTGTGATCAGCACTAGTCAACAAGTAAAAGTTTTTATAGCAGACACTTCCTTTTCGTCTTATATTAATTTATCAAATAGGACAACACTAAACATTCAAGATTATAAGTTATAACTAAAAGGTGTTGGAGGTTTATCAAATACATTGAAGCATGAAACTGATAACTTTTGAAGATCAATTTCCTCCAGTTTGGTTGTACTCCCTCTATTCCACAAAAAATCTTATATGCAAAATTTGCAAACTTTAAGGATATAGTTTTCTTCCATGTTTATCCCTAAATAAAATGAGTGTCTAGTTTAGTAGTAGTGGCGTGACATTATGTCAGTTTATGCTATCATCAATAAAAAAGAGGACTCTTTTTGTGGAACAAAATTTCTTTGCAAATGTGGCTCTTTTTGTGGAAGTTATTACTATTTAATTATAGGATAAAAGTGCAAATGGTTAAATGAAGAATTTATTATCCTGATTCAAAAACAGGAAATGTGTAAAAAAAAAGTATGACACACTAAGCTGATTCAAGGTAAAAATCACCTCCTGCTTTTGTCATAGCATCTGCAGTGGTTATTGTTGAAGTAGTATTTGCTGCAACTGAAAAGAGCTTGTTAAGACGTAGTTCAGTTACTTTCATTTGCTCCTGGGCTGCAATCTCAAACTCAACAATTGGCCTGTTAGGGTATCGACTCTACAAGAAAGCAAAAGGAAATAAGTGATGACATAAATCTATCAATTTCAACGTTGAAGTAACCTTATACTTGGCTTCTAGTGAAACGAAAATTGCAATTTGAAAACAAGTAACAAAATTAAGGTGCTATACATTACAAACCATGCATTGTATGAATGAAGTGATTTCTTTTTCTAATTTATGCAACTCAGAACAGATATTCTTACAAGTCATACAAAGAATTATAGAATATCAAACAAATGACTATAAGCTAGCTGCAAAAAGAAATAAATCAAGGCCAGAAAAATCATAGAATAAATTGTCATTTTTACTGTCACTTAAATTCTAATGTGATTATAAATAAATTAATTGCACTATTCGATCTTGAAAGAAGAAGAAAAAATGTTTCTGTATTTCTATTTGGACCAAATCAAAATCTTAGAATTCTCAATCCGAAGGAAATCTCTTCAAATGCATTCACTATATATATATATATATATATATTATCCCATTCTAATCCTAACCGTCTATGATTGCAATAAACGGCTAAGAATGGTTTAGCTGGGAAATGATCCATAGCCAATGGCAGCTATGGATCATCCTCCCATATATATACACACACACACACACATACATAAAACATGAGTCTATTAATTTAATCTCTTATTGAAAAGTTTAAGTTTTAACTTCTTAGTAGTCACACTTTAAAGAAACGAGACTTCATTTTGACATTACCTTCAGCTCATCAAGTATTTCAGGTGTACTTCTTCCAGATGCACAAATTAGAAAAACAAATCCAAACTTCTGCCTGTAACGAGTGTTCCAATCATATAGCTCCTGTAAAGAAGAAGAGGGGTTATTTAAATTTTAGTTTTTTTGGATAAGAAGGCAGTGGGTCCATAGATCTGCTTAAAACCAACAGATAGTGTCTCCAAGTTAATACACACAGTAAACTTTTAGTTGCTTGTGCATTTGCCAATACGCCTTATGAAGCATCAACCAAAGTGCCAGTTGGAAATGCTTTTTGACTTAAAATATAGTATAAATTGATGAGCTAGAATCTCAGCACAAACAACCTTCATTCTGTTCTGTTCACCATACACCCCATTACATAGCAGCTTTTTATTTATTTATTTTGACACAGAAAGAACTATTATTAGTAGATGAGAAAGAATACAACAAAAAGGGAGGCAGTAAGTCCACCCATTCTAGAACAAGTAACACTAAAAAAAAGAAGACATTTCACTATAAAATTGAAAAAATGCCCCTATTGAGGACTGCAGAAGCCCACAGCAAAGCAAGAATTATAATCCTATCCTGCAACAAAGAAACTGATAAACAGCTATCCCAAATGTAGGAGATTTTCAGTATCCTCAGTTTACATAAAGCAGATTTTATTTTTCAATTGTCAAGAAATAGAATACCTGTAAGGTAGAATCAGTCGCAGTAGCTAGAGCAGTCGATTGTTCCCCCTTGCTCCACCTACATAAAAGAAAACACAAATATAACTTGTAGGAATTTTCTTCGGAAGCAACAGGCTTAAAGTGTGAAACCATAAGAGGAAATAAAACTTTTGTTGCTATGTGTGATAGATAACACAATGATTGTTTGTACTTGTTTATCTTTGTTTTTCATCTGTGCAAATGATAGCAACAGCATGCGCCATCTGTCACCAAGTTGAGCCTAATGATTACAAGTGTTGCCAATTTGAATCGATCAGACACTAGAGCATAACAATGAAAGTAGCTAGATATGTTAGAAAGCATTGACAAGCAAAGGAATCATTTCCACTTTTTCATTTTTCTCCCATTTGGATTCCTTTTTAATAATTAAGAAGTATATTATTAATGTATTCGTTAATAATCAACATCTAATCAGAAAGAAGCCAAGCTGAGGAAGAATGTAGACCCTATAAATCCTTGCTTCCACATGTGTGTGATGTGGAAACTGGATTGTGAATCTCACTCCCACTTGTTCTTGCATCCTCACACTACTTGGAGAAATTGGTGTAGGGTATTTGACCCTTGTGAGGAGGCTTGCATTTACCAACTGATTTAGAGGATCTTTAAGTAAGTTTTGAGGATTTGGAGGAAAAAAAAGATGTGATACTCTGACCTATTTGGACAGAATGCATGTTTAGAAATGTTTCCTTTACTTTTTCCCTTCTAAGGGGCCATATAACTTTCCATGTGGCTTTGGCATCTTTACTGGAGTTGGGTTACACTAGTAGATCCATATCTCATATTTCTACAGTAAAGCACAAACTTTTAAGCAAGTTTACACTTTTACAATATCACAAGTAGCACTTTCCTCTGCCATTAGCATTATCCACTTCAACAACATCACCGGCCTATGTGTGTGTTTCAGTGTATTTGACAGAGACTATTGATCAACACAATTACAGCAAAACAAAGATAGATCAGGCATACAATTTAGGCAATTAGGATTTCAAATATAATAAATAAATAAATATATATATATATATATATATATATATATATATATATATATATATATATATATATAGAGAGAGAGAGAGAGAGAGAGAGAGAGAGAGAGAGAGAGAGAGAGAGAGAGAGAGAGAGATGAACTGAGCACTGGTAGGGCTTTTGTGGGCAGAGGAAGGAGATTGACCGATCTGGGGATGAGCGCTAAATGCTTCAAGCCAACCATTAACATCAACCTATAATTCCCCAATCAAATTCAAATCAAACACAATTAATTCATATACATAAAGCATATAATCTATACATATAGAGAGAAAATAGGAGATGACCTTATTGAACCAGATATCTCTAGCAGTTTCAACAGCTTCTTTATAGCTAGAAAATTGTCCTGATGCCACCATTTCTTTCGCAAATCTGTCGCTTCCGCAGCAGGCTAAAAAGTCCTTTTCCCCAAACTGAACTTCCATTTTTCTGCACACAAACTCAATTTCTCTCGGTCGCAGATTCGGATATTTTTAGTAAAGTAAAAATGGGAGAGGTTGAGAAGCAAAGAATATCAGAAAAATCAGAAGATTGAATAAACCACGTACGTCGTCGTTCTAGTTGAGAGCAAACAAAAGCATAATAATAGGGGTCTTAAATTTTACGTTTCAAATAATATAACATAATTTATGACATAATTAAGATCTATTTAATTAATGTTATAATGATATGTCATTTATAAAAAAAATTATGAAATCCCTAACATAAATACTTGTGTGCTTTTTTTATTAGTTATTAGTTATACTCTCTCAGAATATAATATAACTATTAATTTTTTAAAATTAATTTAAGATTTGTTTGAACTTAAAATTAATATGAATTTTTTAATTTTAGTCATACATTGACAAAAATTATAATCTATGTAAAATGTATTATTCATTGTAATTTTTTTTATTTTATAATGTTAAATTAATCATCTTAATTTTTAGTTTAAAAATATTTTAAATTAAAGTTTAAAAATTAAAAATTATTTAGAATGAAAAAAATATTAACTAACTGTTGAGGCACAGGAAATACATGTGAAATAACTAATAAAAATATAAAATATAATATTAAACATTGAAAAGTTTTAATTATATACATGCCACAAACTTTTAAATCAAACAATATATCATTATAATTCTCCAAAAATGTATTTTCATAAATTTAGATAGTATAACTATCTTAATGTAAAGGAAGTACAAAAAAAGCTCTCTATTATAGACAAAGAATGAAAGATGGTGATTTATAATAGTAGAAAAAAATAACAAAGAAAATCAAAAGGACTTATTTGATGGATATAAATTGGACTTATGTGAAGAAATTTGAAAATGGTGATTATTTATGATGTACCTTGAATAAATAAAATAAATAAATTTTAAAAACATGCTATGCCTTAATTTCACAGTTGGGTTTGTTGTTTAAAAGACATTGGTGCTTTAAATTACATATATTTATGGAGAGATTTTGAAATCACAGCTAGTAAACTACAGATCCTTACATGTCCCTTTCGCGTTATATATTATGAGCCATAGATCTTTAAAAATATAACAATGATGATGGTATGAAATTGTTCTGTAAGTAGAAGAAGAGCTAGAGAGAGAAAGTAGAATTGCAGAAGAAGAAGAGATTTTATTAATTGTTTCTTCCTTTCCATGTTACAGACTCCTTGCGTATTTAACAAACCTCCATCGACTAAAAGACTGTAATATCCCTCAAGAACTAAAGGACAATTACTGAAATATCCCACCATATGCTAGCTACGTGACAGTGTCGGAACAATTAATAAAATCTCTTCTTTTGCAATTCTACTTTCTCTCCCTAGCTCTTCTCCTGCTGTAAGACTGTTACACAACATTTGGTAAGACTCTGTATTTTCAGCAACTTTAGTGAACAAATAGACGAATTGATTTATCTTCTTAGTATTTTTTTCGGACACTCTACTTGATCTTGAAATATAAATTTTATTCGACACTCTGTAGATGCTTCAATGTCTTTGCATGCAGTCAATTTGCGATGCTGTTAACGTGGTCCAAAATGGGGAAATTTGAATTAGTGGGGCTATAGTATTGACAGAACATGGCAGACATTGACATTTCTCTCTGTTTCTGATAAGCTTGGTACTACACTATGCATCGAGATCGATCGTAGATCTTCATTCCCATACTTGTTATGCTATGTATCAATTCTACATGTTTTATAGATTGAGAAATTTATTATGATCTTGTTTAGTGAACAATGAATCAAGTAGTGGGAACAATATACGTGCATGGTTTTTATACGGACTTCATTGTTTGTTAATATTAATATTATGCATAAGATATTGCTATTGGCCTTCATATACTTTCATTTCTTACAAAATCTGCAACTTATGTTTTATAATTGCTTTGTACAATATATTGTTTCGACAGTTCAGTTTGATCTTACGTGAAGTGATTATTTTGACTGTCATGCAGCAGAAAGAGTTTGATAGTTCTCTTCATCGTTCTAGACTCTTAGGCCACGTTTGTTTGCAAAAACATATTTGAGACTATTTTATTATTTATCTTAATTTAACACTACTTCAGACTATTTTATCTCATAATAAGGGATTAATAATCTTTTAATGTTGGACTATTAGTCCCATAAAGTCATTTAATAGCTTAAAATTAGGGAGATTATTAATCCCAAATTTTTCATAAAATTATATAATCCCACATAAATAGCTTTAGGAATGATAAAAAAAAATATTCCATAAAACTATTTAAAGTACTATTAATCCCCCGTTATGAGATAAAATAGTCCAAAGTAGTATTAAATTAATACAAATAGTTCAATCTCAAGTATATTTTTTGCAAACAAACATAGCCCCAGTGTCAAGCTAATAATTTTGAAGGTAATTTCTATTCAAAACATTATGCTCAATGAATGCAGGTGGAAATAATTGAACCCTGAACCTTTTAACCATAAGGTATTATGTTAAGTATTTAATTGCAGTAAAATGTAAGCTACTAAATTACGTTTGTATTAAGAGTTTGTAACTTTTTTTCTTGCTATATGTATAGGATGTTTTGTTCTCCTTGAAATTAGGTACATAATTTTTCTGGACCTTGAACTATCTGATGGCTACATGTAGTAAACCACAGGTAATTCAATCTAGTAATAGGCCTTTCCTAAAATTATGCAGTTTACAGCTTGTTTATTAAGGCGAGGACTTCAAGTTGAATTGGATATTATTTATTTTGAAGTGCTCATATATTGATATTAGCTTGAAAGCTCAATGGAAGGTTTCAATTCTGAATGGAATTATCATGGAGGTGACGCAGGTGTTTCGGTACATGGTAGATTTCGTCGGTATTTGTCTCATTGTTATTTCACTTTTGAAGAAGTTACTGGTTTACCTCAATTAGAGTTTATATTCACTTTATTTAGTTATTTATTTATCCGTTTTATGGTTTTCCCTTCCCTTAGATTCTTCTTATGTTTTAACTTATTATTAGTTTGTGTTCTTCAAAATCCAATCGAAGTATAAGAACTATAGCTTCTTGATATATAACTGCGTGGTTTTGTTTCATTAAGAGCTTACGATGCATAATATGGATTTTATCAAGCTGCTCCTAAGACTCTTAAACAGGTGCAGAATTACGACCATTAAGTGAACTGAGTTTTACATTCATTATCTAACTGATGAAGTTAACTTTATACTCCCTCTGTTCAATAAAAATAGTCCGATTTGCAAATTTTACAAATTTTAAGAATATATTTATGTTCCATGTTTATCCGTTTTGAATGTTTAGTTTAATAGTGACCACGTGATAATGAATTTTGATGGTGAACTTGTGGATTGTATCATTTTATACTACCATCAAAAGAAATGGGACTCTTTGGAGAAAGTATAATTTTATACTTGTTATCTCAGCTTGCTGTAGACAAGCAGTAAATATGGTATATCTTACTCCGTTAGAGTGAACGAATTTGCAAACAGGTTGTTAATGTTAGAATACTTCGAGGCTAGAGAAATAGGCAAAAAAATCTCCATCTAAAATTTAGTAGTTGATCAACTCTCAGCGTTGGCACTATAAAGTAAAATGAATATAGCTTTGGTTCTATAATTTCAAATTTTGAATTATTCTTGTATGACAGAATACATGAAGGTCTTAACCTTTCCAATACGGTGTGATGGGGGTATTCATTAATACTGTCCCCCATTAGTGTAACTTGTAGTGCTTGTGTCTGGAAATGGATGAAATTAAAATATAATTCGCTTGACCAGAATTATTCCCGTGCTTTTTCATGGGTTGGAAAAAGAAATCATGACACACATGAAAAAGATTTCATGTCTTACTTAATATTTTAAATTATAAGTCATAATAAAAAAATTAATTTTTTTTTACACAAATGGCCAGCGGGCCGGGCCAGCTCGTACAAGCCACGGGCCAAGCATTTCGTAGCTCGCAAAAAGTCGGGTCGTTTTTTGCCCGACCCATTTTGGCCCGGCCCGCCAAAAGCCCAACCCATTTTGACCCGATCCGCCCGTTTGCCAAGTCTGATCAGAAGTGTGGTTCACCACAACTAATTTGACTATGGTTATTGTTTTGGTTAGTACGTAAATCATAAAATGACAAAAATATCATTAATAAAATTAGTAAATTGACAAAATTACCCTTAAAGGGACTCAGAGAGATGACTACAGCGACGTTTTTTTTGGACTATGACGATGATTCAACCGTCGCACCATCACCATTGTTATAGATCAGAAATATCTATGACGACGGTTGAACCGTCACCGTAATCTAAAAAAATCATCGTTATAGGCGACTGTATACTATACAGTTATGTATATATATTTTTTCATATATATATATTCAACGAATAAATGGGCAAATAAATTCTATAAGAAACTCTATTATGTAAGTTGTTTTGGTTGTTAAGATTCTGATCAACTCTTCAACTCTACCTGTGAGTTGCTAACAACTGTTATTTGACCGCTGACCAACTTAACCTTCGAACACTATCAAGATCATCCCCTACACATCTTGCTAGAGCTATTTTTGTCTTTACTATCTTGTTTTGACTATTAACAACTACATATCAGCTCTATCCGCCGAAGTATAAAACAAGGGAGAAATTAAAACACACGTATATGGAGAATGGATCTAAAATATACTTCTTAAATAATATATTTCTCTTATATAGCATATTTTTATTAAAATTACGTCGTTTTGAAAATTCTTTTAAAAAACAAGTAGAGTGGCGGATGATAATTTTGTAAATAAAATGAAAACAAGTAGGACCACTCTCTTTTAATATTATTTTATTTTTTAAAAGAATCTCCAAAATGATGTAGTTTTAATAAATATATGTTATTTAAGGGATGTATGCTATTTAAGAGGTATGCTTATCCGTTATCTCTCTCTCTCTCTCTCTCTCTCTATATCTATATCTATATATATATATATATATATATATATATATATATAATGGAAATTTAGCTCATCATAGGTTATACACTATTTTGACTCTCCAAAATGAATAAATAATTTGAAAGTGTATTTGTCTAGTGAAAATCTCAAAGGGTTGGCTCAAAGTAGAACCAAGTCATGTTATTCATAAAAAAAGGAGCAATTTCTAAGAACTGGGGAATTAAAATAACCCCTTTTTCCATTTATCAACTGCCTAGCAACTTCTTTCTCATGCATTAATGATCATCATAAGTTCATAACTCACGTCGGCCCTACAATTTTGTGTCTGTCAGTGGAAATGGACACCAAACATACACCAACTGAGATTTTTCTTTCCTTGGTTTTCTTTAGTACTGATTATGTCCAGTAAACAATGACTGCGACTAAACTTTAAGAACTTCATTCAGTCCGCGGAAAGAAAAAAAACTAAGATATATCATTTTACTGTATTTATTTCCTTTCCCTGTGACTACATTGACTTCTACATATATACTAGTGTGGGAACTAAACTAGTAAGAAAACAATAAAAAGCAAAATTATACCAAATTTAAGAAAGGAAAGAAGTAAATATGTAAATGTATATGTTATATATAGACACACACCCCAAAACAATTCTATGGAAAACATTACACTTCATGGATATGCCAGTGTTTTCCTAGATACCCTCATATATTTATTTCCCTTAAATTTATTTTTCCCAAATTATATACGAATCGGCCTTTTCTCCTTTATTCTAATGGATATGTGGTTGTTGACCTGAATGCATAAAGGCATGCAGTTTGCATCCCATTATTGATCACATGATTTGATATATATAGAGAAAATGAATGCACCAGACACAAAGTCATAGAGAAAGATGGTTCAACTAATTTTCATTATGATCATATATATAACTAGTGACATTAGTAGTTAGAAAAAGGGCTTTAATAACTGTGATTAATAGAAAGAAAAACTAACAACAAAACATCACATCATATAAACTTGCCTCTATATCATTATATCTTAATAATTGTTTCTTTCATTTTACTTTCACAAGATTCATTTAACTACTTAATCCCAAATATTCCTTCCAATCACAAGGGTACCTGCTCCATGAATTTCCATACAACTTGAACATCTTCACAACCTTATCTTTCGTCAAGGATCCTCCATCTATATGCAACAATGCCTCAAGCTTATTCACCGGTTCAAAAAACAGCATTTCCTTCGAAACCCTAAAACATCATTTCCTCCAAAACCCTATTCGTTGGATTTAAACTACAAATCAACCACAAAATTTTCACCATAGTTTTTGTATCAACATCCGATACATGCAACATTTTCTTCGATATAGCACTGATTCCTACCCCATGCTCAATAAAAGCAAATCTTCCATCAACACATTTGCATAATAACTTGATTAGTTGCAATAGTTTCTCACATTTTGATTTGTTTGAATCCAGTAGAAGCTCATTTAGGGTACTAATCGCACCTGTATCAATATTGGCTTTAATCAGCTTTCCTTTCCGATTAGGTCAATATCTCTAACAAAACTTATAGGGCACATGAGCTTGCCTTAGTGCTCATTTCATCTGATACAAGCTCTAACAAGGCCTTAAACAAATTAACTCATGGATCTTGAATAACAAAGCTCCGATCATAATCAAGTTTTGCCATTTTGTGGAATATCGAAATCATGTAAAACCTAGACTCAACACTCCCCTTTGAAGCATAATAGTCATGGAATTCATGCATTCGGGCTTCGATAATAATGAGATAGTTTCATCTTCTTCAGATAATGGGAGTTGGTGTAAAACATGACCCAGAGCCTACTCACAAGCTAGCTCTAAAACACAAAAGTCCTAGCTCTCAACTAAAAGTTGGACAATTATTTTCACAAGAACTTTATCACTGTAGGCGAGGAATTTTTTACATCGCTAGGGTTAGGGTTTCATAGTGATCAAGGAGGCGAGAAATTTGCGAAGAGTATGGAATTGATCGGGAGATTAGAAATGGAAGAAGAACCGGTGAGCATCTACTCAAAGAACACTTGAGGTCCCGACGTAATCACTAGCGTCCAAAAGTCTATCAAGTGTTTAGGGTCTCGAGGGAATTCAAGTTAAACTTTGAGGGTCCAAGTGTATTCACGAGTGTCTAAGTCAAAACTGAATTATAAGTCGCCAACAAGTTTAGAGATTATTTAAGCTCCCTTGGGTGGTCTAGAGAGAATTCTCTAAGTGGCCAAACGTTTATTCCTCATAAAATGAAGGAGGTGTTTATTGAATTCCCTAACAAGGGGTCATGTGCCAAGCATGTGACTCTATGGAGAAATTCTATAAATACCCTTAGTAATAGAAAAATTCCCAAAATACTCTTGATTACCCGAGTAATGCATAGATCGTCTTATTCTTCTAGCCACCAATTCAATCCCTCGATCGATTCCTAAAATGAGTTACCCCCCACGAACTTTCTGCCTAAGGGCTCATGATGACACCTCTCAGGTCTCATTTTTCAAGGTTCTTTTTATTTAGTCCAAAAAAATCGTGTGGAACAACTTCATCGTCAAAAAACCCTGAAGAAACTTGGCATAGAGCGGACAAGGGCCAACTTAGGGGGCCAAACACTAAGGTGGCCGAACCCTAAAATTTCGCTCCTCTTTCGACTCATTTCGTTTGTGTCATCTTTTCTTGATCGATTTTCCGTCTATTTCTCTTGATTATTGCTCCTATGAAAAGTTTATCTTGTCATAGAGGAGTTAAGGAAGCCACTTTCAAGCCCTCATAAGTTTTCTTGTTTTCGAGTTCACTACTCATTCATTGCATTGCTCGAAACTTGCTCGGAACGAAATTCAAGAAAATAAAACATCACAACCCCTAGGAGGCCAAACCCTTAGGGGTCCTAGAGGTCCCTTAGGGTTTTTATTCTCCTTATACGCTTTCTCATTTTATCTTTGTTTCATTTCGGTAATTCAAATCGAGTTCAATCAAGCAATCATTATTTGACATTTTCATCAAGGGTGGCCAACCTAAGGGGCGAACCTTAGGGTGGTCGGACCCTAGGGGTTGAACCCTAGGATTTTCCCTTTTTCGGTATTTGATTGTTCGTTTGTTATTCGTTGGTCCGTTGTTCGTTATTCATTGTTCATTTATTTTCGACTTGTCCGTTTTAATTCATTTAATTCACTAGGTTAAATATAAATCCTAATTCGTACTCGGGTCTGCAGTCACCATAATATCTTTTGAAATCCACCATCTTTATTTCATCACTTATTTCGATAAGTGACTGGAATTTTTAAGTGAACATCATTTTTCCCATACGTGTGTGTGTGTGTGAATAGGTTGTCAAATAAACTCTTTAAGAAACACAATTATGTTGGGTTGTTTTGGTGGTTAAGATAAGACTCCGCTCTAACTCTACCTGTGAGTAGTCGCCTTCACATTGCAAACAATTGCTTTTGACTGTTGACCAACTTAGCCTTTGAACTCTATCAAGATCATCCCCAACACATCAATTGACAGCTATTTTTTTTGTCTTTACTGATTTTCTTTTGACTATCAAGAAGTATAGATCAGCTCCATCTGTAGAGTACTTATTGGAAGTAGAAAATAAGGGAGAAAAACACACGTAGCTAGCTTAGAAATATTATACCCAAATGTCATTTTCATAATTGTTTAATTTTGGAATTAACTGAATTGTATATTGTCCATATATTTTATAATAGAAAATTAGCTCATCGTAGCTAATGCGATACTATTTTGACAAATGCAAAATGAATAAGTAATTTGAAAGTGTATTTTTGTAGAGAAAAACTCTAGGGTTGCATGGCTCAACTGAAAAGGCAAAAAAAGCTCGTCTTTAATGGGAATATTTCTATTGTAGTGGATATCATGTCCGTTTTCAGCTTTAATCAACTTGTACTCCTTTTTTGATTTATTTGTGATTTTAGAGAGAAAATTTTGTTTCTTTTCATTTGCCGTTTGTAGATTTTAAGGAAGCATTAAATTCTTAATTTTTCATACTATCCTTCATGATTAAAGGTTAATTTGCTTCTCTGTAATTTTTTTCAATAAATTTTAAAAGGCTAATATTAAAATTTTATACTCAATTTAGTTGAACAAACAAATCATTAATTACATTTCTTACATAACCTTAAAACATCAACTAAAAAAAATGAAAAGACTATTCATAACGATAACCCTTCTTTCCAACTTATGACCAACTGCCAACTTCTTTCTCATGCATTGATGAACATTATAACTCATGGCCTAGCTACAATTATTGTGTCAACATACAATTGGGACTAAACTTTTAAGAACATTTATTCATTCAGTCTACAAAAAAAAAAAAAAAAGAGTCGAAGACCTTCCCGTTACTACGTTAACTTCTACTTATATACAAATGTAGGACCTAATCTTGTAAGAAAATAATAAAAGCAAGATTATACCAAAACAATTCTATGGAAAAACATTACACTTTAAGGATGTGCCAAAGTTTGTTTTTCCCTTAATTAATTTTTTTCCAAAAAACAAATCGGCCTTTATATGTAGTTGTTGACCTGAATGACATGATCTATCACAAGAAATAAATGCACTAAACACACTGAAAGTAAGAGAGAAAGATTGTTCAACTAATTTTCATTTATGATATAACTACTCACATTACCAGTTACAGAAAGAGCTTCAAAGTGTGATTAATAGAAAAGAAAGAAGAAAAAAAGTAACAACAAAAAATCACCATAGTTTAGATGATAAAAAGTGAATCACAAAAATATAAACTTGATCTTTTTGGCTATACATACATTTTCACAAATAAACTACCCAAGACTCATTGTTGTACACGTCTCTTCACAATAATTGTGATGGCCAGGGGAAGAGAAAGGGGAGGGGGGCGGCTTCTATATCATTATATCTTACACATATTTCTTTCATTTTACTTTTACAACCATAATTTAATTACTTAAGCCCAAATATTCCTTCAAATCACAAGGGAAACAAGAGTACCTGCTCCATGAATTTCCATGCAACTTGAACATCTTCACAACCTTATCTTTTGTCGAGGATCCTCCATCTATATGCAACAATGCCTCAAGCTTATTCACCGGTCCAAAGAAAAGCATTTCCTCCAAAACCTTATCCGACGGATTTAAACTACAAATCAACCACAAAATTTTCACCACAATTTTTGTAGCAACATCCGAGACATGTAACATTTTCTTCGATATAGCGCTAATTCCTATCCCGTGCTCGATAAAAGCAAGTCTTCCATCGGCACATTTGCATAATAACTTGAGTAGTTGCAATAGTTTCTCACATTTTGATTTGTTTGAATCCGGTAGAAGCTCAATTAGGGTACAAATTGCACCGGCCTCAATGGCTTTTAATCCGCTTTTTTTCGATGAGGTCAATATCTCTAACAAAACTTTTAGGGCACATGAGCTTGCCTTAGTGCTCATTTCATCCGATACAAGCTCTAACAAGGCCTTAAAAAAATCGACACCTTGATCTTGAACAACAAAGCTCCAATCATAATCAAGTTTAGCCATTTTGTGGAATATTGAAATAGTGTAAAACCTAGACTCGGCACTCCCCCTTTGAAGCATAATAGCCATGGACTTCGTGCATTCGGGCTTCGATAATAATGAGATAGTTTCATCTTCTTCTGATAATGGGAGTTGGTGTAAAACTCCCAAAGCCTCCTCACAAGCTCTAAAACACAAAAAATCCGAGGTTTCCACTAAAATTTGGACAATTATTTTCACAAGAACTTTGTCACCTCCATATCTTTTGAAATCCATCTTAATTTCATCACTTATTTCGATAATGGAGCGGAGTTTTTTAAGTGAACTTACCTTGAATGGACTTGAATCAATGGTATTTAGTAGTGACACGAATTCGTCGTGCTTGCCTGAAGGCAGTGGTGGCGATGAAGATGATGTGCAATGGGTATTTTTCCATGAAAGTATGAACCTTTTGAGGGTGTGATTCGGAGTTATGCCAAAATCATCGATATCTTGCATTGTTGTGGGGCAAGTCTTTTTCCGGTAAGAGAAAAACCATTTTTCGATGTTTTTACGTTCATAAGTGACACCTGTGGAAATTATAACAGGGTCTTTCATGAGCTCCATGGAAATAGGACATCTGAAATCATGAGGAAAATCCATGTTTGGATCTTGGGAATATTATTTGGAGGGGCTAGATGAACATGATAATCAAGCTTATGTTTATGTTTATATTATTTATATTGTATGGAAGTAGATGGACTAAATAAAGAAATAATCAAAGTCAAAACTGGGGAAAATGCTATGCATGATGATTGAAGTGTAAAAGTTTTAATTTGAATTTTCTTTTCTTTAAAATTGAAGTATTATGGGGATCACAATTTGAGAGATACCTTTAACTTAATTCTTTGACTAATAATATTTTACATAAGATTATTTATAACTTTATGAACTTAAAAGTGACAGATCTGCAATTTGTCAGCTAAGGAATTACCGAATGTAAGCTAGACTTATTTGATAGGTCATTTGGATTTAATTATTATTAGTTGACAAATATGATTTACTTTAAATATTATACTCCCCCGTCCTAAAAAGACTACTCTAATAACTTTTTTGCTGACCCTTTTTTATTTGAGATATAATGGTTTGTTCTTTCTATAGAAATTAATCCTTATTACTTATTGTAATCTTTTGAAATAATATGAACATACTGGCATTCGTTATCAAACTCAAAGGGCAATATACCCAAGAAATATATACATACAGTGACCTATATATATATCCATAGTAATTATGAGATTGAGAGATCGAGTTTTGGTATGTCAAGAAAATGTGTGCGAGTGTGTTTAAATTTCAGTCAAATTAGCAACAAACAAAAAAATACGTGTTTTAGACACACATAAGCTTGTTTGTGTCCTGCAATACCCACTACGACGTAATTTTGATTAATAAATTGATAAAACATCAAAATAAATATTAATGAAAATGATAAAATACTATTAATAAAAAAATTAAAATAATAGGACATACACAAGTTTGTGTGTGTCTAAGAAAACTATAAATAAAATATATATATATATATATATATATATATATATATATATATATATATATATATATATATATATATATAAAATTTTGAGCCCATCAAAAGAAAAATATAAATTATAAAAAAGTTATATTTTCCAATTGGTCAATAAATGCAGGAGTAAAGGTCATTGAGTTTGTTTCAAAAATATTTGACCGTTTGGGGATCAGTTGACTTTAAGAAAGTAGAGGGGTAGAGGGGTAAAGAGCAATCGTTGGATTAGATCTAAAGCTGCACAAGACTTGGACAGACCATATCTATTTATATATTCAACTCATAAATGTATTACATGCAAGTTATTTATTTATTCAAACTCATAAAATTCAACAATTTCTGCTTGTAATATTCAAACCTTGCTTACATAATACCGGCGGAAATTGCGAAGCTTTTGCACGTTACTTACGATCTAATAACTTGTGAGTCGTTGAGCTGCCTTGCCGACTCTCTCTGAGGCTTTTTGCACGTCATGAAAATATAGTACATATTTTATTTTCGATCCAATTTTTTTTTTTTTTTTGACAATATTTTTGAATACATGAAAGGTAAAATTTGTTAATGACACAAAAATTATGTTTAATCGCGTCATTGACAAGTTAAGCATGTGTAAAATAATAAATTTATTATTGAATGAGACTTTTCACTATATACATAGGGAAGTGATATTTTCACAGAATTTTTTAATATTTTCATATGTAAACTGTCGCTATAGACTTATAGTCACGGTTAAAACCATCGTTACAAACCCGTATTGATATTTTTCATGTAAAAATATCAAAAAAATCCTGTGAAAATATTAGTTTCATATGCATAAATGCATTCTCTATGGAATCTTATTTTGTGAGATAGTGTGTGTGTGTGTGTGTGTGTGTGTGTGTGTATATATGACTTAGTTCAAGGGCATACCCTCTTAAAAAACATACCAAGCATACCCCCTTTAGCAACAGATCCGACAACGGTTTGGTCTGTCGCCATAAGTTTGTTCGTTGCTAAAGCTTTTAGGGACGTACAACATATCACAGCGGACAAACATATAGCGACGGACCAAACTGTCGTCGGATCCGTCGCTAAATGGAGTTTTGCTAGGTATGTCCTTTAAAGAGGTATATTGTGAGTAAGTTTAAAGGTCTTAAATTTAAGATTGTATTTACGATGCCACATTCGACACCTCTTGATGCAAAAGAATCTGAGTTTGATGATGTCGACTTGTCAGATAGTACATTGATGGCACTGAAATATATGGAGGTAAAGGATCGATGCAAGATTGGCAAGCATTGATGTCTTTGGATGAGTTCGACTTGCTTAAGGGGTTCGGACATTATCTTCGGGTTCAGAAGTAGTGTTGAGTTCAGATCGGACCTCATCGGGAAATTGTCCTGGCTACAGGCATTCTTTTGAGTCTGGTTTTGGGCACACTTAATTTTCGTGGTTTATTTTCCTTTGGTTTATTTACTATAGTTATTTTTTGTTTTCTTTTATGATAATGATTTTTGTAAATCTTTTATATTATTAAAAGGCCTAATTTTAGGAGTTGTTAGTGTTCACGTGATGTAGTTATAAAGAACGTGGTGTGACTACATGGCATATTTTTATGGATTTGTCAGAGTTTGCTACGTGGCTATAAAGACTTGTTTCGTGTTGCCAAAGAATACTTTTAGCTATATAACCCGGCTTATGGGTTAAGAAAAGGGACCTTTTGTTTTGATAATTAATGAATCTGAGCACCATAGAATTTCTTTATGTTTCTTTTGGGTCAATCTTTTACTTTCTTTCTTGTAAATTTTTCTCTTAACCTAGTCCGCATGATAATCGCTATCTTACACCGATATCAGTTGGTATTAGAGCATCAAACATCTCCCTGAGGTTAGAACTCATCAGTTTCAATGGCTGGTGGTCGTGACCGTCTTGGATAGGTTCCGGCTGAGAAAGTCTCGCATCGTGATCGTAACATTCAGGACGTGATGATTGAGGATTTATAGAGATAAGTTGTAGAGTTAACTCGACGTCTAACGATGCAAGATCTCGGTCGTCATGGACAGGTTCTGAATGAGGAAGTCCTACACTTTGATCGCGATGAAGAGGATTATGATTTCGAGTCCTGTTCTGAAAACCCTTATCACTATAGGGATCAATTCTGGGAACGACGAGGTCGACATGATCGTCGTCAAGATCTGGGTTTTAAGGTGGAGTTAATGGAGTTTTTTGGTACGTTGCAAGCTGAGGGATTCATTGATTAGGTGAATGAAGTTGAACGTATCTTTGAATACAAAAAAGTTCCAAATAGCCTCAAGGTGAAGCTGGTTGCCATTAAATTCAAGGACAGAGCATCTGTTTGGTAGGAGCAGGTAAGGCGCTAATGGGAAAGGTAGGGTCATTTTTTTCTTTTTGGCTACATTTAATCCTTGTTTAAGGGACTACACTTATTGAGGCAAAGAACCAGATATGTTGATGACTATACGGAGAAATTCTACCAGTTGATAGCCTGGAATGATCTGTCTGAAACTGAGAAACAGTTGGTGGCACGATATTTGGGGGGTTTACGATAGTCCCTATAGGATGCTCTCAATCTTCATTCATTATGGACTGTTTTTAAGCATATCAACGTGCCCTTGATGCAGAGCAACAATAAAACAGGAGACCAGTGTTAAAAAATAATCTAAACAGTAGACCAGTACACCTTCAACAACCCTGTCCTACACCACAACAACCACAAGGTAATCCTAGTTCTAATATTAAATATTTTAGATGTGGTGAGCAAGGAAATAGAGCAACTGAGTGTAGGAAGTTTGCCAATCAGAAGGGCAAAAACTTCCTGAGTGAGGAAGATGTAGTAGACGAGACGGAAGAGTTTGAAGAACCTGTGTATGAGGACGCAGACGTACTTTAAAGTGATGGCCAAGAGACGTTGGTCATTTGCAAGGGTCTATTAACTCCTTATGGCGACTCGGGGGATGATTGGTTGAAAAATAACATATTTCATTTAACTTACACGGTGACGGATAAGGTCTGCAGGTTGATCGTCAACAATGGCAGCTGTGAGAATGTACGAGGTGTCTGAAGAAGCTGTCCAAAAATTATACTTGAAGACAAATCGTCATCATAAACCATATAAGTTGTCATGGTTGAATAAAGGTAATAACGTAACAGTGGACAGGAAATATTTAGTGTCTTTTTCGATAAGTAAGAAATACTTTGATAGTGCTTAGTGTGATGTGGTATCTATGGATGCATGTCATGTGTTTTAGGCAGGCATTGGCATTATGACCGAAGTGTTTTCCATGATGGGTATAAGAACACATACTCCCTTAGTATAAAAATGAAGAAGATTGTGTTAGCATCTCGACGGGAAGAGGGTCATTCTGCTCAGATAGTCAATAATGTTAACCTATTATCCATGTCTAAATTTCTAACAGAGATTAAGCATGAGAGTATGGTATATGCTTTTCTTCCTTGTGGGAGTAATACAGCAATTAGGGACAAAAAAATACAAGTCGATGTGCAGAGGCTACTGTCGGAGATCTCTGACCTGATGCCTGAATAGCTTCCTCCTGGATAACCGCCTATGTGGGACATTTAACATCGATAGATTTTGTTCCAAGATCAAGCTTACCTAATCGGCCAGCATATAGACCCAGGCCAAAAGAGTCTGAAGAGCTACAGTGACAAGTAGTGGAATTGTTGAAGAAAGGCTATATCCATGAAAGTATGAACCCATGTACAGTACCTGCTCTGTTTAATGCCAAATAATGATGGGTCATGGAGGATGTGTATTGACAGCAGGGCGACTAATAAGATTATAGTGAAGTACAGGTTTTCGATACCTCACCTGAATGATATGCTAGATCAGCTGTCTAGAGCTAAGGTTTTCTTAAAGATTAATTTAAAGAATAGATACCATCACATTAGAATAAGGCCAGGATGAGTGGAAAACAACGTTCAAGACACGACATGGATTAATGTATGAGTGGATGGTTACATATTTTGGACTTTTCAATGCTCCTATCACATTTATAGGTTTATGTACAAAGTTTTGAGACCATTCATGGGGAAGTTTATAGTTGTCTATTTTGATGATATTCTCATCTATAGTCCGACATGGGAAATACATCATGAGCACCTCTAAGCCATATTTGATGTATTGAGGAAGGAGTGTCTGTTCCTCAATCAGAAGAAGGACTCTTACTTCACGACCTTTGTAACTTTCCTTAGTTTTATTGTGTCTACTGATGGTGTTCATGCCAATCAGTCGAAGATAAACATAGTCTTAGCGTGACCCACACTGAAAACTTTACATGATATCAGGAGCTTCCATGGATTAGCTTATTTTTATCGTCGGTTCATCAAAAAATTTAGTACCCTAATTGCACATATCACATAGTGCCTTAAAGGGCATGAGTTATAGTGTTCTGAGGAGGTCGAAGCTAGCTATTTTTAACTGGTCAAGCAGAAGATGATCGAAGCACCAGTATTGGCATTTCCTGATTTTGAGAAGGTGTTTGAGGTAAATTGTAATGCCTCTGAGGTCGGCATTGGTGGTGTCTTAAGTCAAAAAGGTCGGCCAGTAGCTTTCTTCAGTGAGAAATTATCAAGATCAAAGAAGAACTATTCCACTTATGATTTGGAATTTTGTTATATTGTTCAATCTCTGAAGCATTAGCGTCATTAGCGTCACTATCTAATACAGCGGGAGTTCATTCTTATCACTAAACATGAGGCTTTGAAGTACATCAATGGTTAACATAAGTTGAGCCCAAAACATGTCAAATGGGTGGTGTACTAGCAAGAGTTCACCTTTATACTGAAACACCAAGTCGGAAGTCTGAACTGTGTTGCCGATGCTTTAAGTCGACGTACGTTACTCCTTAACACCATGAGTAACCAAGTCATAGGGTTTAAAGCATTTACTAACATATATACAGCAGATCTTTCCTTCGGGAAGATAGTTCGGGAGGTGAGTGAAGGTCGACGACATTACTTTATTCTTCATCATGGTTATCTGTTTTAGGGATTGCAGTTGTGTATACCAAATTTTTCACTCATACAACAAATCAGTAGTGATTTTCACAACGAAAGGCACTTCAGACGAGATAAAATATTGGCCTTGGTTTCGGCTGATTACTATTGCCCTAAGATATCAAATACTGTGACCCATTATGTGGAACATTGTTATGTTTGTCAGCGATCCAAATGAGTTCTTACTAATGCAGGATTATATACCCCATTACCTACTCCAAAAGCCCTTAGTTTGAGGTGAGTATGGATTTTGTGTTAGGTCTACCCCGAACCCCGCAGGCAATGGATTCTATTTTGGTCGTAGTTGATTGGTTTTCTAAGATGGCCCATTTTGTCGCTTGTCGGAAGATAATGAATGCTCATCAAATCACCCATCTTTATTTTTGGGAGGTTGTACGTTTGTATGGTGTTCCAAAGTCAATTACTTTTAATCGGGGCACAAAATTTATGAGTCGTTTTTGGAGGAGTTTATGGGAGAAGCTTGGGACATAGCTAAATTTTAGCAGCGCATACCATCCCCAAACAGATGTTCAGACCAAAATACATGGTGAACCGAAGTCTAGGCAATTTTCTAAGATGCATGTCTAGGACTAAGCCAAAGTAATGGGATTTGGCACTATCTCAAAAAGAATTTGCATATAACATATCAAAGAACAAAATTACATGCATTAGTCCTTTTAAGATTATCTATGGTCAGAATCCACCCAGAGTTCTAGAATAACTCCTATTTCAAGGGTCGACTGTGTTAATTCGAAGGCAGATGAAATGGCAGAATATTTTCAGGATATCCATAACCTGGTTTGACAATCTATTCACAAAAGCAATGGCAAATATAAGGATCGAGTTGACAGTCATTGTCGTCAGGTACTTTTTAAAGTTGGTGATTTTGTTTGGGCAGTGTTTACTCGTGACCGATTTCCTGTTGGAGAATACAACAAGCTTAAAGATCGGAAGATCAGGCCACCTCACAAAAAAAATAATGATAATGCTTATAGGTTGCGTATACCTGACCATTTACGGACTTCAGACGTCTTCAATGTGAAACATTTCAGCCCTTGTTTTGTGGAGTCCGACAACAATATTATGAAATCGATGACGAGTTTTTTCCAACCCGAGGTGACTGATGTTTGAGGATTTGAGTTTGATGATGCCAACTTGTCGGATAGTACATTGATGGCACTAAAATACATGAAAGTATAGGATTGGTACAAGATTGGCAAACATTAATGTCTTTAGATAAGTTTAGCTTGCTTCGGGGGTTTGGACATTGTCTTCGGGTTCGAAAGTGGTGTTGAGTTCAGACCGGACTGTTTTAGGAAATTGTCTTGGCTACGGGCATTTTTTTTAGTCTGGTTTCGGGTACACTTAATTTTCGTGGTTTATTTTCCTTTGGTTTATTTACCATAGTTATTTTTTGTTTTATTTTATGGTAATGATTTTTGTAAATCTTTTCTGTTATTACAAGGCGTAATTTTAGGAGTTGTTAGTGTTCACGTGATGTAGTTATAAGGAACATGGTGTGAATATATATAAGTTTAGTTACATGGCATATTTTTAAGGATTTGTCCGAGTTTATTACAGAGTTTGTTACGTGGCTATAGGAACTTGTTTCGTGCTACGCAAGAATACTTTTAGCTATATAACCCAACTTATAGGTTAAAAAAAAAGGAGCTTTTGTTTTGATAATTGAATCTGAGCACTAGAGAATTTATCTGTGTTTCTTTTGGGTCAATCTCTCACTTTCTTTCTTGTAAATTTTTTTCCTAACCCATCCCGCGGGATAATCGCTATCTTGTTCTAACGTCACCTCTATTATTACTCATTGATCAACGTATAAAGTGGTTATATTTAATAGATTTTGTTTGTGGAGCAAAAAGAGGAATCTTATTGATAGCTAGATCAAGTGACATTTGAAAGTGCATTGTATGGTTCCAGAGTATCAAGACATCCATTAAGCTAGTAAGAAAGTAAACTACACAATACTGGAAAAACTCTCTGATAGCTAGTATTTCATTCGTACCAAACTATAAGATTATTATTAACATTTGAAAGTCAATTTAAGATATTTTCAAAGGCTAAATACACTTCTGTTACACAAAATATCACCAAATTCCTAATTCGGCCCTCAAAGTAATTGGGCTTACAAATTATTACATAATTTACCTAATTGCATACAATGTTGACCCTAAAATTATTTTCTGTCAAAAATTGCCCGAAATACTTAAACCCAGCCGGTAACTCGATTGGTTTTATACGATTTTACAGTATTCTTCATATACAGTTTGGCTTCATTAAAAAAATTAAAATACAACTAACCCGAAATTAAAATACTTCTAAATACTATTTACATTAATAATAATAATAACTAATTTAAAGAAAATACTTATAATATTAAAAAATAAGTTTATTTTAAATATATTTTTTATCTTTATTAAATATTTAAAGTTAAATGGGTCAAATTATCATATATCTAATTAACATTAAAACTAATAAAACTACGTTGAAATTATTTTCACACAAAAACAAGATGAAGGAAACCCCTACTATCATTTTCATTAGATAAAAGGGTGTAAACATATAAATCATAATAATTAAACTAATAATTACCTTAATTATTCTGTGAAACTTCATCTTCATCTTTTAAATTAGATCATCATGAATAGACAAAATCACATCAAAACTAATTTAATTAATCATCGCCATCTCCTTTCTAAATCCAAACACATCTCTAATCATCTTTGTGAATCGAACATTTGCCTCATAAGTAAACTAAACTCAGATATCTACATTTAATAGTTTTATCCTCTGAAATTGAGGGCTTATGTCAACCGAATCCAAAAAATAAATAACTCAATTGAATTTTTGTTTAAAAGAGAGAAAGCACAAACTTTGAAGCTCAACATCACTAACTCTAGACGATGACTTGCTCTGTTTTCCGTAAACATAAGAAATGTTGGGATCAGTGAAAACAGTAAGCAAATAACCAACTCTGGCCAACATGAAAGCAAAAGGATACTCTTGCTATGAGGTTGGGTTTTTTTTAAAGGCGAGGATGAGTCAGCATCGTTGCCGTCCGGATAAGCCATGGAGTTGGTGAATGGGTGGATCGAAGGCGAGTAGCATTGTGAAGGGATTTCTAGAGTTTTAAAATAATAAATATGATAGCTTTTTAGGTTTCAAATTAATATAAAATTAAATTTTTTTTATTTAGTCAAACCTAATTTGAATACGATCAAATCGTATAAAATTAATAGGGTTAGCGACAAATTGAGTATTTTGGCCAATTTTAGTCAAAAATTGATTTTAGGGTCAACATTGTATGCAATTAGGTAATTTATGTAGCAATTTGTAAGCCCAATTACTTTGGGGTCCGAATTATAAATTTGGTGTAACAGATGTGTATTTAGCTCTATTTTCAAACTTAAAATTGAGATAATCTATTAAAAATTATGAAACAATAAATCTTACAATGAGAAGTACTTTTTAAATAGTTTATACTTCTTCGGTTTCAAAATTAGAGATATCATTTGACTTTTAAGGTCAAACGACGACATATTAAACTTAAAATTGATGTGAATGTATTTAATTTTACTTGATACAATTATTATAATTGTATAATATATAACAAAAAATATAAATCAAAAAATTTATTTCATTATAAACTTTTATAAGTTATATCAATTTTGAAGTTTAATATACCATCGTTTGACATTAGAAGTCATATTATATCTCTAATTTTGAAACAGATGGAATAAAGATTCATCATTAACTAAAATTAAAGGAATCTATGTCAATTTTAAAATTAAAAATATCTTAAGTTGACTTCAAAAAATTAATAATAATCTTATACTTTGAAAATTAGAAAGAATATCTCATGGACTAAAATATATGTTCAATAAGAAAAACATTTGTATCTGAAAAGTAAGTGTTTCTTTCTCAGCCTCTACATATTTATCAATGAAGTCTTATCTTGCTGGCTAAAACTAATTAAAACTCTAATGTTATAAGTTTGGATCGGAGGAATATAATTGGTAAATAAATAGAATAGAGAAAAGAATTAAATTGAATAGTGACTTGAATGATTCATTTCATTTCTAAATGTTTTCATACCTTCTCTCAAAAAATAAAATTCACAAATTTGGCAAAAAGGAAAATTGTTTATCCTATTATAATGAAACAATTAAGCATAATTTTTTTATTTTATAAAATAAATATTCCATTCCTAACTTGAGTCCTCTAATTCAAACTTAACATAGCATCTATAAATATCATGTTTGTTTCTGATTAGCAATAACATATGAAGGTGTTATTTTACATCTCACTTCTCACATGAAATTATTCTAAATTAATACCTATTATACTACTTCACAATATCTCATTGGATCTTTGTCATTAATGAATCGACTGATATATACAACATCCCTGATATATTCCTTTTGGGATTCGGTTCTTAATCACTTTTTTTTCTTAAATATACATTGAAAATTTGTCAATGGTGTTCAGAGATGGTAAGGGAGATTGTCATGTTCAGAAATTTTAAAGGATAAATTCAAACACACTACAAGGAGGCTCCATACTGTTGTTTAGCCTTTATTTATTTATTTTTCGAGAATCTTTGAAATTACTCCTTTCATTTTTATTTGACGTTTTAGGAGATAATATAATAATTAAAAAATATAATTAATAC
Source organism: Hedera helix (assembly GCA_947179155.2). NCBI lineage: Eukaryota > Viridiplantae > Streptophyta > Magnoliopsida > Apiales > Araliaceae > Hedera > Hedera helix. Next base: position 39,785,885 of record OX359280.1, read on the forward strand.
TTTTTTTGATTGATTAAAATTAGTATACGATCTCAATATTACCTTTCAAAAATCAATGAAAAAGATGAAAGATAAACAATTTAGTATTTAATGTAGGGATAATATGATAAACTAAGTCATTAATGCTTTCTTGAAATCTAAAAATGACAAATAAAAAAGAACAAATTTCACTCTCTAAAAAGACAAGTAAAAAGGAACGAGAGAGTATCTTCTCAATTGAATGCTTGTTCGTCTACCAGTATATAGAATATTTAGTGTATTTAGAGTTTCAAACATAATTGAGGATCTTGTTGATCTATAAACAATTTATTTTGTAAATTGCAAACGCATCATTTGAAGTTCAAATGCATATCATCATTTTTAGTGTATGTTTGATTACTCAGCATTTGCAACGTTAGAGTATTTGGAAGTTAAAATGCACTTGAAAATCTTGTTCATCTAGTAATAACTTATTTTAAACGCATTTATTTAACTCACAAATGCAACGTTTAGGTCTCAAACGCACACCAAAATTGGTGCGGTGCGATTGAAGGTCTAAACATTACAAACATTATCACCACAAAAGCTGGTAGCCAAACAAAACCAAATGCATTAAACCCTATCTCTACAAAGTTTATTTATCATTCTACGCTATTAATAAAAAGACGATTGAAAAATAAAAAGACGATTATTTTTGTTCTGAAAAAGATCTATTAAACAAATGAAATTCTTTTTGGTGGACAATGGAGTGTATATATTTCAAAAGGCTTCGATGGAGGCATAAGTAATTTATTATATGGAAAGATCTAGTAATAATTACTTAATGATGTATTTTGGGTTTTATTAATAATATTCTTCTTTGCAGATCACAAAAAAATAAAATAAAATAGATCTAGTAATTACGCCCCTTGAGATTGTAAAGGCACCTTCGATATTCTGCTAAAGCCCACAACGGATAAATATTCCGGTGAGCTGAATAGTGTAACATGCAACTCCTATTGAAAACTCCTGTAATTTCCTGCCACCAACATATATATGCATGTAAGATAATATTGGTTAAGCAATGCATGAAGCATATATTCAACTAGACTGGTATATATCAACCACTAACTATCTAATTTTCACATAAATAATTTCATTTGTAATTTTTTTATATAAAAATTTAAAAATTTCTTTGTTTCGTATTTATCTTTGAAGCAGAACAATAAGTATAGCTTGAAGTGTGAAGTATTGCTAAAACAAATATAAAAATGTTGTTAAATGTATATTATGCCAAATTTAAGGATATTATAGTATTTTATACTATTATTTATATAAAAAAACAATACTCTTTTTTGGGGTTGCTGATAATAACAAATTAAGCTTTATTTATGTGGGTTGTTGATAACAGCAAAATATAATTTACGTTGCCTAAGAAATAAGTGTTGCGAAAAACTATGCGAAAAAATGTCGCTAAAGTGAAAGAGTTTCCCAACAACTGCATAAAATGTCGGGAAATGCTACTCTCGCAACATATTTTATTCTATGATCTTGTCAACTGCATGCTTTTTCTAGGAAAAAAATTGACAATGTAATTCATCATGTGAAGTAATTACCTGTTGGGGAAAATCACCATCTTCAGTCTGAGAATTAATCAACAACTTTGCTGCACGGTGAAGAGGTTTTGGGTCTCTCTCGGCCTATGCAAGTGGAAAATTGCAGGAAATATTCAAGTTTTATGGACAAAAAGACAAAACAAAAACAAAAAGCCATGCATACATCACTATTTATCGACAAATTGATATTATAGGGGATAAAATAAATTAACCATGCATTTTAATATATATGAAAACAATACAAAATACCTAAAAACTATGTAAAGAAAATCCAAATCTTTTGGATTTGCCACTTACGTAGTTATGTACTATGGTGTTCAATGAAATTTTCTTTTAGCTGATCAAAAAAAAAACCATGCATTTTAATAGAGTTGAGGAAATAACTAATTGACCTGCCCAGAGTGAATCAGGCCTATCATTGCCCATGCAGTGTGTACCAAATTTGAGCGATTGCCTTCTAAAGGGGTGTACACCTGTTTGATCAGTCACAACAGTAAATAATTCTATAACTTTGTAGGTTGTAATTTTAGCGAGATTTTTATATAATTATTGAAATTAAATATCTGTCAACAAAAGAAAGTGTTACAGCTATAGAAAAAAATGTTGGTTACGCCAAATACTTTTGCTTCTGATTTATTAGGGAGGTTGATATTGTAAATACAAAAGATTTTGTATGATGCTTCCCGAATATATATTTTAGCGACAGTAGATGTTATAATAATAATTAGCACTTTAAATGACACTTATTGTTTTAACAATATTATTTTTGCTTTAACAATATTAGTCACATTTATTAATAGGTTTTTTAATGGTACACAATGATGGATAAGCCCTTCTCTCCATTATACTTTTCATTAATTTAGTACACATTAATTTAGTGATAAAAGTATTATATTTAACGACACATATTCATCGCTAACAACTGTGTTGCAAAAATCAATATTTTATTGCTAAATATATTGTGGGGAATTACATGGAGAATGTAATGGAGGGAGTCCTTATCCCACAAGAATAGAAAACTAAAAAGAGTGTATATGTATGTATGTACGTGTGCGTGTGTATATATATAATATAATATAATATAATATGCATGCAAAAACTGTCACGCTTTGTATAGTTTGCACAAGGATTTAGGAACATATTTTGATTGTTCAAGCTCAAGAATTACCTTGTTTGGGCAAGAAAGATAGCTTTCTCCCCAACCACCATCACCCTGCTGTGATTTTAGTAGAAAACCAACACCATTACGAATTGCTGCACAATTGTTGTACGTTTTGCCTGCTGCCGCTAGCCCTCCCAATGCAAACCAGCAACCATATATGAAGCACACCCCCCAACATCCATACCTATATGTACATAACCATATATATATTGTGTAATAAAAATGTTGAAGTTACCAAGTTGGTATGCATTTTCATCAAGTTTTGGGTGACCATTGCCTCGCATTGTTCCCATATATTACTAGTTTTATTTGCCAAATTTTTTCAAATTAGATTTAGCTCACCCTCGCAGGATCGCAACCCTTAATTTGTCCAGGTTGATGGTAGTGTAAAAATACTCAATATCATCAAGTTTATAATCACAATTTCTCTTTCATACCATCACTACTAAACAATTGAAATATATAGGGATTAAACACAAATTAAAAATACTCCTTCTGTTCTAAAATATAAGATCATTATTGATTTTTTAAAATAAATTTAAAATATTTTTAAAATTGACATAAATTAATATAATTTTTCCCAATGCAATGATGGATAATTTAAAAAGGTATTACTAAATAAGATTTATTATTTCCAAATTTTAATAAATTATCTTATTTTTGAGTTTGAAAATATTTTAATTTAACTTTTAAAAGTCAATAATTATCTTATAATATGGAACAGACTAAGTATACTCTATTATTTAATTTTCCAACTTTGTAACTGAGACTTTTTGTGTGGAATGTAGTGAGTAATAAATTGCAAGATGTTAAAAATATACCATGAACCATCAGGTATTTGTTCGTCTTCAAGATAGCGAACAGCACTGGTAATAAAATGATCTATTTCTTTCTTTCGATGTCCAGGGTATAATTTCTTAAACAGAACCAGAGCTTGGATTGCTGATGCAGTGCACTCCACATACCTGCACTTAATTTCTTTAGTACTCAAATGTAGTTCATGGAGATATATAAGATGAAGGAAATAGGTAAATTAAAGCTCACTCGTTTTCAATGACAATGCCTTCAAAGAATTCCGTAGGATTGAGCAACTGCGTATGACAAAAAGATAGAAGATGTATTGGCAAAACTAATACTCTTTATTCTATTAAAGAGACTCACTTGTTTTGTTATATTTTTTTTAACCACAAAATAGTAGTCTATTAGTCTAAAATGACACATTGTTCTCAAGTTTATCATTATAATTTTATTAGAGTGTCACCACTACTAAACTAACATGCAACTTACTAGATTAATCCCCATACTAATCCCTCCATTACACTTTTCACCTGTTTTCCTATTACCTTTAACTATACAAATATTGTTTTTAGTCTCGATAACTACAAAAAAAAAATGTGACGAATGGAGAGAGGGAGTTGGAGAGAGAAATATAGTAATTTCAGAGGAGTTTGAAATCAAAAGGGGAGATCTGATTTGAACGGTAGGTAAGGAGGACCAAGAAGAACGAATACCATACAGAATTAGGGATCGACAGAATTGGCTGAGAAACGAGGGAGCAACACAAATTAAAAAGGATGGAATCACAAACATCTATGTTCAAGGTTTGCATAGTAGAGAGTTCAAAAGGCCGAGGTATGGAATTTATTTAAGTCTTGTGGAAGAATATAAAATGTCTACTTACCAAAAAAGAGAAATAAAAGATTTGGTTTTGTTTGTTTCAAAAGCAAGAATGAAGCTATGGAAGCTATAAGAAGAAGAAATGGATACGTACGTGTGGAATAAAAATTCATTAAAACTAAATATTGCAAGATATTCAGAAAATAAGTACTTTGAAAGATGTTGATGGAAACAAGGGACTGAAGAATCAAAAGGAAAACACAAAATCGCGAATATGTACACTCGCAACAAAATTGTGGATTTAGAATAGATTTTTGAATACTTCATTGGTTTTCATGCTTTTCAGTATGGTTGGATTTCCTTATAATATGTATTTCTTATGTGGCATTTTTCATATCTATTGGCCTTGTCACGTGAAGTAAATTTTTGGATATTAATATAAATTTCTTTTGCTGACAAAAAAATAATATAATATTTTTGTTAGTATATTTTTATCGGGGGAGATGGTGGAAAATGTTATGGAGAGCTCCCAACTTATTATTTTAGGAGTGAACATGGAAAAAAACATACACTATTAATAATTACACATTTAACAATGGGATTTTTTTGTGAAACAAATGACGTATATTATTTGATATTTACTGTAGTTTTGTTGACAAAGATACCTCTAACCACTTCTGAGCTCCCGCAGGCTCCCACGCTGATAAACCACCATTCTTGCTCTGAATATCTCAAGTCAGTTATTCAGAATGATGCAACAATTATACTTACAAGAAGGAGAAGCTAATTTCTCAATACATCTATATGTGTTATTACCATCTAAAGCATTGTTATAGGTAATTAATCAGATATAACATTAAGCAACAGAAAATAACATTATAAAGATAACACCTTGGATAAAATAGTACGTTATCGCTAATGTAAATTTAACAGATCAAGACAACTGTCGTAATTTGTTTGACATATAGCGATGGATTAATTCCAATTTGAGACGAATTTTGTTAAATTAATTTATGTCACTTTATATATACATTTGTTGTAGATTTATTGGAAAATGTTGAGATTTTACAAATGAAAGTCAATCCTTACCTGTAGGGAGAGAATTATATTAACCGCATCATACAGTCGCTCTGGTTCTAATTTCTCACCAACGATATCAGGTGGCATAGTTGAGAAGAGAAGGCAACACTGAAGGAGAGAAGGAAGAACAAAAACTACAAACCAATGAATTATCATCTTTAAGGAATTAACTTGCTACTAGTACCCTGAAATTTTATTGTGATTTTTATTTTTTTATTTTATTGTTATTAATATTTTTATTGCAAACTACAACACCTTTAAGCCTTCTGCAGTGCAATCGGAAACTTGCCATCCATGATCTTGGTCTGAAAATGTCCATGATCCTTTACTAATGTGGCGATGCATACCTTTGAAATCACCAGAAGGATTATCCTTAACCTAAATACAACAAACTCAAATGAGTGACATAGAACAAAGTAATGATGAACCAAATTTCTTCTAATAAAGTAGCAATTGGGGATTAGGATCCTTTCCATTATGCTTGTCCTCCAATTTCTCCCAATACATATTTAGCGACACAAATGTTACATTTAGCATAATATTTGTGTGGCTAAATATGTATCGGGAGAAATTGGAGAATAAATGTAATGGAGGAGATCTTAATCTAGCAATTGGCATCTAAAATGGAGGATTTAGAAATGTTAGTTGGAAATTAACCTGGGAATTTTTTATGAATTCGTGTCCCCTCATAAGAGTTGGTCCTATTTCATCAGTGAGATCACTAGCCAACAATGCTTGAATGGCAAAACCAGTGTCCCATTCCTGACTACCAAAACTCTGCATTTGAATGGCGATTAATTATACGCAAACAATGTTTGAAATCAAGCACTATTTACTAAAGGATCATTGTGAATTAATTTGTTGTAGAAATGCATCAGTTCGTCTACTTAAGTCGATCTTATCATATTGAACAACTGGGTTAAATTCGGAAACATGCACTCAGCTCCAAGGGTATCTACTGAAAAATGAATGATTAAAAAGTATGCAGGAATATATATTACACTCTTTTACATAGAAAAAATGGGTGCAATTGTTAAATCTAACCTGCATCTTCATTCCATCTTCAGCAACCCATATGTAATCAGTGATCCTAGCAAGGTGTTTCTTGAAATAGTCTCCATTTGGGTCATCAACCCAGCAAGCTAGCATACACAACACCTGCTCCAATCAAATGGCGTATGAATATCATATAAGATACCCGGCCGGTATCATCTCTACCAATGTCAAATCTGTTGCTATCTTGTTCACTACTTTCTTAATTAAAAATAGGTTGTTAATATTGTTTAGAACAAAATTATCCTACTAGAGAATTATACATGTAGCAATACTTTTACAGGTGTACTTTTAATGACAATAAAAACTTTAGCGACACATGCAATTATTCTATAGATACTTCCGACACATTTAGCGACACCTATTGCTTTGACAATTTTTTTTTTCTGACAACAATATGCCTAAAATAATCTAGGTTAGTTTCCTAGTGTTTGGGGAGAAAAAAAATGTGGCTCAAAACTCTGAACTCTCCCATGCAAGGGAGTATTTGTGCCACTAAAGATAGAGCTCGATGGTTGAAAATAAACATTTCATTTTGTATTGTTTATAAGTAAAAAATAGTTGAAAATAGACACATTTCGCATTGAAATTATCGTTTTCTTTATGAGATCGTAAGGGTCTTCTGAGTTTTATAGGTCCATAAATTACCTTTTCCACACATCCAACGGTAATGTATCGACTGTTCTCATCTTCGTAGTGTATGTGTTCCAGTGCAGTCTGTAGAGCTTTCTCTCTCAATTTGTTAAATGGCCAACGAGTTAAAATAGGTTCACCTAATATGTAGAGACTATCCCACAACAAATCTTGTATTAAGGGATGAGGATAGTACAGGTCCTCCTGCAACAATAATAAGGTGGTACACATATGCTTTAATTGCCATACAATATGAAAATCAATTAGCAAGTAATATATTAGCACTAGATGCTTGTACCTTGGCGCACAAATGGCGTACTTTTGCCCAATTAATTTCATGGTACGGTTGAGTGTAAAGTTCTTCTCTTAATTGCAAAATGAGAGGAGTGATTGGGCCAACAAATCTTTTCCCATACAAATATGACATTGGCATGTAAACCAACCGGCAATAACACCACATTTTTGCTGCAAAAAAAATATTTATCATAATTTATGAGAAATCTATGTAAATTAACCTAGCTGAAGAAACAACAATTTATCCGTTTAGAATTTACTCAAAACCAACGGTTGAATTATTATCCCAAATTATTAGTGTGACTGGAGTTGGCTATCACACTTGCATTTAGGATCGCAAGGTCTTGTGTCTTGATTTTGTATCTATGCAAGCTCAGTTCGTAGAACCAGGTTTCCCTCCATTACCTCCCACCCAATTTCCAGTAAACTTTTAATAGCAAAAATATTACATTAAATTAGCAACACAATAATATTTGTTGCCAATTATTGAGTCACTTGTACTTTCATTAGTATATATGTGTCGTCAAATGTGTACTGAAATAAACTGGATGAAAAATATAATGGCGTGGATCCTAGTCTTCTCATGTGTCTCCTTGATTAACTAAACCGCTTGTGATCGAAGCAATTTTATAATTAACATAATTCTGATTTCTGAACAATATCTAACCACTTGATGACTTTTGAAAGCTAATAAGATTTACATAACTCTCAAGCTTAGTATATTAGAATTAAGATTACTAAATCAGAAGTTCATTAATTCAAGCATTCATCATACGCTACCTGGGTGCATAGGAAAGAATGAAGGTAGCATCCAGAACTCTGGGGGCATTGGGTTGCTACCTGACCACTCATGTACGCCAAGAATCTGAAACAACACTACATTAGATTTTGTGGAAGGATGGAATTTTTGACATGCACACAATGAAACTTCCTTTAATTTGGAGAGGAAGTCATGAAAGCAAATGAAAAGTTGCGTCTTTTGGAGTTTTTAAGAGAGAAATGAAGGGGAAATTACCGCAATTTTCTCTCCAATTTTTTCTTCGAAAAAATTACTAAGATCTAGAGAGAAAGTGTGGCAAATTTAAAAAGGAGATTGATATTGTCATCACAAAAATGATGCTATCAGGGCAAATGTAAATCTGGCGACACTTTTGTATTTGATCTGGTGACACCTATTCCTCTAACAACATTATTTGTATTATGTCAATATCAACTACCTTGAAATACCCTCGTTTACTCTTATCTTCTTTCCTAATTAAACTTCAAGACATAAAAGGGGTGAAAAAAAAATAAGAAGAGAAATTCACTCTACTGTATGTCTCTTCCATCTTCTTTTCTCATTAAAAACTCCCGGACAGAGTTTTCACTTAACCAGTAGAAAATATACACCCACGAGTTTTGTGAGTACATGATCATTGTATGCATACCGAAAGATAGGTCTTGCCCCATGAAGGTATAGCGGTTACGCTACCATGCTCGAGTATCCATTTCCGGGCTCTGCTACATGCGTAATTTTGACCACCATCAGGTCCTTCACCAAGAATACGCATACATATGTAGTTCAGCGCTGTGCAGAACATGACGCTGTGCCCCTCAATATGAAATCCCCATCCACCATCTTCATTCTATAATAAATAGTCGTTGAATTAAAATATTTTTGATTCTAATCAGTCCGGCTATATGTTTGATACCACAAGTAGAAATAACTAGCAGTATATAAGGTATCCTCCTAGTGCAAATTACCTGATGGCAATATATGTATCGAAGTATTTCTTTATGATGTTCAGCTCCAAACACGGTATTAAGGTGCCCTGTGATATACAAGCACATGACCTGCAAATTTTGGACGTTGTGAATAAAACGAATGTAAAATGATACACCAAAAGAAGAATACAACCAAATTAAGATCTAATGGGTATAACACTTTCTTAATTTATCGTGTTTGGTTATCGATATATGAAGAAAAAAGGAAGATTTGACATTGTCATTTAAAGGGATTAAAGTAAAGCATGGCTATTGATATTGATAGAATAAAAATAATATAACAGATATATATTTAGTGACACTTTTGTAAATGTTCTAACCACGCGAAACACTTTAAGTGACACTTATTATTCTAGCAATATTATTTTTGCTTTGGAAATATTGACGTTAAAAGCTTTGCACTTGCAATTAATTCTTGACATTAGATATGAGGAACCGAATCTACTCCGTTACGCTTTTTACCTAATTTCTCTCGATATTAATAATAAAAAAATGAATAGTCGTCGCTAATAACTATGTTGCTATTGTCGTCTTAAATGCATTATTTTGTTTCAAAATGTGTATTGTGAAAAGTTATACAAGCACATGACCTGAAAATTTTGGATGTAGTAAATAAAAAGAATGCAAGAATGTAAAATGATACACCAACAAAAGAATACAACCAAATTAAGATCTAACGGGTATAACACTTTCTTAATTTATCGTGTTTGGTTATCGATATATGAAGAAGAAAGGAAGATTTGACCTTGTCATTTGAAGGGATTAAAGTAAATCATGGCTATTGATATTGATAGAATAAAAATGATGCAACAGATATATATTTAATAATATTTTTATAATTATTCTAACCACACTTAATACTTTAAATAACACTTATTATTCTAGTAATATTATTTTTGCTTTAAAAGCTAAATCTTTTCAATGTTAAGAACTTTGTACTTGCAATTAATTCTTGATATTAGATATGAGGAAACCGAATCTACTCCGTTACATTTTTTATCTAATTTCTCTAAATATTAATAAAAAAATAAATAGTCGTCGCTAATATCTATGTTGCTGTTGTCATCCTAAATGCATCACGTTGTTGCTAGAGCCTAGATGTGTATTGTGAAAAGTTATGTAAATAATGTAATGGAGCCATGGAGGGATATAGCCATCTATTTATGAGACTCACCAAGGGTGGAAGGAAAAACAAAGGTCCAGCAATTTCGGCAGGCCAATGTCCGTCGCTGGCCTGCAAAGCTGAAAAGAAGTGTACTGCCCTCCTAAGCGTTGTTGTGGCCGTCTCATAAGTAATTTCCTCCTCATCCCCTACCTTCACTTGGGGTATTGTTTTCTTGAATTTCTTCTCTCTTAAGAACTGCATTTTCGTTTGCATTTTCAAAGTTTGATAAATATTATGCAATTTAATGCGAGTTTTACATTCATTCAGCTGATCCAAGTAACTGTCCTACTATCAATTTTTTTGGGTTGGTATAATCTACAAAGGACTGGGGGAAACTGTTATGACATAATTAATTTAGGGAAAAGAACATATAAAAATTAAATAATAGTATTATTTAATTTTTGGAATTGCAACCCGACGTAAAAATTCTACGAAAAGCAATGCTACGGTGCCTGAATTTATTATTGTCAGGATTGAGGATAGAATGACAACGGTTAAACATTTTAAAGCATGTCCAGAAAATCCGACTATAAAAATACATGCACTATAGCTTTTTACAAAATACACTCCATCTATTTTAAAATTAAAAATACAATTTGACTTTTGAAATAAAACAACGGTATATTAAACTTTAAAATTAGTATAATTCATAAAAGTTTAAAATAAAATAAATTTTGTGATTAATAGTTTTTGTTATATACTATATAATTATAATAATTATATAAATTAAAATAAAATAAATTTATATCAATTTAAAATTTAATATATCATTATTTAATTTTAAAAATTAAATTTTATTTCTAATTTTAGAACAGCAGAATAATAATAGTGTCATACGTAGGTTAGGCAACTCAGTTATTTCATGGGAAAGCCCTTTTCATGAACCAGAAATTCTGCTGTGATCCAGCAGCCACACAGTTTGCAATTCTAGAAAGTCCGAGAGAGTTAGATAAGAGAGAGAAAATAAAAGACACTCCTGCTTCACCAAAATAAATCGATTGGCCGGAAAAAATTGACAAAAAAAAGAAGTCATCTTTTTATTTATAATGATATAAAATGAACCGATGTCGTCTTAGAATTTGTTATCATAATTTTATTATCATGTCATGATCACTCTTAATTAACAACTGCAAGAATTATTATCAGTGATATACAAGGAACAAAAATACATGCTTAATATTTACAAACGAGATATTTTTGTGGATTGAACGAGGGAGTACATAAAGGATTCATAGAAAGAACTATGGAGGAGTTGACATTGACTTTTATATTTTTGTTAGGTTTAGGAGCATTTTTAACCTGGTGTTTCTTTTCATATATTTGAAGGTGAACCCCATGAAACCATTTCAAACCCTGTTGTCTCAGTATTTCCATAGATTTGTGCACTTTTTTCCCTTTTTAAGAACTTAAAAACACTGGGGGAAAAGAAAGGAAAACAAAAAGGAAAAACAAAAATATATGTAAACAGTAAAAGTTTCCTTTACAAAGATAAAGCTAATCATTTATAATTTTAGATGTCATTTGCTTTTCCTTTTCCTTCCTTACCTGCATTCGCCAGAGGAGATCGGAACTGGGCTTGACATTGTGTCGATTGTTCCAGAAATGAAGACGAACCTGTTCGACCTGGGCTTGATCTTCAGGAGTACCATAATTAGGGTCAAACTCCCAGGTCTGCCGACCAATGAAGTTGTTGGTGCTGTACAGATACGGATCATTTTTCCCTTGGGCTATATTTAGCTTCCACATGATTATTTTTCTTTACCTGTTGCCTTCAAGATCTATGAACTTATATGTTGAGATAATTTAAAGTTGCAAAAGCTGTTGGAAAGATGACAACCTTTGATTTCTTTTTTTCCCGATAGGTGTCTTGGCTGGGTCCCTTTAATTATGCAAAAGAATCTTGAGCATCTTGGAGGGATTTACTGTCATAGGGGTCTGTGTTTATTGATCCTTCAGAAGAGCTGGGAGTTTTTTCTGATTTATTTTCTTCATAAAGTTCTCCGACTTTTTTATTAATTGCTTGGGATAGAAATTTTAATTCTTCAGTGGAGTAATTCTGGATGTATGATAAATTGATGGCACTTGAAAGACTGAGATTTTTAATTCCTTTATCCTTCCGTTGAGGAGTATTGACTAGTTTAACTGGAAATTCTTTTTGGACTTGATCTGTGATATTGTTAATATCAAATTTATCCTACCATTTGACAAAGAAAATATAGGTTATCATTTGAATTTGACTGTGGTCTGTAACTTTTACCAAAGAGGGAATTGATGACTGGAAGGTTGACTCAATGACTAGGGTTTTGAGGTTATACTACTATTTTAAAATCCAAGGAATTTTGTATTTACTGGTAAACTGAATCAGTACTGAGATACCTTCAAATTTGGGATTATATTTTGATTTACTGTAATGTGTGACTTGTGCTTGGAGTGAATTGAGAAAGACAGACATGGTTGGTCCATATCTAGACCACCATACAGTGAACCAAAAAGGGATTTGACTCTTAAACTTGTGGTCGAATTGTAAAAATCACGAATGACTGAAAGAAGGATTTAGGTATAAGAAAATCTTATGACAGGCTTCCATATAATCATAAAAAGAAAAATGTAATTCTTGGTTAATTAAAGGTTGAAGATCAGAAGGGTGTGAACCCCAATCAAACATGGATAAAATTTGTTTAATGTAAAGATAATGGTATAAAACCTTGGTGTTATCATTCTTTTGGTAAATGGGCTTAATGACTATTGACTCTATCTGGATTAATATGTCCTTATAATAAGAAATTGATTTATAAAGGGCAAATGGGATAAAATGCCATCCAGGGAGAAAAAACTGGCTAGCTAATTGGATTGGGTCATTTTTAGGCTTCATGTGTTTTTCAATATAAAACAGGTTTAACTCAAATGAAGGAATATATTCTAACTTTGGGCCTAGGTTATTGGGATTGAATTTTTGGGTTTCAGGGCTACAAAAAGGGTCAATTGGCTTTGGGTTACAGGCTAGGACCGTGTTAAAAGGTTTAGGGTTTGAACGGTCAAGGACTTGAAACCTATTGACTGCCTCCAAAGCTGGAGCTGAAATTACTGGGTGATGAATCATAATTCCTCTATGCTAACTGTTTTGACCTGTTCGGCCTCCTCTGTGAGGATTTATACATGTACCTCTCCCACTCATTTTATACCTGTAATAAATTCCCTAGTAAGAAAATCTGAAATTGAATTCTCACTGCCTTTAATGTATTCAATGTCAAACTCAAAGATACTTAAAAGTGATTGCCATCTAGCAAAAAATTGTTTAGAAACTATATTTTGAACATCTTTTTCTAAAACATATTTTGCTGATTTACAATCAATTCTTACAAGAAATTTTTGATTTAATAAATCATTTTGAAATTTATTAATACATAATACTAAAGATAAAATCTCTTTTTTAATGGTAGAATAATTTACTTGTGTAATATCTCATGCACCAGAATGAAAACAAACAAGTTGTTCAGGAGATGTAGGGGTTAATTTTTGTTTAAGGATTCCTCCAAAGCCAATTTCGAAAGCATCAGTTTCAACAATCTTAAATGCAGAAGGATTTGATATGCCAAGGCATGGAAGTGACTTGACATGTTTTTTAATTTCTTGGATGATTGCTATATGAGCAGGAGTCCAAAGAAGAGGATTACTTTAAAGTCTTTCAAATAAAGGCTTACAATGTTTATGCATATTTTTGTAGAATTCTCCTATATAGTTGAGGGATCCTAGAAACCTCTAAAGTTGGTTTTTGTCTAGGATTTCATCAGGAAATTTGTCTGTAAATTGGATAGCTCTATCAATGGGTTTAATTAGACCATACTGGATGTTATGACCAAGGAATCTGATCTTTGTTTGAAAAATTGAACATTTACTTGGGGATAAAACCAAACCATTGGTTTTAACTGTATTGAAGAATGAATTCAAATGTTTCCAATATTCTTCAATTGAATTTGAAAAAATAAGAGCATCGTCAATGTAAACAATTGTAAAATGACTAAAAGGATTTAGAATATCATTCATGATATTCTGGAATTCACTAGGTGCATTCTTAAGACCAAAATGCATTACGTTCCATTTATAATGACCAAAAGGAATAGTGAATGTTGTTTTATACCTATCTTCTTCATGAATTTGGATTTGCCAAAATCCACTTTTTAAATCAAATTTACCAAAGAAGACTGTCTGGTTTAATCTACTAATTAAGACTTTTTTTATTTTTTAAAGGGTACTTGATCCATTCAAGTACCTTGTGTAGAGGTTTATAATTTATGACTAGCCTGGGTGTTCCTATTTCTTTTTCAGCATTCTTATTTACATAAAAAGCTGGGCCAAACCAAGGAGATTTACTTTTTCTAATTAATTTTTTACTGAGTAAATCATTAATTTCAGATTTGCAATATTCCATTTGTTCATTATTCATTTATATTGGTCTAGCCTTAGTAGGAATTAAGTGTTCTCTGAATTCTTTAACATAAGGTAGCTTAACAATATGTTTCTTTCTATGCCAAAAAGCATGAGGAATATTAGAACAAACTTCTTTACTTAAAGTATTATTAAATTCTTTAATTCTATTTTGTAAATTAATATTCTTTAACTGTTCTTCAACTTTTTTATATTTAATTTCATTTTTTAAATATTTTAAATGGCTTCTTTTATTGTTTAAAATATTTAATTGTTTAGAAATTGACTGTTCTTGAATTATTTTTAAATCTCTTTCTTTAGGTTTAGAAATGAAATTAAAAACAACTTTCTGACCTAAATGTTGACTTGTTATACCTTTTGTATTGATAGTAAATGGATATAATAGATATATAAATGGTAGACCTAAAATGATTCTATCTGTCATGTTGCGAATTAAAACAAATGATGTTTTAAAGCATACACCATTTTAACAAATATGAACTTTAGGCAATTTATATTTTATTTCCATTTGACTACCATTGGCAGAACTTAATCTTTCACTAATTTTTTCATAATAGGTTGTTGGTACAAGGCCTTCTTGAATGCAATTCAAATCAGCACATGTATCAACTAAAACGGGGAGTTCAATAATATAAGTTTTATTAATTACTAAAGTGACATTAATATACCATTTTTGGATGGTAATATCTTTTAGTCTGTTTAAAGAATTTCCTTATTCAAGTAAAATTTTATTATTTGAAAATACCAAAATTTCATTATTTGAAGTTTCAGGATGCTCTTCATCTGAAGAATCATGAACATTAATATCATTTTTATCTTTTATTTTACTAATTTCAAGCTTTAACTTAGGAATTTCTTCATTAATTTTTGAAATTTTTTTTTCAATTTATTAACCTCTTGGTTTAAATCAGTCATAGTTACCTCTTTAATGGGGTTTTTAATTTTTTCCAAAGTTTTACTTAGACTGAAAATAGGTTTTTCAATATTTTTATTTATCTTATTTTCATTTTTCTCTGTTATTAACAAAAAATTTAATTTATTCATATACTGAGTTTTTAATTGAGGATCGGTTATTTTACTAATTAAACCTATTAACAAACTTTGTTCTTCTTCATTCTTTGTTAATACATTTAATCTTTTATCGCAACAATTATTAGCACAATTATTTGCACATCCAAACATTACATTTTGACTATTTTCACTTTTAATATCAATTCTACTACTAGAATTATCTGATGATTGAGATGGTATATCAAAATAATAAGCACTGTTGTAATTATTCTCAATCCTTATTAATTCTAATATTTGATTAGTGTCTTCATTAGATATTTTTAATTGAGTTAATTTTTCTTTTATTTTATACTCATTTTTATAATGACCAGGTTTATCACAATTATGGCAAATAATTTTACTTTTACAAAAAAAAAAAATTAGGGGTTATCTTTTAATTACTGAATTTGTTATAAGTTAACTATTTTGGTGACTTTCTATAATAATCATCTTTGAAGCGATTCTTCTTATATTTTTAAAAATTTTCTTTTTTACTAAATTTATGCTTAGATTTTCTTCTAGAAGGAGCAAGTGGTAAGCCATATTGTTCACAGAAGGTAACTAATTCATATTTAGCTTTATTTTTATCTTTATTAGCTTGTTTACTGATCTTAAAATCAATACACATTTTAAGACTTGTTTTCTGAATTTAACTTATTATATCACCATAAGTTAAATTGTCATAATCAATAAAACATAAATCTTTACTTAATTTTTCACAAATTTTATGGGCAAAAAGGTTGGAAAAACCATTAACGAATTTTTCTTTCCAGAAAGGTTTGTTATTGTTATTTCTTAACATGACTCTAGAGGTAAACACATCCTTATACCACCTAAAATCACTTAAAGTAGGACAAGTAAGGTTACTTAATTGGTCATGTATTCTTTCAGTGATGTTAGTGGGAGTTCCAATAAAATGTTTTATTATGGTGAATATTAAAGTATTTACTCCATCAGGAGGACCATATATATCCTACATTTTCAACAAATATAGGATAACCTTCATCATTCCTTTGAACAGCATGAATTACATTATACTTAGAATCTTCAGTAAGGTGTTTTTCCCACTATGACCTAAGTATACCTGTAAATCTTGCAGTTAATATTTCAACAATTTCTGGTTGATTTAAATTTTAGAAAGATGTTATATAACTGTTTGCAACCATTGACATGTGGTTTAATTTATTTAATATTTGCTATCCACTTAAACCATCAATATTTCATTCATACATTTTATTAGCAGAAACAGAGAAATTGAGTATCCAAATTCTTTTCTTCTAACTGTAAGTCAGGAGGGGTTGGTCTGGAATACCAATTTTTTGTTAGACTCGTATGATTTGAATTTTTAAAGGTTAATTTATTGAACTGATTTTCAATTTCATGGATAGTAGAATCACTACTATCCTCTTCACTTTGACTAGTATTTTTACCTATGACTCTTAAAGTCTTAGGATCGCTAGTTTCTGGTTTGTCTAATTTTATAAATAATTTATCTAGAGTTCTAGCAATTTCTTAGTCTTTTTTAGGTAGACCTAAACCTTTTCTCCATTCTGGTAAACTTAGTAGAGGTTCATCAATTTGTTTTTTTACTTTATTACCTGGTTGTGTTTCAATTTTTTCTTCAATTTTATCTAACTGTTTACCTAGGCTTACTAAGTACTAGTTAGTAAAATTGTTTTGTTCAATTATTTTCTTTTCATCATTATTGTTATCAAAAAATTTAAATGAATTGACAATAACAGTATTACTCTTTACAGGTATTAAAATTGTTTCTAAAGGAGGGTGACTAGAAGAAATTTTTGTTTTATCTTTTTTAATCCAATGACTTTTAGTTATAACATTACACTTACTATAATATTTTTCATACCAAGTGAAAAATGTAATGTTAACTTTTTCATGTTTTATAATTTTTTTCCATTTACTTATAACTTTTTCTCTATCGTCATGATTATGATTTTCTCTTAATGATGTCTTTTAATTTTGTTTTCTTTAGAATTAAAATCACTAATTAGGTTTTGCCAATTAATTTTAAATTCTTTTGTAATTACAAGTAATTATGAATTTAGCATAATTTTAAATTCTTTTGTAATTACATGTATAACAAACTTGTGGGAAGTATTCATAATTTTTTTATAGCATAGTATTGTTTCTAAGTTCTAATAATTTCACAAGTGCATTATATTAGCAATATTAATAATGGATAATAGTTGTGATTTGAGCTTTAAACTCTTTTTATTATTAGCTTTGCTTATTTGTATTTTTTATTCTTTGATTAGCATATTAACAAGAAAAAAAAATCGTAATCGTAAAATATTAATTGAAACCGTTAGTAACCGAACAATTTGGTTAATTACGGTTACAAACAATTTGGTTACAGTTATACTTTATAACCGCAATGATATAATTTTTTCATGGAGTTTAAATTCCCTATAAGGATGGGGATAATTATTATTTTTCCGGTTTAATTACAGTTACATCTTATAATTGCACTACACTGCGTCGTGCACGCCCCTACTCATTGTGGAGGATATCAATTGAAATTATATATATATAACTTTCAAAAAATAAAATACAATTCTTAAGCATTAAGAAAAATAATCCATGGTCGAGTTAACTCACGACCATCCAAAATCATCCCAATTAACTTAGCTAAAAGAACATAATTTCTCTAATTAAATATGGTACTAATTAATTATGGTAATTTGTCCTGTCTCGATGATAATCTCCACTCTACCCCAAATGTGAACCATTTTGACTATGACCGAGAATGGAATTGGGATTGGAGATGGGGAATCACTTAATGTTATTTATGGGGCTATAGGGCATAATATTTGCTTCCCCCCGCCCACTACCCTCCCTCGAAAAGTTATATATTAATTAAATTAATATTTATATTATTATATATTATATAATTAAAATATATGTCCTTGCGTCTATATATATATTATTATTATTATTATTTATTTATTTTTAATTTTATCATGTCCTAAAATATGATTAATTTTCATTTGTATATTATTGTAAATATAATTAAACTTGAAATTTTAATTTATAAAATTTACAAAATATTAATTTTTACAATGATATAAATTTTCCGTGGAGTTTAAATTCTCCATGAAAATGGGGATGATAATTAAAATTTAATCCCTTCAAGAGTGAGGCGAACATGGGAAATTTGTATAAGGCGATAGAGATGAGAGGAGATGTGTCATCCCCGCCCCGCCCCGCCCCGCCCCGCCCCATCGCCATCCCTTCCTAAATAGTACTCCATATAATGTATAATTATATATAGCATATAATAGATAGAATAGGAAAATAATTTTTTTCTTAAATGAAAATAAAATTGTCATTTCCACACACCCTTCCTCTATTTAGTATTACAGCTGTAAATCAGTATATTCAGCTCATACTCCCATAAACTATATATATATTATCCTTTACGTTTCTCTCTCAGAACTCATAATCGTCTCCTCTCTACTTATTTTTTCGTATTGGCCTTTCTTTCTATGCTGAGTACATGCATGCATGGAGGCGGCGGCCGGAAACCGAAGCACCAAGGCGGCGGTTCACGGCGGCGGAGGTAGGAGGTGGCTGGAAAAATGGGTATCAAAAGTGGGAAAGATCGGAAAGGCTGTGATTGAGGAGGCGCTGAAGGCGGGGAAGGAGGACCGGAGAAAAGTTGTGCATTCAGTGAAAGTGGGTATAGCGTTAACGATTGCGTCGTTGCTGTATTTGTTGGAGCCATTGTTTAATGGGATGGGTCAGAATTCGATCTGGGCTATTCTTACTGTTATTCTTGTGCTCGAGTTCACTGCCGGTAAGACTAATTTTTCTCAATAATTTTAGGGTTCATGTATTGATGATTGATGAATCTTGTTTTTAGGGATTCTTAATTTATTTTTTTTAATTTCCCAATTAACCACTAAGTCGTTTATATAACAATGTTAGATGAAAGCTGTGATTAGATAAGTTTATCCATTTTTTCTTGAGGGGGAATTTGGAGCACCATGTCACTTTTTAGTCTAAGAATGGATACTAATTTGGAGATTGTAGATTTTTGGGGATTGCAGAAAAGTTAAAAGGGGCTCTTATTTTGGGATGAGGGATTTTCTAGTAATGTGTATGTATGTATGTATGTATGTATGTATGTATGTATACATAATTTCATACGAAAAACTATATGGAATTTTATACACCCCGAGTCTCTAAAACAGATTAGTAATTTCAATATAGAATGAGTATGTGTTATATATATGGCTTATCCTGATATTGAAAATCTGTAATTTAGGTGTTGTTGATTGCTACGGTAAATGTAGCTAGCAACACTAAGGATTTTTTTTTTCTTTCTACTGTTTTAGACGTAAATTTCTGTTTCTCCAACTAGCATTTCTTGTTAATTGCAGGTGCCATGCAATGCATATTGTAATCCACTGTGTTGGTTCTCTCAATATTTATCAAAACATGTTATTAAAATTAATGTGCATGATTTCATTTATTTGTAAATAGTATCGATTGTTGATTGTAACTAGTGGTTATAAACAATACTATTCGTGATTGCTAATGTTACTTCCCAATTTATATAATGTGGATTGAGTAATAGTTGGGATTACATTAAAAAAATCATTTTCTTTTTTCCTTTTCATGCTTATTATTATCATTATATGTGACCTCCTGGCAGATACATAATCTGTTTAATGCGTAGTAGTAAATTATGTAATACTCATGTTCCGAGTAATTAAAGCTTGTAAAAGGACATTTTATATTTGAGTAATTAAATTTAGTATATATTGTAACCATGCATAAATATGTTCTATTCTTCATACAGTAGTTCTGATTTCCATACCTAAAAAAGAAACAATAATGGATCGATTTCACACCCACCCACCTTTATAATTCACTTTCTGATTGGATTCTGTATTGCAGTGATGCTTAATGCTTACAGGTGCAATTCCCTGACACCTAAACTTTAATGCCTGCATAACTCATAGGAAATAGGGATTGAAGTCCTTGTGACATGTAATGTTTACTTATTGTTGCTGCTGATTCAGGTGCCACTTTGTATAAGGGAATCAACAGGGGACTAGGGACTGTGGCAGCATTAAGCTTTGCATTTTTCATTGAGATCTTTGCTCGCCACGTAGGGCACATTGGACGTGCCGTTTGCATCAGCTTTTCTGTTTTCCTCGTTGGTATGTCATTGTTTCTAGTTTATCATATGTAGCTAAGTTATGTTTGATTTTTAAATTATCCAAAAAAGTCATTCAGCATTTCGGCATCTATGCTGGTATAAAAGCTAGCCACTACATTTAGGAGAAAGATAGGAAAATGGACTTCACAGACTGTCCTAATTTCCAAATTTAACTAGTTTTGTAATTTGATTTGAAGATTTACTTCCCTGTATTTAATAATCAGTTTTCTTCTTCTATTTAGGGCAATAAAAAATACTACACCAATTTATTTTCAATTTTGATTGCATCAAATCATCTGCAAAAACAATTTTGCAGATAATTTCTTCTGAAAGGATTAGCTATACAAGTAAAAGATGCTTTTTCTCAAGTGATGCATTCAAAATCAGGTTAATAGTTCACAAATGCTATGGACTAATATTTATTTTATATTTTGAAGCTATACTCTTGTTTAAATAACAGAAAAAGTTTGATAATCAAAGTGGGTCTGAATACTGGCGGTTGAGGGAAACAACTTCCATAAGCAAAAAGACAATGAAGTAAAAGAATCATGCTGGAAAGTTATCTGCTTGGTTTCAGTAGTTGGCTTGTGTTATTTTTCCATCAGAGGACTAATTGACATTTGCTCCAAAAGAGAAATAAATAGTTTTTTTATTAATTTATCAGATAGAAAGTCCTTCAAGAGAGATATATAGTCCACTGTGTTGATTACTTCAGGCGTTTTGCAGGTTCATTGGCAACATATGCGAGGTTCATCCCTTTAATGAAGAAACATTATGACTACGGACTGATTGTATTTCTTGTGACATTTAATCTGATAACGGTGGGTTCCTATCATGCTGATAATGTGTTACAGACAGTGATCCAACGCATCTATAGTATTGGCATTGGCTGTGGCATATGCCTCATAACCAGTCTGTTGATCCTTCCCAATTGGTCAGGTGAAGACCTGCAGAGTTCAATCATTTCAAAATTCGAAGAGTTGGCTAAATTAATGCAAGGTATGGTAAATTTTATTTTTTTTGCCTGGTCTCTAAGGTATGCTAATTAAAAAAATTCTACCTTGTCTCTCATTTTGTGTTTGCTGTCGACCATACTAATTTTTCTCAGTTTCTGGATAGTCTAAAATGATTTCAAAGAATCTAAACTACAAGTATTGAATGAAACATAAAAACTGGTACAGTGGTAATGTTTAACTGTTTTACAGATCTCGTCCAACTGCACAGTCAATGTATGCACTTTCAACACATATCGTAGATAGTTCACATATTGCCTTCTGTTTTTTGAATTATCTAGTTTATCATGAAGTAGAGTATTCCTGTGGAAAGGGTGTATGTTTTTTTTTTTCTTTGTTCCTCAGAAAATACTTTGTCGAGAGAAGGGCATGAAATGGATTGTGATATAGAAAGGACAGAGAATAGCCTCCTGCCTCTATGGTAAGAAGCAACTCTTTCTCATTTTGAAGAGGGAAAAACAAATTGTTGCAGGCTATGATTCTATAGAACCTAATAGTGGCATGTCCAGATATTCAGAGCTGGCAGAACTAGATCAGGATCCACCTACATAATATATTGTAGTTATATAGTTTTCATAGTTTTGGCTGGCATGATATTCACCAAAAAATGTGTTATTGGTATGATCCAACCAACTCCCCCCCCCCCCCCCCCCCCCCCCCCCCGCGGCCCCCAAAACACCCCCTTCTTCGTACAAAACCTGTAACCTTATAGCCAACTCTAGGTTGGTTGGTTATAGTACCGAATGAATATGCACTTACCTGGATACATCCAGTTCTGCACATGGTTGAAGATTCGCTGTTTGTGTATGTGAGACACTCCACTTTCTCTGGCTGTGATTTTTTCACATATGTTTTTTTGTTGATGGATTAGAAATATTTTATGGCTCTAAAGTCTGCAGGGATGGGTGTTTAAGTTGGATGATTCCTGCTAGGTTCACACTAATCAGGTATTGACATTCAAAATGCATCAGTACACCTTCAGTTTATATTGATTTATTTCTTAACCTGATTGAGTCACTTTAGTAACAAGTTTCTTATGTCTACACCTTGAATTCATACTGTTTTAATAATTATTCACTAACAAGTTTCTTTCTCAATTTTAATTAATTATTTAGATTGGGTCTAGACTTTAGTTACATTTTCCTGATTATTTTTCTTATGTTTTCGAATCCAAGCGTGCACATACAGGTGGCGCACACGTTTTTTCTTTTCCTTCGGTATTTTGGTTAGAGTGGGCTGGGGTTGCTCTTTCCATTCATCTTCATGATTTCGACTAGTGAAATTTCATAAGCAAACTGTTTTATAACTCAGAGGTGTATTTATGATTTTTCAAGAGGATCAACTAAAATTGGTGGTCTTTTTGCAGCATGTGTGGATGAATATTTTCAAGCAGATATGAAAGCTACACATAAATCATGCAATTGTGCTCCTCTAAGTGAAGCCTATGAGAAAACTTTGGATTGCAAATCCATGGAGGAGTCATTGGTATATCTTTCCTTGTCTCTATATTCTGATTCATAAATTAGTAACCCAGAGAAACTTAATATTCGCAGGTAGAGATTTCTAAATCACCTCATTAACTATAACTAACCATTGGCTAGTCAAAATAACAGGCTAAATTTGCAAGCTGGGAGCCTCAACATTCAAGATATTGTTATCCCGTGGAAGCAATATGTTCATCTTGGGGTTGTTCTTCGACATCTAGGATATACCGCTGCTGCGCTCCATGGTTGTATAGAATCTCACATTCAGGTTGCTGGTCTGCTAAATTTTCTTATCATTTATGGCCTTAGTTGTGGAAATACCTCTAGTTGAGGATATAATTCTTTATACTTTTTTTTTTCACTCAAATTATCTGATTGATTCATAAGAAGTTTGTAGTGTTGAAACAAGCACCATGTTTAATCAACCATTCGTGGCATCCCCTTGGTTCCTATTAAATAAATTTGTTACTTTAGAAAAAGAAAAAGAAAAATTATTTTATGATTATCTCACCCCAAACAGATATAAGGTCCCTCTTCCTTTAGTATTTTAAATCATAAATGTGCAACACAGTCACTAAATTGAAATTTTCATAAAATCAGTAATGAAAGGCTTGTTAACTTTTCCTTGGAGTACTTTTGGTTTCTAAAAAAGGGCAAACAGATGTCGTTCAATTCTGTGACTAAATTTCTATGTCAGGTGGTCAGGTTTGAGATTACTCATAGTTGGCTTTCATACCTAGTGCCTACAATGAACAGATCTTGTCTCCCAAGAAAAAGAATTAAATTTTCCCAAAGCATTACCGTCCACAACGCTGAAAATCAGAGCAATGCCGTAGTGGTTTATGTTCCGTTGTTCACTAAGCTAAAGAAAGCCATTTCTATTAACTTTTAACATGTGTAGATTAGTCCCATTTAAAAATATGTATAATAGTTTTTCTTAAATAATAGTAGTCAATTTTAGAGTTCAAGATTAGAATAGTAATTAGTACACAAACAAGAAACACTACACGGACTGTTATATTAGTGAAGAGCAGCATGGATTGATTGTGCAATGATTTTAGGTGATGGACATTGGTGACAGTGCAGCAGGAATGATCATTTCCGTATCTGTACGATTTTTTGTTAAATTTCCTTCTATTTGGTACTTAAGTTTACAGGTTGTGTTTTTCCGAGACTTTGCGCGATTATCATATCACAGAAAAAAAATCAAGTTTCTGCTTGTTTTTGTACTTCTTTATTTTGTTGTTGTTTTTTTTTCTTATTTTGCTTTCAATTCTTTGTTCAAATTCACGAACTTTAAGTCAATCTACTTTAACTCCACAGTCCTACATTGTCTAGAGAAGCAAATCTTATATGATCTCCAACTCCATCCATGATATTGGTTGAGCCAAATTTTTATCTTACCGCTGCATTTTGGTTTGTGTTTCTCATTTGCAGGCACCCAATCCCATTCGAGCTTTATTTAGGGATCCATGTGAACATGTTGCCGAAGAGATGGTAAAGGTTCTAAGAGAACTTGCTTGTACCATAAAAACCCATCACCATGTTTCACCCCACATCTCAGATCACCTTCATGAAGCCCTAGAAGAACTTGATACATCCATTAAGAGCCAACCTAGGCTATTCCTAACTTCCAATCCAATCCAAGAAAACGAAGCATTCAAATCCACAGAACCGCCTGTTAGATGGCAATGCAATAGGTCGCAGCAAGTCAAAGATTTATACGGGAACAACATGAACAGAATGACGAGCAAGACAGTTATCACGTGTCTTGAATTTTCTGACGCACTTCCATTTGCTGCATTTGTTTCATTGCTAGTGGAGACCGTGGCTAGGCTGGACGTCGTGATAGAAGAAGTCGAAGAGCTGGGAAAAGTTGCACATTTTGAAGAGTTTCACGAGAAAAGCATTGAAATCATGGTTACCAGTGAGGAAAACAATCTCAATGAGAACGGAATGGATCAAAAGATGCTTCAAAACCACGAATGCTTGTGGATAACATGGCTAACAAGGCCACGGAAGCAACTAGTTCTGCTTCACATTGCAAGGAGTTTCATAAAGATGACATTGCAATTGTGGTTAGTAGTGGGAATGTGGATTTCAATAAAACAGTGAAGGATTCTATTGGTATCCTGCATCCACAAAGCCTTGTGAAGCATCAGGCAAGCTAGAGCTAGAGTGCAAATGATTTTTTCCTGGTACATAGTTAAAAAGGCGAAAGCTTCATTCTTTTGTTGATATAATATGAATGTCAGAATTGTGAGGGAATATTTTTGTCAAGAAGTTTTGCTTAAGAAAAAGACATTGACATGAATTTTATTCAGTGTTCCTTTGTATGAACTTTTGATGTTTCTTGATATATTAAGGAAGAATAATATAGATACAGCATAGATGACTGGCAGGATTTGGTCTTTGAACTGAATGATCTCAACCCTTCGCTATTATGTTAGGCATCGAGTGAAACAATATTAATTTAGATCACACAAAAAAAAACTGTGACTATTTTTGGTCTCTTGATGCTATAAATCATCCAAATTTAGTTAGTTAAAAATTGTCAAACTATTATCATTTTTGAATTGATGATGTCATAAGTTTCAAATTTCAAATATAATCACTGAAATATAAGAACACTGACAATATTATTTAAGTTAATATTAGTGTTAAATATTTCAAAATATGCTCTGTAACAAATTTTGTATTTCCACCAAATATTGTTCAATTAATTTGACGTGTAATAACTTTAGCAAAAAAATACTGGTGGGGAAAATGAAGAAAAATCTACAATTACTGTCTTTTTTAAAATTATTTGATATTCATCTGAATCTATATAAGTTTAAAAATATGTACATAATTTGTATCCAATTTTTAGCAAATATCATCAACATTCAATTTAAAGATATTTACTAACTTTATAGATTCAAAATTGGATTTTGTATACCCTTTTTAAAGAAAGAAGACTGAAATATAAATTACATCCTAAATTTTATATGTTTATTAACGTTTTCATTTTAAACTTAAAAAGGTGTCTACTTGTACCCTATCATTCACGTTTTAAAATAAAGTTATAAGAGAGACGATCTGAGTGTGGAATAAGGAACTCTTAGGCTATGTTTGTTTACAAAATATATACTTGGGATAAGACTATTTGTATTAATGTAAAACTATTTTCGACTTTTTTATCCCATGATGAGGGATTATTAATCCCTTCATGTTAAAATATTAGTCTCATAAAATCATTTAATAGCTTAAAATGAGAGGGACTATTAATCCCAAATTCATCATGGGATTATATAATCCCTCATAAATAGCCTTAAGAATGATAAAAAATAGTCCAAGGACTATTTAAAGGACTATTAATCCCTCATCATGGGATAAAAAAGTCGGAAATAACTTTAAATTAATACAAATAGTCCAATCCCAAGTATGTATTTTGCAAACAAACATAGCCTTAGTTTATCAATTAAAGCAACTCAATCAAAATTTGAACTTGACGCGGATAGGGATATATAAAAGAAAAAAAAAATTACATTGACGGAAGCAAATTAATAATTTAGAGCTAAAATTGTTAAAATTCAGTTAATTTATATATATATTTTCCATCAATATAATTTAATATGTGACATGCATGCTAGTTAATAATTGCCAGAAAATGCGAACCCAAAATCTTGCATCTCATGCATATATAATTGTATAATGTACAACTAAATGTTAAAAGGCAAAATGTACATAACGTGCAACCTGTAAAACAAAAATGCTTATATTATTTTTTAAAAATTGATATTTTCACAAGTAAAAATAATATTTATGTAACATCTCTCTGTGATCCCACGCTTTTGTGAAAAAAGCCTTACGAAAATATCAGTTCTTATGTGTAATTAAGTTCATGATAAAATTTATGATCGATATCGGTTTTTATGTGTAATTAAGTTCATGATAAAATTTATGATCATATATATATATAACAATTCTTTTTCTTAATTACATTTTCATTCTTATAATCAACAATACGTTATAATGATTTTATCCCGGTAGATAGTTAAATAGGCGAAAGCTTCATTCTTTTAATGAGAAATTGATGAAGCTAATGCAGAGAACTACACTCAAGGGGAGGCACAAGCTCAACAACAGCAGCCACAACACACTGCTGCTACATTATTAGTCACAAGACTAATGCAAGCTATGGAAGCCTCTTTGTTGTCATCTCAAGGCCACTGTTGGTGCTTCTTCTTCATTCTCTAGTGCTATTAACAATAATGCTTCTGTGGATTCTAATGATAATCCTTTATTTATGCATAATAATGATAATCCTGGTTTGATTTTGATTTCTAAACACCTGATTGGCACAAAAAAAATTGCTCCATGGAAAAGATCAATGCAAATTGCTCTTTCTGCTAAGAATAAGCTGCAAATAGTCAACGGATCCTATGTTACTCCTGTCAAGAGTTCTGTTCTTTTTCCTCTATGTGAGCATGTTAATGATATGATAATCTCTTAGATCATGAACATTGTTCATGTTTCCATAAGTGATAACATGACCTTACTCGCTGAGGTATGGAAATAACTGAATGAGAGATTTTCTGTTGTTTATAGTCACAAAATACATCAAATTTAGAAAGATTTTGCACAAGCTTGAGCAAAATGTTGACTCAGTTGGGATTTATTTTCACAAATTAAAGCATCTCTGGGATGAAAATGTGGGCATTAGATCTTCCTGCTATTTGCACTTGCAATGGTTGCACATGTGGCATTACTAAGGCTCATGAAGAAAAGGAACAAACCAGGAGAGTTATACAGTTTCTGATGGGCTTACATGAGAGTTTTACCAATGCATGAGGCCAAATCCTGATGATACATCCTTTACCTAGAGTTACTCGAGCATATAATCTCATTAAGCAGGAAGAAAAACAAAGACAAGGCTATGTCTCTAGCTAGCCTAGTGAATAGCTCTGCTGCACGCGTTAGCTAGTGGCCCTAATGGTTATGGATGGCACAAGTTTTGTATCCAAGTATCATCCACCTAGAGCTGATCATAAGTCACATCTCCTAATATTTCCAGTCACACAATACCTAAAATTAAGTTATTATGTTCACACTGTCATCTCTCAGGTCATTCTAGAGATACTTGCTATAAAATCATTGGTTATCCACCAAATCATCCAAATAATCCAGCTAATAGGAACAAGAACAGAAAGAAATTTTATAACAATGGGGGATCCAATAGAATGGGCAATGCATATTCACCACGCAACACTAGATTCTCTGGTTCTGATCCTAAAGCCATGCAAACCATCGCAGAGCCAACTTCTGATGAAACTTGTTTATCACAAGGATCTTCTACTTAAGATAGCATTTGATATTTCTGAGTCGTTGGATTGTACTCTTCTTTTCATATGACTGAAAGTTAAAATTCTTCATCTTCTGTGTTCGTCGAATTGATTTTTGCTAGCTTAACAGAAACTATGGAATATGAATGTCAGATTTGCATGTGAGAGAATATTTTTGTCAAGTTTTGTTATATTTTAAAATAAAATAAAAAACATTGACATGAATTTTAATTATTCAGTATTCTTTTGCATGAACTTTTCATATTTCTTTCAATGTATAGTAAGAAACAATAAAATAGACACCCCCCCCCCCCCCCCCCCCCCCCCCAAAATAGATGACTGACTAGATTTGGTCTTTCAACTGAATGATCTCAACCCTAGCCTCACTATTATGTTAGGCATTGAGTGTAATTAAAAAAAATTAAGATAACATATTTAATTAAAAAAAAAACTCTAAAAAAAATTTTGGTCTCTTGGTGCTATAAATCATCCAAATTTAATTAGTTAAAAATTGTCGAACTATATATTATCATTTTTGAGTTGATGATATAGTAATTTTAAAAATTCAAGTGGCAAAATTTCAAATATATTCATTGAAATATAAGAACATTGACAAAATTATTTAGGTTAATATTAGTGGTAATTACTTCAAAATATAATTTGCAACAAATTTTGTATTTTCACCAAAAATATCGTTCAATCTATTTGCGGACGTGTAATAACTTTTAGCGAAAAAATATTGGTGGGAAAAATGAAGAAAAATATACAATTACTATCATTTATAAAATTATTAGATATTAATTCGCCTGAATCTGTATTATTTGTATATGATTTATTTTTAAGCAAATATCATCAATATTCAATTTAATGATATTTGCTAATTTTAAAGATTCAAAATTGGATTTTGTACCTACCTTTTTTCCCTAAAAAAAGAATAAACTATGCATTTTAGAGTCAACTCTTCTATATTTGAACAACTTAACAAATTAAGTATGAGTTAAAAATCATAAATTTAGCATTATATTACTCCCTCCGTCCTAAGATAAAAATTCTTATTACTATTTTAGGTAGTCTAAGTTAAATATCTACTTACCTTAAATAATTTATTTTTTACAATATAATTTGCCTATAATATCTTTAGTATTAATTATCATATTTTTATTCTCTACGCATATTTATAGAGTATTACTAGTCATGTGCAAAAAAAATTATGTAATTAAATAAGAATTTAAATATAGATAATTTTATTATTTTATTATTTCTTTTAATATACGCAAAAAGTCAATTAAAATTTTTATCTTGTGCCCGAGGGAGTAATTATTTAAGCTCACAAGGAATGATGCATATATATATACTATGAGCTAGTAATGAAGAAAAATATTTACACTTTGGGCGGTTCCCAATGAAAATGAGAGTCGTCAGCGCCTGATAAAGGCGGGGATGTTAATGAAACTGCCTGCATTAAGTGTTAATCTTCGTTTAGGAATTACATTGTTCGAGTTTGTCGATTTCTATTTTGGATTAATTATCTATTCGAATGTTGTCTAGAAATTGAATTTTTCTTACGCTATTTTTTCATTTTTTTTGCATGCATGCATGCGTGCTATCTGCTTCAAACTGCAGAGAGACTCGGCAAGGCATGCAGAATCAAATTCAGGTGAGAGCTGTCGCCTGTTACCATCTGACTAAGACAAATTAAAGAGGAAGCCGATGGAACTATCTGCTTTGAGTGTCAATCTTTCTTTTTGGAGTACTGATGCTATTCAAGTTTTTCAATTTCTGCTTTAAAGCTATCTGATCAAATATTGTCTAAAAGTTGAATTCTTTTTATATAGGTTATTGTTTCATTTCTTTTACATACATATATACATGTTATTTGTCCCAAAATATAAGAATTTTTTAAAGTTTTTGTGTAGTAATTAAGTTCATGATGAAATTTATGATCATATATATATATATGTTGTGTGTGCAAGCTCACAAAAAAATTAGACTTAGCCTAGTTATGGTTATTTGAGTTTTCTCAGTTTCTAAATTTTAAAATAGATAGAAAAATAAAAAATAAAAAGATGGAAAGCTTAAGTTTTTTGTTTAATTTCTTGTGTTTCTGAATTTGTTATTAAATGGAAAAGAAAATAAATAAATAGAAAGCTTGACAACTTTTTTTGTCAAAGTTTTTCATCCAAAACTACTCTGTTTGGACGGAAATAAAAATGAGATAAATAATATTTTCATAATTCTCATATTATTTTTAATTTATAAGATAATAATTTTTTATTTATAACTCATATTTTTAATTTATCTCTCTCCTAATCCTCCGACTCCAAAGAGTGGCAATGACTGCACCCAAGAAGAGGAATGATCCGATAAGAGACGAAGGAATAAACAATTTAAAAGAAAATAAATTATAACTTCTTCCCATATACATAAGAAAACTCCAATATCCATTGACAATTTGATAATACCGAACGTGATCCAAGAATTTGCTTCGGCGACGCTTGCTCTTTCCTCAAGTCCACGCCACCTGCAGTTCCTTTTTTTCTTCTATAGATGTCTCTGATTATTCATGAAAGTCACCTCCTCTATCCAATCAGGAGAGAGATTCTAACTTATATAGAAAGTGTTACTCTTAACTACATACGTGCAGAGTTCAAATTTTCTGTCACATCTTTTATCTCATCTCTCATGTCGCATGTTATGTATTATTGCTAAATATAATATAATTTCTTATATATTTACATTTAACTTTTTAAGTAATAAATATTACTTCACAGTTTGATAGATTGACACCAATACATAGAATGAGACAATTGATAAAATAAAGAAAGAGACGACAAATTTGAAATTTTATGTACACTACTGTGCATTAAAAATTATGCACGAAAAGAAAACGATGTACAGAAGATCCGTTAGGTCACAACTAACTACTCTGACTATTGAAATTTTGATGGTTGATTGCTGTGATAACTAGTTTAATTAGATTCGTCCTTGAGAGATGTGGAGATATCGATTTCGGAAAGAATTCTGAACACAATGGGATTTTAAAAACCTAATGATGGAAATGTTATAGCATTAAACAAGAGAAAAGTTATAGCATGAGAATATTAAAATTTGATAATGTACTTGATATATTTAGAAAATTTACATAATCTAAATTTTATGAATTTATTTTTTGGATTTAACCGTATTAGGTTATTGTACAAAATAATTAGAACCCAAAACTTCAGATGATTCATAATTCAATAATTATAACTATAATTGGTATATCACATGTAATAGAAGGGTAAATTTATAAAAGTGATTTTTTTCTTTTCTTTTCATTGAAATTCAGAAACACAAGAAAATAAAAAATATAAGTTTTCAGTTCTTTTCTATTAAAAACTTAGAAACAATACAAAAGAAAATTTTAAATTTTTTATTCTTTTATTTTCTATTTTAAATAAATTTTTTAGTCTTTTCTTTTTTGTCTAAAACTCAGAAACAAAGTGAGGTCAACGTCAAAAAATTTCATATGCCCAAAAGGAGTAATATTCACTCTTTTCCAATATATATGACGTTCAAGACAAAATCACACATATTAAAAAATCTCATTAATATTAATGTTAATTTAAAATTTTACTACTATCAATATACTAATTAATTACTCATCTTCCTCTCTCTTTCATTTACTTCGAAGGACATCGCTATAAGATTCAGTGATCACTTACGCAATTTCGATTTGTATTCTCAATCAGGGAGGGAGTTGGGGCTACCATTGCCCAAGGCCGACCCTATATTATATGGAAAAAAGTTTGGGCTTTAGGCCTCATTTTAAGGAGGGCCCCAAATTTTTAAACACCATAAATAATTCATATAACAAAAGTCTTATAAAAATATAACTTCAATCAATCTTTTAGGGCCAATAGTCCAATTCAAATATTAAATACGTAAAAAAAATTAACAGCATAAAAAAAACTTCATTTAAATAAACAATATTAATATTCCCTCCGTCCCAAAATAAAAGTCTTCCATTGATTTTTGTAATCAAATTGACCATTTTTAAAATTAACAATCAAACATATATATTTAAATTTTTGAAAAAGTAAACATTGAAATTAGTATTAAATTTTATGTAGTTTATAATATTTATAGGCTTTTTACATATATATTAAATAATAATAAGATATATTAATTTAAAAAATAGTCAATTTGATCATAAAAATTAATAAAAAATATATCAAATATAGAATATTTCATTTAAAAATATCGCTTTAAACTTCAAATTATCCTGAGACATCTATGCGGTTGCCGAAAGCAAGTACCGTTGTTGGTAGAGGCAACAACAAAAATGATGCTGGGGTCGGGGGTTAAACCCCCTCACGGTAAGGAGTTGGGGGAAGTGGGGTGAACCCCCCCCCCCCCCCCCCCCCCACTGTGGTAAGGTGTTACAAATCTTGCATGGGTGATTCTGGGACAGGAGGCATGAGCGATTGGGCTCCCTAGGGGGGAGAAGAGTGGAGCATCTTGATGAGATTTTTTAAGGATAAAATAATTAATAAATAAATAAATTATCTTAAATTTATGTAAACCAACTTATATTATGTAGAGAATTTTTTTTTTAAAACAACGTATATAATAGAAATGGAGTATTAGAAATTTCATGGATATCAAGTTTTGTAATTTTAATACACGTTTAATCATTATATTGTTTCCTAAATATTTACATTTATTACAAAGATCCATGAAAATATTGAGCAATCAATGAAATAATAATACTTATATTTTGAAAAAAAATTGAAATCCTATTTAAGACTACTTGTGTTATTAGGCCATCTCCAGCAGGCCGGAGAGGCAAAAATCCTAGACTATATTTAGTCTAGGATGAAGATTTTGCTCCAGCAGACGGACTAAATTTAGTCCATTGGTTTTTCCGGCGAACCAAAAGGACTATATCTAGGAACTTAAATTTGATGGACTATAATTTTTAATATATTTAAATGAGAGAAGAAGAAGAAAATGCATGAACGTTGAAGAAGAAAATGTTGCAGACTGCTGAAGGAGATGAAGGGTAGAAGGAGATGAAGGGTAGAAGGAGGGTAGAAGGAGATGAAGGTTGCGTTTGGCTCTTAAAAATCAAGGCTGCTTTTGGAAAATAAGGTTGCGTTTGGAGATCAAGGCTGCTTTTGGAAAATAAGTAAATTTAAAATATTTTTAAATTAAAAATTGATATAAATTAATTTTATTTTAAATAATAAAAATAGGAGAATAATAAATTACCTAAACAGTGTTAATACAAAAATTATGGTTTTCAAAAATTTAATGAATCACCTCAATTTTGTATTATAAAATATTTTAAATTAACTTTAAAAAATAAAATTTCATCATATATTATGACCGTTGGAATATAGCCGTTGGAGTTTTTTTAAATTCATTGATTATTTTAATCTTTTTATATTATAGTCTGCGGGATAGTCCATCTGCTGGAATGATGGAAGACTAAAGGACATCTGCTGATGTCACATGGACTAAATATAGTCCAGCAGATAGTCCATCTGCTGGAGATGCTCTTAAGAAAAATAACACAAGTAGACGAGTAAGTATAATTTGTATACATATTAAGAAAAATAAAAATAAAGAAAAGATGGTAAAAAAAGTTCTAAATTTATCCACAGTGGGTCACTGACTCCACAAAATAATATAAATTGATGAATTCTTTTAGTTTTTTTATATTAATGGACTCCATTAAATGACTTATTTATTGATAAAAAGACTTGTACCTTTAGTCATTTTTTTGGGGGCGGATAAAGTAATTATTTTATTTTTATATATGAATTCGCGTTAATATAAATAAAGTGAATCTCACATTCACGAGCGAGTATGTGAAAATAGTAAAAAATAATAACAAATAATTCATTAGAAAATAGTGCAAATAACAATATCTTAAAACTTTAATATTGGTGTTTAAAATTGGAAATCTGGATTAAGTAATTAGTAATTACTAGTAATTAGCTTAATTAAGTAGTAATTGGAATTGACTAATATTTTGACTTTATATGACGACAGTGATGATATATATTCAACTCATTTCAAAAGCCCCTCTCAGTCCTTTTTGCTTCACACCCGTCTCTTTCTCTCTCTGACACCTTTCAAACTTCCTTCTCCTCTGTCTATACATAACCCCTATATATATATATATATTTGTAAAGATATAATCTCATTTTCTCTCTATATCGATACGATCGATACACCAATGGCGCAAGTTAGCCCACAGATGCCGTGCGACGGTGACGGAATTTGCATGCAGTGCAAAATCCAGCCGCCGGCGGAAGATATGCTTACCTGCAACACGTGCGTTACGCCGTGGCACGTGACTTGCCTCGTCGTCCGGCCGGAAACCCTAGCATCCACGCTTCAGTGGGACTGTCCTGACTGTACTACT
Source organism: Hedera helix (assembly GCA_947179155.2). Classification (NCBI taxonomy): domain Eukaryota; kingdom Viridiplantae; phylum Streptophyta; class Magnoliopsida; order Apiales; family Araliaceae; genus Hedera; species Hedera helix. The sequence goes on from OX359280.1 coordinate 39,821,147, forward strand.
TTAATCTCCGTCGAAACTCCGACGAAAGTTTCCAACGGAGCGAACGGCGAGCTTGTCGCTGCGATCCGCGCGATTGAGGCAGACGCGTCGCTGACGGAGAGGCAGAAGGCGAAGAGTCGACAAGAGCTATTGAGCGGAACAGATTGCGAGACGGCTGATAAGGGGAAGGAGAAAGAAGAGGGAGAAAATGAAGATGATGTAATGGGTATTATGGATGAGAACTTCAAATGCTGCTTTTGCATTCAGTTGACTGAGAGGCCTGTTACGGTAGTAAAATCGCCTCTCTCTCCTTTTCATTTCTCTTTCAAGTCAAATTGGGTCAATTTAAGTAGATAGATAGTGAAATTTGAGCTAACTCTAGTAACTGTACTAATAATCTATTCTTCATTGCCCTTATATATGTATGTATATGTTTCCCAAGGTTTATCTTTTTAAAACGATTCTGCATTGTTTTGGGATTGATTTCAAGTTGGGTATATATAAATGATTGTTTATTATATAGATTGATCGATATCCGTGTTCAGTATATTGTTTAAAGATTTATTTAAGTTTATCTAGAAGCAATTTGTTTTGATTGGCATTGAGTGCTTTGTTTATTTTACATGCTCTATACATTTTTTTTAGAATTTAAAGATTGTAGGCAGTCAGTTTTGATATTCGCTTTCATTTAGTTTTTTGAAATTATAGAAAGTAAATTGGGGCGTTCAGTTCAGGGGTATGTAATTTAATACGTAATGCTTATTCGTTACTTGATTTGTCTTACCTCGACTTGAGTTGCTTTTGGGATTATATATGTGTATCCATGCTTTAGAATTTGGAGTAGAGATTTTCTAAGTTTTGAATGTCTCGGATTTCAAATTGCAAACTTTTATGCAAAAATGTCACTTTCATGTTTTGGGTGGCTTGTCTCCCCTAATTTGGTGAAAAAACAAGGATTTATTTTACTTTGGTTTTCTTTATTTGGAGCCAACTCTTTTTTCTCCCCATCTTTAATTAATGTTGCTCCATTTTATTTTTAATGTTCCATCCTCACTTATAGGGGTAGGTATCCACTCCAATGCTTCCCTCTGTGTCATTAGAGGGTTTGCTATGCTTTTCCACCTAAGTAATTCTATATTATGAACCCTTCTTTCCCTTGTTAATATTATTTTGTATTTGGTATAGATGTTTCATGATTGCAGTACAAGCATCTGAATTTCAGTTAAGAGATGAGTTTTCTGCTATGAGCAGGTGAAATTAATATATTACCAATTGACTGGATGTCTTGGTCCATTCATGATGTATCAGTATCTAGTTTCTAGTCCTGTTTCTGTTTATTGAATTGCTTATATGTGAATTTTTATTCTCTTGATATGGTTTCATAAAGAAGAGTTTGCATGTAACTTGGATAAGTTGAATATCTACTAATAAAGTTCATGGAATGTAATAAATTGATGGTGATCTTTTTCTTGTTCAAGACACCTTGTGGCCACAACTTTTGCTTGAAGTGTTTCCAAAAATGGATTGGGCAAGGGAAAAGTACTTGTGCTAAGTGTCGCAGCAGTATCCCGCTCCAAATGGCACGCCAGCCACGTATTAACTCTACACTTGTAGCTGTCATCCGAAGGGCCAGGATGTCAAAACCGGTTGCCATAGAAGGGCCGTCAAAAGTTAATCATCATGTGCATGACCAAAACCGGCCTGATACACCATTTACTTCAGACCGCGCAAAAAGAGGTGGAATGGCCAATGCCGCTAGTGGAAGGATTTTTGTCACTTCTCCATCTGACCATTTTGGACCTATCCTTGCTGAGAATGATCCGGCTAGGAGTCGGGGTGTTTTGGTAGGAGACAGCTGGAACCTTCGCATGGAGTGCAGGCAATGGGGTATACACTATCCACCTGTTTCAGGGATTGCTGGACAATCCCGTTATGGAGCACAGTCTGTTGTAATTTCTGGGGGTTACGAGGATGATGAAGATCACGGAGAATGGTTACTCTATACTGGAAGGTTTGTTTGGACCTTCAAAAATGCTACAACCACTTATATGATTGCATAAAACTTTTAGTTGTTATCTGACCATAATCTTGTACATCACTCAATGGTTGCTTTAAACTTTTAACTTGTGTAACTGCATAGGGTTACTGAAATAGAATGTTACATAAATAATCTACCCTCTGATGTGTGTGATTTTTGTGAACAAACAAATATCATTACATATTCTGGTCAGCTTTTCTGGAAATGGAAATCAATGGAAGGGTGCTATTATTATGGTACTATTATATCTTCCAATCTTAACCTAGTCTTCTCAGTATCACAATCCAACAGTGCTGTGATATGTTTTCAAGAATCAAGATATGCGGTTTCTACACCCCAACATCTTGCAAGCCCTAAAGGACCACATCACATGTTGTAACTTGATTGAGTTCCAAAAGTCCGATTCACAGTTCTTGTATTTGCTTCACCTGCTTACGGTGTACAGCGAATGGAACTAAAGAACTTTTTCCATGTCAGTTATCCTTTATCAGAGAACTTACAACTACCTGCAGGATTTTTTTAATATTCTTACAGAATTATCATGGTTATTGCACGTCAAATATTTCCTTGTTTCTTTGTTCTATTCAAGGCTTTCTAATATTATTCTGTTCTTATGAATGGGTGTGGCAGCGGTGGGAGAGATCTTAGTGGGAACAAAAGGACTAACAAGACACAATCATTTGATCAAACTTTTAAGGACTACAACGAGGCTTTGCGATTAAGCTGCAAAAATGGCTATCCAGTCCGAGTAGTTAGGTAAAATCTATATGCAGAATTTCTGACCCTATTTGTTGACTTCTCAAGTCATTTAATTGTTTATTTCTTGGTCCTCGACAATGAATCAAAATCATCTGACCCATAAAGATTAAGTATTTTTTGGTGGCTCTAGAATTTTAAAATAGTCAAGCATGATTGGCAGGCAGGCATTTTATGAGCCTATGCCCCATGCTGAAGTGTTTACCTGAGGAGTATTATGTAGTTAACCATTTTTTGTGTGAGTTTGTCATATACACGTTCCTAATGAGTAAGCATCAATAGCTAGCTAACTCGTACTATCCAACTTATAGTTGAGAAAGAACACGTACATTAATAACTTCTTTTTAGGGTTTATTTCTAGTGAAGCATCAATACAAAGCGTGCTCATTTTTTGATAAGCTATGAAAGTCATATGGTGTCGTTTTAAGGTAGATGACATGATTTAACATGATTTAACTTGTATTTGTTGTCTTTTCCTTTTGCGATACCTACCGCAGACTCTAGTACACTGCATGCAGTAAACCTGAGTTTTGGGTTTCGGTAGGGTTTGCAGATATAATGAGCAATATTTTTTGATACTCCAAAGACACTATATCTGAATCTAGAATTGAGAAAAAAAAAGTATGTTTCTCGATCCGGTTGATTGTTGTATTGATCAGTTTCCTGTTCTATGTTGAGTACATTTGGTTTTTTGGACACCATTAAATCTATAGTGGCCTATTGCTTTCCAGTTTCCAGTGTAAGAGACCTAGCTTTAAAGCTATGATCTTATATTACATGGGACATTGAGAATCCATTATTTCTTTTAGGGATGGTTGCAAACTAGAGTTTCGAAATTAGTGAAACAAAACTCTTTATGTTTTAATTAAGTTTCCATTTTGGTGGTTAATTATGTTAAAGTCAAACTTCCTTTTAAACCTTTAACTTCAAAAGTAGATCGTAATTGTGGGGCTTAGGTGTAGCATATATTTTTGGTATGGATTATTTGATTTACTATAAATGAGAGGGATTTGTAGATTTTTTTTGGATTCACTCTATATTAAAGTAGATTTGCGTTATTTATTTTTGGTGCAGATCATCCAAAGATAAGCGATCTAGCTATGCCCCTCAGAAAGGATTCCAGTATGATGGAATCTATAGGATAGAAAAATGCTGGCGAAAAGTGGGAAAACAGGTAACTATTTTATCGAAACTAATTGGAAGATCACATTAGTTTTTGTTGTTTCGAAAGATTTTGATGATTAGGCTTTGCTACATCAGGGCTTTAAGGTCTGTAGATACTTGTTTGTAAGATGTGACAAGGAGCCTGCCCCATGGACAAGGTGTGTGCTATTCATGCATATGTGTTTCCTTTCTGAAAAGAAAATATATCTTTAGTGTTTTTCACGAAATATATATGCAGTGATGAACATGGTGATCGACCTAGACCCCTGCCAGAAGTTTCAGAGCTTAGACAAGCCACTGACCTGTTTGAAAGGACCGCGAATCCATCATGGGATTACGATGTGAGTGGACAAACCTGAGTAGTTTTTCTTCCCATTTATAATACTCCGTCCGTTCCATATTATTTTATCATTGTTGACTTTTTAAAGTCAACTTAAAGAGCTTTTTAAACTCAAAATTGACATAGATACTTTTAATTTTAATCAATACAACAATGAATATTGTAAACTATCTAAAAAGTATTACTCATCGTAAGTTTTATGATTTCATAATTTTAATATGTCATCTCAATTTTGAGTTTGAAAATGTCTCAAATTGACTTTCAAAAGTCAATAATGATTTTATAATTTGGAATGAATAATTTTCTGCCATTTTAGATATTTTGTGCTGATTATGTTTATAAATTATGTTTAGTCTGGCTTAGATTATGCTGTTAATTTTAATAACAACCATTATCCAGTTTCAGTCCCCAGTCCTCACCCTATTTCCTTGCATCTTGTCTTGAAACAATCTGTTCTTGAATTTGATCCATATGCACTTGTTTTATGATTAGCAGTTTCCTTTCTTATGATGTCTTAGTCATTTAGTTATTCCAATTTTGAATTTCAGGAAGAAGACAACTGCTGGAAATGGAAAATACCACCACCTCCTAGCCGAGTAATTACAAAAAACCATCATATTTCTGGAGACGGGCAGAGGGCGAGGAGAACAAAAAGGAAAGCAGAAAACATGTCTGTAAAAGAGAAACTTTTGAAAGGTTTTGTTCCCTTGCTTGCTATTTTCTCTCATTATCATTTATCAACTGCGCTACTTAAATGGTCAACATGCTAGATGTGATTGCCTATAGATTCCTATAGAATCAATTAGTATCTTATTTTATGTAGATGGTTAGTATATTTAATCTCTCTATTTCTAGGTATTGATTTAAATTTAGCTCGAAACATTGGGTTTGAAATTTCTCTAGAAAATTTTGTTGTAGTTCAAGGCGGGCTATGTTTAGATTTTTGTTAGTGTGTTGTATCTTTCCTTACTGATGTAGAAATTGCAGATAATTTATTGCAGTATTGTTTCTCGTGCAGAATTCAGTTGCTTTCTTTGTAAAAATGTGATGACTCTCCCCCTCACAACACCTTGTGCACATAACTTTTGCAAGCCTTGTCTAGAGGGAAAATTTGCTGGACAGACTTTCACCAAAGAAAGGAGCCAGGGTGGACGAACTCTTCGATCAAAGAAGAATGTCATGAAATGCCCTGCATGTCCTCACGACATATCTGAATTTCTACAGAATCCACAGGTTTGGAACACATTATTTTACCCTTCATTTTGGGAATTAAAGTTTGCATATATTGACAATATAATTCTAATACTAGGCCAATTGACAATAGAATATGTATTTTATTGAAATAAAGGTGAATAGAGAAGTAATGGATGTTATAGAGAAACTTCAACATGGGACCAAGGATGACAGTAATAAGGAAGAGTCCACTGAGGAGGACGCTCGTGCTTCTGAAGAGGATTTGGAGGCTCTTGCGGAGGATGAAGAAAATGTTGTATCAAATCCTCAAGCTGAGGAAGAGATTGAAGGGGCTCGTAAGCAGAAGGAAGCTGATTCCAACCCTCCAGCTGAGAAGAAGTCCGAGAGGAAGCGAAAGAAAATTGATGCTGGTGATAGCTCATCGAAAATTGACAATGAAGAGAACAAGGAAAGAACTGGTATTGTGGTTCGCCGTGGGAGACCAAAGGGAGGGGAAAAGGCCAAGAGCAAGAAGGCTAATGAAGCTGCGGATGAAGGAAATGATTTACCTTTGAGTCATCTTTAGTTACCCTCAGCAGATGATAATGACCAAGTGATTTCTCCCAAGTTAGCCATAAAATTGAGCTTATATTTGCAACTGTAATTTTTAATTAAATTTTTGGCAAATCAGACCTTCAGCTTTTGTAGTAGCTACTAGTCTTATGTGCTGACCTGGTTCTTCATCCAATAGTGGAACTGGATGATATATACCAAACTTTGTTAAGGATGTGGGTCATTATGTGCTTTGGGTTTAAGAACTTTAATCAAGTTAATAAACCACCTCATTTTGAATGCTAACTCTTGTTTTCAATATTTAATGTTTACTTTTAATTTTTATATATTGTTGAGTCTAGTAGTATTCCTTTGGTTCTACAGATGAAGTTTTACTTTTTAAAATTAATTTGAAATTAAATTCAAATTTCTTACAATTTATTTAATTTTTGAAAACAAAAAATCAAATTGATAATACTATTTAAATAATTTATAATTTTTATGATTGTATTAATTTTAAAAAATTAATATTAATTTTATATTTTAGAACGGGTGGACGGAGTATTTGTTAAGTTTGCTTTGGCTTAACGACGCTTTTTTCCGTGCAATATACCGTTGGGCCTTCAGTTTGGTACTTCTTTACAAATTTTGTTTTGCTCTTTTATTTATGTTTTTATTATTATTCTTTTTTTATTTAAAAATCTTTAATCTATTAACATCATGGTCAATTGACATAATTTTTCTTACGGGTTTTAGTCAGTTGACATATTTATCTCAAACCCTTTTAAGGGTATTATGAACCATTTCCATTCTATTTGGAAAGACCTAAAGAAAGTCGTAAATCATTTTTGTGTATAATTTTTGTTCGCATTATAACTCATGTGCATACAAGACCATAATCACTGCATCATATTGAATTTTCTCAAAACCTAGAATAAAATAGTACATGTACATAAAAATTCCAAAATCAGAATCACAGACATTTCATCAAGTACTAAGAGGCTGTTTGTTTAGAGTTAAATGGAGCTGAATGATTGAGTGACTAAATCGGTCAGTCATTCAGTGTATTTGTTTAGGTCTGAATGGTTGAATCGGTCAAATTTTTTGACTGAATGATTAAGTCTAATTTTTTTGGCTGAATGGTTAAGTCCCGACTGAATGATATAAAAAAAATTAAAAATTAAAAAAATATATTAAATATTATATTAAGTAATATTAAATAAATTTACAACAATTTTAATTTTTTTCATATGGGTAAAATAGTAAAAATATATTATTCAGATGTTTCAGACGTGTCACTTATCAAACAATTTTTTTCATTTAGTATTCAAAAATTTACTTCATTCAGATTACTTTAGTATTCAGAACTATTTCATTCAAGTTTTATCAAACACCATCGGCTAAACTCCATTATGTTCAATTCAGCAAAAACAACACCAAAAGCAAAAGATTGGGCATATATATGGAAAATAAAAAAGAGGGCAGCTAAAAATAAAAATAAAAAATAAAAAAATCAACCAATGTGATTAAAGGACAACAAGATTAAATGAATAATAATAATATAAACTTAATGACCGAAAAAATAATTAATTTTAAAAGTGTTGTCAATTTAATCAACGTGTTATTTTTTTAACATATTAAATATTATATTCTTGAAAATTATCTCAGAATACCAAAAAATCAAACTATGATTAGACTTTATTGAAGTAGCTGCTAATGTATAATTTAAAAAATATTTATATAAGATGACTGCAGATGTATAATTTTAAAAAAAAATTGTTGAATTAGACAGAAATAATCGCTTAGCAAAATAATATATGCAAAGTTTACGTGTTACAGATCAAATGAAAATACAAAATTCAGACAGACATTTTTTTTGTAAACTTGTAATTGTGTGTGTGTGTTTAAATTCTATCTAATTCAAAAAAAAATAGAGTTTATGTATTTACAGATCAAATGAAAATGTAAATTCAGACGGACGTTTTTTTATAAACTCATAATTTTGTGTGTTAAAATTTTGTCTAATTTAAAAAAAATATATATGTAGTTTATGTGTTTATAGATCAAATAAAAATATAGAGTTCGAAGGAGCATTTTTTTCTATAAACTAGAGAAAATTTTAGATTTTGATCATTCCCTTGATATATATATATATATATAGAGAGAGAGAGAGAGTCTCTATTCATAACAACCGGTTGCTGTAAATAGATGCAATCAATGCAGGGAAACAAATTTTACTGTGAATTTATCATTTCACTCTTTCCTTTTATGACAGGCTATGCCATTATTCTTTTTTATAACAGATCAATTTTTATATTAATTAGCCTTATTATTATTCCTTGTGACAATTTAAATTTAATTGATGTGGATAATTCTTCATATATATATATATATATATATATATATGGAAAACGTTAGAGATAGGAACACTTGCCGGCCTATATGTATAAATTTTGTCGTTTTTTATGTAGATAGGATTCTCTTGAAGATGCAAAAACTATCTCATTTTGGGGTAAGTACATTAAAATGGTTTGGCTACTTCTTCTCTTTGTGGGCCCTACTACTCTATGATGCTGCCCCATGCACATTTTCTGTGTTACACATCACACACTCATGGACAAGATTAGGCGGAGGGTTAGAGTGTGTACATTTATGAGGATAAATATTGTAGTCCCACAAGTCTTATCCCACTATGGACTTGTTAATATTTGGATTGATGCCATATGAGCACGAGTAAATAATAAAATTTGTTAAGTAATGATGTTTGACATTGAATTAATTGGCTAATGAAATTAGGGTGTTACTAAACGCAGGTCAAATTAATAATTGCACATTTGTAATGTATAATAACATAATGCATTATATATATAACCCTGCAACATATTTAGAGTATTTAACTATCTTAGAATGTACATATATCAAGATCGTAAAAATATTAAAACTTTCTTTTCTTCTTATTATTATCAGGGTTTTTTTTTATATTTTTTATTGTGAAGTTTGTTATTTGTATTTGGGACTATTAGCCCAATAATTATAAAATAATTTTAATGATTTTGAGATTATAATCTATGATTGAATATAATATTAACTAATCACCATATTAAATTATTTTATAATTCCTAGAATAATAGTCCTATGTCAAAATTTAAAAATAAACAAGATCAAGATGATATTAATAATCTTATCTTTAGTGTAATTCTTATACATAAATATAATTTAAAATTATAATTTATACCTTAAAATTATAATTCTTGCAAACAAATATTTTCTTAATTTTATTTTTTTACATAATTCATTCCTTTACGAAAAAGATATAAATCTTCTAGATTTGTCAAATTTGTATTATTTTGAGTTTTGATGAAAGTTTCTTTTTCCCCATAATCATAAGATACATAAAAAGAACTATATGTTCCCTAAAGCATCAACATAAAATGGGTTCATCTTGGTTTTCAGATACCTATTTGGATTATATTTGTACTCACTTACACATGGTGACTGATTGAAATGGTTAATTAACTATATATCCCCACCAATGTCATTGTAGTAGGTACAAAATTTCTGTCTATACATGTACGTACATGTTATGTATCCTTGGTCCCCAAAAATAAGTCGCACTTTTTGGATATTTTAGCATAAATTTGATGTGTGCTAAAAAATTATTTTTAATTTATTTGAAAATTATGTTGTATGTATTAAGATAAATTGAAAATACAATGCATAAATGGGTTTTTAGGTAGCATGTTGAATATTCTCAAAAAGTATGATATTTTTTCTTGGATAAAAAGGATACCATTTTTATAAATTATACTATATGTATTGTACGATAATCACCTATATGGTTGGATTTAATATTTATATTTCAATTTTAGAGATTATTCAACGTGTCACACCAAAGATTTGAAACCGCACAAACAGGTTGACATTTATACAGTCGCTAATGCCATCATGATAATGATAAGGATCAACTTCCATTGGTAAAGAGACTATTCTTATATACAGTCAGTTACAGGGATCTATACTAGTTTTTTACTCCTGATCTACAATAAGAGTCCAATTTACAAACTTTAGGAATATGTTTTTGCATGTAGTTTATAAGTGGTGACATGATAGTAAAATGGAAGTTAAACTTAATGACATTAAGTCATTTTATACCATCATCGACAATAATATAAAATAACAGAATGGGACTCTTGTTATGGGACAGGTATTATATTGTTAAATTGATTTCAGGAGAAGTAAACGGCCATAAACCCACATATAGAACATAAGTCTATGCAACTAATAGTTATTAAATCTTTTTTAAGTAAAAACAAACCACCATGAGAAACTTCTATATACGGTAGCCAGGCTAAGCCTTGGGCTCACCTGGAGAAACAGGTTGAGCTTTGATATCCGGTGACTGTTTATCGGATATCGAGATCAGCTTAGACCTATAGCTTTCGGCTCCATCACCATTTATACCTTCACCCACAAAGTCAGGGTTGAGTTTGTTTGGCAATAGACATGGGGAATGATCGTCATCTGGTACAGAATAAGAGATGGCAATGAGTGACTCTCGAGTCAACTCCTCGGATGTCTCGTTTCAAACTTCTTTCTTATCCATAAAATGACAAGTGCTCCTGAAAATATGCAAGGATCAATTTTGAGAGTATAACCACATAACGATATAACCAGAAAAACTTGTAATTTCATCATGGGTACCATAAGAAAACATCCTTGGAGCATCAGTTATGCTCAATATCAGGTCATTACGCATACATTTTTACGCCTGCTAAATTGCTCAAAGTCTTTCAATTGCAATTCGCTTGAAACTAGAAAATTTGATTACTAGTTCAGTTTTCCCACTTTCTTTTCCACGTGTGAATTAAATAGAGTAAATCTAGGCTCAAATTTCCCACAACGGCACCTACTTTCATGTTGAAAAATCCTGTGTTTCCAAGAATAAATTTAGTTTTGGAGGCACCTAGCTAATGATGTATTCTACATCACAAAGCTCCAAACAGAAGAAAAGGAGCTTGGTTTGATTTTGCATCACCATAATGGAAGGGAACTTTTACGTACGACTACAACGAGATCTGAGCAGAATTATCTTCAATATGTAACCAGAAGGTCCAGAACAAAACCATGACAAATGAAGCACACATCTAATTGATGACAAGTACTCATGTTCTTTTATATATAGAAATATGAATTCAATCCCTTGAGAACCTTTCCTCTCCATATTCTTAACAGTAATCCTTAGCCTATCAACGTTTTATCACAAAATAAAAGACATTTCAAATCAAAACTATGAGAAATGGTTGAATAACGCTTGCAAGTGAAAAAGATGCTCAAGGGGTTGGTAAGGAAAAGAGGAAAACAAGTGAAATTGGAAAGTTACCCTTCCTCAGGGCCAAGACATGTCCTTGATTGGCATAATTTATCACTCTCAAATTTATCAAATTGTACACTGCTGAAATTTTAGCCAAGCCCAATAGCTATAAAGGTAATATTACTATATATTGGGTGGGTTCGTCCCCTCCCTTTATAAAACAATGTAAAAGGATATCCCTTCCCCTTCCACAATTTCCATGAGGGCACTAGCACTACTGAAACCCTAGGGTATTTATGCAACAAAAATCTGAAGATAAATTAAATCCCCAAAACTTACAAGAAAAGACAAAAGACCATCACATTTATGTTGTGAGAATCATCAAAGTGATTGTGAAAGATTTACCAAGGATTAAGTGATCTTAGTCTTTATCATCTCCCAACAAGGCTTAGACACTAATAATGGGTATAAACATGAAATTAAAATGCCAGCAATTAAGATTTTCTTATTAAAATATCTACATAAACATATCCATATGCATTTGTATGTGTGCTTACATAAATGTCTCAGTAAACGAAACTCTGAAGGGATAAGATACGCAAACAAGAAGAAACATTATGTTGAAAATTTTAAAGCAGAACAATAACTCTAAGGTAACCATCTAAAGCATTTGTCAAGCATCAGTTGAATACACCAGCTTGAGCTGCATGACCCACTTCATCGATTAGCAAAAAGAACTTGAGTAAATAATTAAACAATGATTTATAAACAACAAATAATCATGAGTACAAAAGGACACCACCGCTTCCTTCATAACAGTAGCTTAATTTTTCTACTTAACGCTTGTACTGTTAACTCTCCTAAAAGCAGAACTAAAGCAAGCCACTTATCTTACTACATTAAGGCCTCAAAGACCTATGACGGCAATGACAGTAACACAATCATTAAATGAGTAAGATTACACACCCAAAATATACTTACTTTGTTCCAAAACTAGGAATATATTTTCCTTTCTAAACCATTTCAAAGTTAGAGATACATTTATACTTTAGGACTATAAAATGACACGACCCACTTAATTTGTCATTACTTTGTTGCTATCATTTATAACATCACACCATTATTATAAAAATTATTAGCTAGTATAATGAGAATATTTGGAAACAAAACATTATTCTTAAAAATTGCCATTTTCTATCTCTAATTTTGGAACAGGAGTATCTTCAACTATGAATGTGAACTTGCATATAAACTTCCCTCTTCATACAAAATAAATTCCCATGCGAAATTTTTATAACCCAAGTATAAAATTCTATATACAGATCCTTTACTGCTATAAATATCAATCTCACAACTAGGAATCTTTAAACCCCAAAACCCACCAAAAAGACTTGAACTTGACTTCCAAACATAACTAATCTTACCCTTTTAAAACCCAAAAACAAATTAACATGCAATTCAAAATTCCAGAGTTCACTATCACAAGATACCCACATAAAAGTAAAGCAAATTACAGTGAATCAAGGGCAAGTCACCAGAAAGACTTGAACTTGACTTCCAAACAAAACTTATCTTACCATTTTAAAACCCAAAACAAATTAATAGGCAATTCAAAATTCCAGAGTTCTCTATCCCAAATACCCACATCAAAATTAAGCAAATTACAGTGAATCAAAGGCAAGTCACCAAAAAGACTGCAACTTTACTTCCAAACAAAGCTAATCTTACCCTATCACAACCAAAAACAAATTAATATCCAGTTTCAAATTCCAGAGTTCATTATCACAAATACCACATCAAAATTAAGAAAATTACAGTGAATCAAAGGCAAGTCAAGAAGCAGTCAACCCAACAAGCTAAAGAATCAATTAAAAGTCCAAATCCTCATATTCTGTTCAAGAACATAGTTTTTTGGTATATAAGACTCCAGTTAGAGAGAAAAAGATGGGGATTTCCAGAGAGAGAAGGGTGGGTACCTTTTTGTAGAGATTTAAGTTTCTTTCTTTCTTTAGCTCTACATTTTCAGCTTGCAGAAGCTAGGCAGGATTCAATTCAACGTCCTCTAAGTTCAATCCTTTCCATAGTGTTTACCTGATTAGTCAAATGGGCTACGTTAACATTTTTAAATTTAGTGGGTAACGCGCCGCGCGTGCGCTATGAAGCCTAACCTTATCCAACAATTTTTGTTGAGAATTGATATTTCCGCAATTAATAATAAATAGGTTATATATACTCATGTAAGAGAGGATAACTTTGTAAACTATTATTTTTATTTATAAAAATATTTATAAAAAAAATCTAAGTCGAATGGAACTTTTCTATATTTAAATTTTTTTGCCTCCCATATTAATTAGGGATATTCAGCGCGAACTTATAACTTAGTCAACCTAATTTATAAGTTAATAAATTAAAATAAATATTCAGTCATAACTTTTTTTTTACTTATAAGTTTAAAAAAAAGTAAGTTTTTAGAATTTTAAAAAAATGACTTATAAGTCATTTTTTTTAAATTGGTCAACTCTGATGAAATGACAAAAACGTCTTTTTTTATTTTTTTTAAAATTCTTCTTATTAAAGGATATTTTAGTAATCTTTATATTTTACTTAACTTATAAGTCATTATTAGCCGAACACATTCACAACTATTATTTATAATTCTCGACTTATAAGTATAGTAATGCCGAACACTTTTACTTATAAATCTACTAAAATTTTAACTCATAAATCTACTAAAATTTTAATTTTAAATTAAAAAAAAAAATCATTCCCGAATGGACCCTTAGAGTCACATTAATAGTGTGTTTTTAAGTTTTAAAATGAATGAACAAGAAGGAAAAAGTGAATGAAAAATATTTTATTATTTATCATATTTAAAAATTATTTGAAAAATCTGTAAAATAGTTGATTGTAATAAAGAAGAAATTTAATTTCTTTATAAAAATATACATAGAATCTTGTAAAAACATTTTAAAAAAAAATAGGATTGATAATTGATTGCAAATGGATTTTCAAATAAAGTGGAGTAATATAATTCCATGGATGCAAAATTAAAAGTAAGACTATCCACCAAGGAAAATAACAGTTTCATGGAATTTGACTTTCATGAAATAATTTCCCTCCAATTTTCACTTCTTGCAGCAACATAAAGTGACTAAATTTTCCTCGAGGATAGATCCTATGAACTTTCAATCATTCTTGAAATAATTTTTCCTTGAAATAGAAAAAGGACACAAAAATAGAGAAAAATCTTCATCACCACGTTGCGTTAAATACAAAACTGCTGAGGAAAAACATGTAAAAAAAAAAACTGTAACAGCAGTTTATTTTGTCTCCTCCCTCCCCCCACTGCGCTTCACATTCACGTGCCCATCATCATCAACTTATCATGTGATTAGTCTCCTCTTTCTCACTCTCTCTCTCTACTGTATATTGGTTGCTCCCTATTTCTCCCAACTCCCAAGTCATTTAGCTCACTACCACCATTCAACACAAAATCTATCAAATCCCTTCCGATTCAGAGTACCCACTTAAAATCAGCAAAAATAATAAAAATACCCACATAGTTTACTTGTATAGAGAAAGAGAGTGAGATTTGTGTGTGGGTTCGTTGTTGTCTATGTAGAATTCAAACATGGGCTGTTTTCAGTCCAAAACCGCCAATGTTCAGTCTCCAGACCAAGAGCCCGAACCCAAACCAGATCTGGGTATTCTTTTATTTCCTATTTCGTACTAATGTATCATATACTCTTTGATTGTATGCTTATATAGTTGTATATGTATTGATTACACTTTTTTAATTGGATGATAATTGTTAATGAGATAATAAGAGATGAATTTATACGTAACTACTACGATGTTCTTTTTTGGGTTTTAGTTTACTTATTTATTGCAATGTTAAATGTCCATTAGCTAAAGTTCAATTTTAAGGGTATATATCTATTATCTAGTATTAGTGCATGTGGATGTATTTTAAATTTTGTTTTTTTGGGTACTGATTGAATTTAATGCTTTTGGAAGAAAATGGACACCAACTGGATCAAGATCAAGTGCCTGCATTTAAAGAATTTGCGCTTACAGAGCTCCGAACAGCGACAAATGGGTTCAGTAGTGATTTGATAGTGTCAGAAAGCGGGGAGAAAGCTCCCAATGTTGTTTATAGAGGCAAGCTTCAGAGCAATCGGGTTGTCGCCATTAAGCGCTTTTCAAAGCAGTCCTGGCCGGATCCTCAGCAGTTTGTGGTAAAAAAAAGTTTCTTTTCCTCTTTGGGGTTGTTTGTTAACTTTGTAGTTTTATCACTTGCTGATAGTTCTTACTTATCACTTAGGTTTATAATAGTCTTTCGCCCCAACACACAATTACTTCTTAATTAGCATTCTTTGTATGATTCATTATGTTAATACTCCTAAGTTGTTGATTTTGATGATATTAAAGGTATATACTATTCTGACTTTCGCATTATACATGTGGCAAACTGGCAATGCTCATTTTGATTTTCAGATGCTGTTGTTGATTCGGTGCAAATGATCTCGATGTTCATTGTTTTGGTTGGCTGGGTTCATTTCAACTATTTTTGTATCTCCAATAATGCATTAATATATGGAATGAGGTCGACAAAATTACAAATTCTCTTTCATTCAATTTTTCAAACATTTTTTGTAATTAATGCATTGATATGTTGACATGGCATCAAATTTGTGTCATCCCACTATAGAAAGGAGACCTTAAATTCAATTAATTGGGATGAAGAATATTAGTGGAACCTAGATGGTTACTATTTTGTTAATCAGGTTGTTACTTTTGATAGTTGCCTCTTATTTTTGTGGCACTATTCATGTTGGATTTTGAATTCATGTACCCAGGACTAAATTTTATTTTATAATTTTTTTTTTGAATTGGTATAGATAACTCGGTGTTTTGTTATGAAATACTTCTAGAGTCTTGAATTATTGTTTTGTTAACTAATATTATATAGAAGACACTTTTTGACCTATTAAAAAGACACTTTTTGGCGTATTTAAAAAAGACACTTTTTTTAAATACTTTTGGTTTGCTGTTTTTTATTGCTTTTTTATTTTGATTTTTCTCTGCTTCTTAATGATGCATGATTATTAGTCTGGTGTCTTTTGAATTTCCACAGAGACTTCTGACTATTTTGATGAATTAATTACTGGCAAGTATTTTATTCCTAATGATATTCTTTGCAGGTGGAAGCTTCTGGAGTTGGCAAGGTTCGACATAATAGATTGGTTAATCTGATTGGATGTTGCGCTGAGGGAGATGAGCGCCTATTGGTGGCAGAATACATGCCCAATGATACACTCTCAAAGCATCTCTTTCACTGTATGATCTTGCATCTTTTGTCGTATTCATTGATCTCCAAGCTTACCTTGAAAAAAATGTTCACTCCTAGTTAAAGTTCTTCTAGTTTTATAAAGTTGAATAGATTATAGTAAGCTTTCCAGCATTTTAAGAACTATAAGGGCATCCTTTAAAATAACAAAAGTTACAATGACCGCCCCTTATTTTGATGTTATGAATAGGTTCCTCCTTTTTATGATCACTGTTAGCAACCTTACTATAGTATATTCATGTCAGCTTTGATTTAAGAACCAATCTTACCGTCATTTGTGAACTTTGCAAAAATGTCACAAATCTTAGTTGACTTATCAAGCGTTAACTCATGACAGTGATGAGCTTGTTGGTATGGTAATGATAGGTACTGTTACATTATTTAGGTTGTGTTGGTGGTTGTCGTGAATGAAACTTTGGTAGTGGCTTGAAGAATTTGGGTAAAGTAAACAGATGAAGCAGGAAACATTAATAGATAAAATGAAAAGAAGAAATCAATTTCTGAAAAATTGCAAGTTAAGAGTATTTATTATTCTAATAATATATTCTTCTTTTGCCTTTTTTTCTAAAAAATAGTATTTTAGTATGCACAGGACATTGTGCAGTGGAGGTATGTGTAACTTTTTAAACAATCGAGGCTGTAGGTGTAATTTTCCCCAAAACATTGGTAGCTCCGTTATTACGCTTTACATTAATATTTTCTGTATTGTTATGTTTTTCCTCATGCCACACTATGCTTAAAGCCTCTTAGTCAGTCATGTCTTTAACCACTTGGATTCATAATGTTGAGTAATGATTGCAATTGATGACTGGTTTCCCACCTATGGTTTCACTTAGCATAGGTCTAGGTTATGTTTTTGTAGTAATAGCTGGAGTTTTTCGGAGTTACTTTGGGTAATGCTTCCAGTTAACAATTGCTGCATGTGCTGGGTTCATTATATGAGCAACAAGAGCATGAAAGTGGGCTTGAAACCAAAACCTATATAAAAGACCTTGTTACCGTCTTCTCAGAGAAATTCTTTACTCTTTTAACTAAAGAACTGATTACAATATATCTATTTGGGGTTTCCATCATATTGGGATTTAGGAAACCGAGAACAAGATATATGAACTTTATTTGGTGCAGTGTAACTTCGCCAAGATCCTTGGTTTGGACAAATGATATGCCGAACGTGACTAGTAGTTAATTGTTGGTTTGTTTCTTTTCATTAAAAAAAAATCAATATCAGAATAATTGGACAATTAATTTAAAACACATTGAAGGAAGTATACAGCATAACAAAATAAAACAACAGAGAAGGGGCAATACCATAATTAGAGTGAAAACAAAGCCCTAGGAAACAAAGCAATTGAATTGTTGGTTTGTCTATACAAATCCAAGTTGTAATAGGTATTGTGTCTTTGTCTTTAGATTTTTCTGCTGTCTGAGAACTTTAATTTAGTGGTGACTGGTGTGCAATGCGTAACTGGTTCCTATAGTGAAGTTGTATGGTGTGTGGCGAATATAAAGATGTAGCAGAAGTCCTTGGGGGACGGCTTGTCGTCCATCAAAAAATAAATATATAAGCTAAAATGTTTGTGGTGTCAAAGGATTTAGAAATACATTAGAAACCTGCTTTAATTACACATTCTTTTAGAATTTTCTGTAGAAGAAGTTGTCAAGCAATTCCATTTTTGAGAACTAAACAAGATTTATAAGAAGGGGTTGGTGCTTCTAATCATATCCTAGGGAGAGAAGGAAAAGAAGGTAAAAGGAGTGAGGGATTGGAGACCCTAATTACAAATTCCTTCTGGTACTTATCCACCCTCACACCCACCTTAAAATAATTAAACAAATAAATAAACTCTTGTTGTAATCATATTTTGTATTGAGAATTTGAGACATGTGGTTTTCTTCATGTGTATATTATTATATATCCATATTTGTATGAAAATATACCGCACAAGGGGTTGGGTAGAAGCATGTTCTCCACTTAAACAAGGGGAGTTCACATGACTAAACTTGCTAAATCTAAGGGGTACCACACAGATATATGCCTGGCCTAACACAGTGAATGATTGTGAGGAGGGTCATGTGGAGGGATCACTTGGTTGCTGTGAGAGGTCCAGACACCATTGATTTCTCTCTGTAAACATGTAGATGTGTATAATTCAAATCGTAGATGTTTCTACCACCACGATTAATAATATTTTCTTACTGGGTTTAGTTTCTTTGAGGGACTGCAGCTTTATTTGTTCTGCTGCATCCTTAGGCTAATTTCTGCCTCAACTTTAAATGTTTGCTACAGGGGATAAGCAGCCTCTGCCTTGGGAAATGCGTGTGAGAGTTGCACACCATATTGCACAAGCCCTTGGTCATTATAGTGCTGAGAATCGGAAAATCTATCATGATTTGAATGCGTACAGAGTTCTGTTTGATGAGGTAAACATTTTACCATGTGTTTCCAAAAGATATGTAGTCTTCTCTGATACCATGTTATAATTTTTGTCTTCAATGTTTTGTAAGGATATTTACATGCTCAAGGATTGGTTGAATACAAAAATATTTCGTATGACATGATATTTATTGTTATTAGACATGCTTAGTTTTTTTGATAGGTAATTTTTGCTCCAAGTTGGGGATTGGAAGCTGTTACTCATTAACACTTAATATGTGTGACATAAAAATGCTATTTATCCTGCATTTCTCCACTCCCCTTTGTGGCTTTAAGAAATGTCTTCTATATAATCATAAGCATATAAGTTTGAGTCTTTGAGAGAACTAGTCATGTAACAATCATATTCATTATGAAGTGGGAGAGAAAAACATGTTCCTTGATACTCTTTTCTATATTAAATTAATTACATCAAAATGCTCTTTATTAGATTATAATTTATTGAAATCTATTTACATTTCTTAATTAAGTTCCTCCTCACAATTATTCTTTGTGTTATTTACTTATTTTTAATTAAAAGAAAAAGGTTTTATTCATAAATAGAGAAGAAATTGCAAATGATGCGGAGGACAAGAAGTACTCTTAAGGGGGGGGGGGGGGGGGTGGGGGGGGGGGGGGGGTGGGGGGGGGGAAATAGTAAGTGGAAAAAATGAGGCACCAGTGGAGCACCACCAATCTCCGTGATGATCTGGCAAAGAAGTTCCTCAAAAAGCTTCCAGAGCATGAGCTAAAAGAGAAACAAAGAAAATCATTCTATCCTAAAGAAAATCCATATTCGTTGACGAACCAAAAAAATTCCTAGCATTCCTCTTAATCGAAACTCCCCTCATAATGGCAAAACAAGCACATTTTCAAAGAATCCACGTATTAGTTGTGTAATGCCAAAACCCCTAAATCTGCATAGGAGAAGATCTTCCACCGAAGGATGAATCCAAAATTCATCCATCACGCTGAACAAGCAACACCACAGCTCCAAGCCATCAGACAATGAACAAACAAATGAGAATGTGACTCACTATCGTGTATGCATTTAACATGCACATCAGTGGAGATAACAATTGATGGACTACTACTTTGATGCATGTGTCGTTAGTGCTAAGCCGACCGAGGGTCAAGGACCACACTAAAGTCATTATTTTCGAGGGTACTCTTGCTTTCCAAATGTAAGAGGTAAGAGGCCATGTAATATGACCAACTGGCCGATAGTCCAATAAGTAAGAGAAAAAGAACAGAATAGAGAATTCGATCCTCCATTCATAACTTTGATAGAATTGTTCCTTGTATTTGTTTACTAGCTATCTGGAATAAACGATTCGTAATATTATTCTTGCTAAACTTGAGTTGTTCTTATGTCAGGAAGGTGACCCCCGGTTATCTAGTTTCGGACTTATAAAAAATAGTCGAGATGGGAAGAGTTATAGCACTAATCTGGCTTATACTCCGCCTGAGTTTTTGCGTACAGGTATTCATGCATAACCCACTAACTAAATCTGACAGTGGAGACTTCAATTCCTGCTTTAGTTCGGTTCAATTAATTGGTGTAATTATTATTCAATAGTACTTTGACAACTAAAGAATGGATACTATGTAGTGTGTATGCTTATGGTTTGTTATAATCATTGGGTCTACCCATGTACGGTGGATTATCAACTAATTAAAATCTGCACATCATTTTGTAAATTATTTCTTGTAAGAGTCTTTTGTGTGTATAGCATTATTCATTATTATATAATGAACGTCAAGCCATTTCTGGTAAACTATCTGAAATATGATTCGGGGTATTTTTAGGCTATGAACTTATATCCAGTTCGTATGATTTGGTGTTTTGCAGGCAGGGTTATTGCAGAAAGTGTGATCTATAGTTATGGAACTGTATTGTTGGATCTTTTGAGCGGAAAGCATATCCCTCCGAGCCATGTATGATTCATTCTATCGCTTATAGCACCTCAATTGTTCTCCACTGCTTTTGGGATTGTTTCTCTGAAACTCTTATCAATTATTTGTGTTCATATAGTAAATCTTTCATAAGAAATTTCCAGTCTCTCCATGTCTTAACAAAAAAGTACTCTATTTTGTTGGATTTTTTAACGAATGTCGAGGTTTATATAGGAAACACTGACATAATCTTTTAACAATCATAAGCTTTAAGGCTCAAGTATATTATTGGACAGTTCATATTGAACTATTGTTGTTGTCCTATACCAACATTAACATTCGTAAAAGAAAGTAAACAAAAATATAATACACTTCCTTTTCTCTTATTTTAGTACAGAGGTGGTGCAATATGTAATGTATTATCAAATAATAACAAGGTTTTCGTATATAACAAATTGGAGATATATTTAAGTCATTAAGTTTATTGTGTTATACCAACCTTTATATTCATAATTCTACCACTAAACCTCTGCATCGCATGGGATAATGAGCTTGTTAAGATCTAATAAGTAATAACCTGATTGGACTATATATCATAATTTCACAAAGCACAATTTTGTTTGTTTCTCAACTTTTTAAATCTAGTTACACCATTATAATTAATAAATAGAAGAAATTAAAATTTTCGAAATTTATACTTATTTATTGATTATAAGTAAATAATTATTGTGAACAGATTACTTATCAGCAAAAAGAAATAGCAGTGAATAGATAAAGAATTATTGTAGTATGCATGCTTACTTCTATAAGTTTTTGGACATTTCTGACAATAATCTGTGGTTTGCTACTGTAACAGTATCGGTATTTTTTGGTAGGTATAGTGGTATTGGTTCTCATGAGATAATGTTCAGTATGTCTATATTATTGAATATATCCTCGTAAATCTGTACTAGTGTTGGCTTCTTTGTATGTTTTGGTCCACAGTGAAACAAATCTGTACCCGTGTTGACTACTGATTTATGGAAACTCAACCTTATTCCCTTTTCTGTTAGGCATTGGACTTAATCAGGGGAAAAAATGTTTTGATGCTGATGGATTCATCATTAGAAGGACAATATGCAAATGAAGATGCAACTGCATTGGTTGAACTTGCTTCAAAGTGTCTCCAGTATGAGGCTAGAGATCGGCCTGATATTAAGTTTCTTCTTACAGCAGTGGCACCCCTTCAAAAGCAGAAAGAGGTGAATTTCATAAGTATCTTGGAAATAGAGCTGAACATAATTAATTTAGTATTTCATATATTAATGGCTTGATTGTTATATTTACACGAGTTTCCTTGACATTGGTATTATTAGGTTGCATCACATGTTCTAATGGGTCTGACAAAAACTACAGTAATTCTGCCAACAATGCTTTCTCCACTTGGAAAGGCATGTGCTAGGATGGATCTTACTGCAGTGCATGATATCTTGCTTAAAACTGGTTATAGAGATGAAGAGGGGGCAGACAATGAGGTGAGCCAATTTATTTCTGTCGAATGCCCACAGAATAGGGATAACCTACTACAAAGAAAAAAATGTTTCATCAACCTAATCTGAAAAGCTTGATTTGTTAAAGAAAAAGACACTCTAATGCTAGATACGGGCTTAATTTGTTAATTTTCCATTCTTGATTATACACAGACTCAAAGAGATGTACTAATCTTATATGACTATCATTGTACTTGAATTTGATCATTTTTAGAATTTTATTATTAAACAATTCCTTCTAATCATGCTTTCTGTTCGATTGTTTTAATCTTGGGTATATGTTTTAGTTATATATTTTTTATTAATATTGGGTAAATGGAATATTTTTATGCTAACATAGTCATTATAAAGCTATCATTCCAAGAATGGACACAACAAGTACAAGATATTCTAAATACAAAGAAGTTTGGAGATATTGCATTTAGGGACAAGGATTTCACTAGTACAGTGGACTACTATTCGAAGGTATTCTCTAATTTCCATTTTGCATTCATTCACTAACTTTTTATAGTTTTATGTTTCCTTTCTTGTTTCCCTGCTTTCATACACATTAATATAGTGAACTATCTACTGTGTATTACTTCTATTTTCAGTCATATACTATCCAAAAAAAAGAACTTCTAGTTTCAGTCTTATGATATATAAATATATACTCTATTGGATTTCTAAATATAGCTTGCAGTATAAGTAGGGATGCCCATAAATGGGATGCAGTTGTAAGCTAATGGTGCACGACTTTCAGTGCTCATGTTGTTTGTTAGTCGTTACATCCTAGGATTTGGGGGCTTGATGATAATTATTTCGGATGGTTAGCTGAAAGCTAGTAAGAGTGTTAAGCCTCATCAAAGGATAAACATTTTTGATTCCCATAGTATTATGTGAAAGTGATGATTGATATGGATATAACAAATGGCAGGTTTATTAGCATAACAATGATGAGGCAGCTTTACGAAACTACTGCCTTCCAGATTTTTAAAAAGCTGCCCCTTTTGGAGGTTGTTCTCTTTTTGTATACAGCTTGTGTTCGGGTTCCGCCTCCTTTGGTGGTTCTCTGTTAAATATACAAGTGCATGTATAACAAAATAGGAGTATAAAACTTGTAACTTAATAGAAAATATCTTGGGTAATTGTACCAAATCTTGATAAACTGCAATCAGATAAATCTGACAAGAAGATATTGGCCGTGTACCTTGTCTAGAATCATCACAGTGACCTGTTTTATATGTTCGTTGTTTTTTCTTGTAGTATCTATTTTGTAGGACGTTTTCATATTATGTTTGTGTGTGTATATATTTAACAAGTGATGAATCCCTGCACAACCTAGTTCCTATACTTTGATTTTGCAAATCATCGTATCCGTCTTAGCATGTTCCTGTTTTACATGTTATCTGTGGTAACCTTTCTGTTCTGCATATTTATCTAGTTTGTTCAGTTTTTTGGTTATTTATTGACTACCTCCTAATAATTGGTACTGCGACATAAATTTGGATTATTGTTCAAAATGCAGTTGGTTTCTATGATGTCAGTTCCTTCCGGTACCATTTTCGTGAGGCGAGCTATCTCCTACTTGATGATTGGGCAACCAGAATTGGCGTTGAGGGACGCAATGCAGGCTCAGGTGTGCTTGCCTGAGTGGCCCACTGCATTTTACATGCAGGCTCTTGCCCTTTCCAAGCTTGGAATGGAAACTGATGCTCAAGACATGCTTAACGATGGAGCCACCTTTGAAGCAAAGAAGCAAAACAGCTGGCGCAACTAAATTATGACCGGATGCTGGAAGATCGGGTTCATTCTGTAAAATTTCAGTTATCGCAGCACTAAAAGGCTCAACAAGTAGATTCCAGCCAGCGGTGAGGGTTATTTGAGATTGTACTCACCCCTGTTGTAGACTAAAGTTTCCATACACATGTATAAATCACATCTGATAGCAAAGAAAATTTAATAGTTAATTTATGCTATTTGATTGATGTATTACTATATTCAGTAGTTTTTTCCGTTAAAAATTGTTACAAAACCATTCCATTAGGTATTTGATTGATGTATTACTATGTAACGTGAATGCATGTAATTTTATAAGTATTTTTAATATTTTTACGTTGTTCATACCTTATGAGATTAAGATAATCGCTTTCATGAGAGTAAATTCTGTAAAAATATTAAAAATACTTATGAAAATGTCAGGATCTCTATACATATATACGTGTAGCTCTTTTCAATTAAACTTATTCAAGTCAAACAAAATTGAGCTTTCTATAGGGTATGGTGTGTAGCCAATTCTTGTCGCTAAATCTAGGATTTGTTGAATGAGTGCAAAATATATAAGTAAATATTATGCACACACAATATATATATATATATATTAAGAGAATTGATCTAAAGTATATTTTTTAAATTGCATATTTCTCTAAAATAATATATTTTAATCAAAACGACGTTTTGATTTTTTTTTTTTATAAAAAAAAGTAATATTAAAAAAAAATGTGACATTTTGCAATTTCGCTTGTTTTTTTTTTTACGAAAATATTATCAAAAAATCTTCAAAATAACGTTATTTTGATAAAAGTATGTTATTTAAGGAGGTATGTTATTTAATAGGTATACTTTCGAACAGTCATCTATTAACCATTATATATAGTTTCATTTTTATCTTATTAATTAAGTATTACAATAAATTAATTACAACAAATGGAATAATTTTGATTTGCTTTTTGACACTCACTAAATAGTAAAATATATATTAGAGCATCTTAATAAATAATAATTGCTCCAATCCAAAATAAGAGCAGTTTATTGAGACATAAAATTAGAGAAATAATTTATATTCTTGAGACATCAGGCACATATATATTGGATATTTCTTGAATAAGGATCCTTCTATTACATCTATTCTTATTTTTTTTTATTAATATATAATTAATAAAAAAATATTATATTTAGCACAAAATAAAATTTGTTATAGAATAATTAATGATATAATAAAATTTATTACACAAAAATTATATCATTAAAAATATTTTTAACGTTATTAAATATAATATTTATATTGTTAATTGTGTATTAGGGAAATTAAATAATAAATTTAGAAAATTGATATTTTTATAAGAAAATTTGATATTTTCACAAGAAAATTGTTATTATAAACATACAGCGACAATTAAAAATATTGGTATAAATTTATAACTATAATTTTCTTGTGAAAATATCAAATTTGTTTATAAAAATATCAATTCTCTAAATTTAATGGTAGAAATTCATATTTCTTCGTTTAAAACTAATATATTTCGAAACCAAATTAAATGTCGGAGGTGATGTGGTTCCTCCCCTGCAGGTGACACGCACTTTCCCAAGCTATTCTTCGTCTCCATGTCTACCGGTCTATATTCATTGTATTGATTTTTCTGAATCAAAATTTAATCAAATTCCTAAAATCTTCTCATTTCGCCTAAATCTAACTCGTTCTCGAACTCGTCCATGTTGAGGAGAAACTCACTGAGTTTCTCATGGAAACTCATCATACCTCCCACAAACCCTAATTCCTCTCTTCTTCTGCTCCGATCTTCATCATCAATAATTAACCATGCAAGATCCAGCTCCGCCATGGCTAATGCACCCTCTTCTTCCACGGCCGCTGTCGCCGATTCAGCGAAGCTAGGGTTTCGGGGTTTCGGCTCGGCGGCTACCATTGAAACGACGCCGTCTTTGGCGGCTTTGTCGGTTTCGAAAACGGTTGATGCGGTTCGGCACTTCGGGCAGTGTTATTGGGAACTCTCCAAAGCTCGGCTCAGGTTAGTGGAATTTTACGTTTACTCCTTCCTCCGTCCCAAATTGATGGTGCCATTTGACTTTTTGGCAACTTGGGCAATTTTGGTCGATTATAGTATTATAACAATCATGGATAAAGCACAAATTTAAAATTTCAAGTGAAAAGCACACAATACTGATATTATAAGAAGTTATATGTTATAAATGCTTTATTTTTATGTAAAATTAGTCTTTGTTAACCTGCCTTTAGTTCCAAATTGTCTTAAATTAGATATAGTGGCATTAACTTGTGAAGTTGTATAGAATGGGCACCCTTCAATTAGTCTTTCTAGCTGGCCCGATGGGCTCTTCTAGCCTCTAGGAACATAATTACTGATTGTTTAACAAATAGAAGATCTATATAATCTTGAGTTGATGCCCCTCTGCAGTTTACACACAAATATACTTGGGATTTATTAACCCAAAATAAAAAAAAGAAAAGAATCTTAGGATTCTGAGAAAAAATTAGATTTTGGCAGCTGCAGGTACCCTTTTTCCTTGTAAATGTTTTTTATAATCTTTTCCTTATTCTGGACATTGACACCTGTGCAAGGAGACGTGCAGGTGTTCAGTATCAGTAGTTCTTTTTGTATGTGCCTTAGCATTTCTTATATTCTTTGTTCAGACTTCATTTAGGAAGTAGTATGACAGGCCTAAATTGGTATTAGACCTGATTTGGGGCTGATTGGGGTTAGAATGAGCTGAATTGAGATTGATTTGTTGAATTGATAGTAAAATGTTGAACAGGGGGCCATATCCTATTTTCTCTTTAACCAAGTAAATATATTTTGAAAAGGAGCAAAAAAAGCGGGCATCAAACCGGAACACACTATGTATACAAAAAAGGGAATACAAAAAGACACAGCCTGCAACACTGAAAGCTTTATACAACCAGTCAACCACCAAATAGAACTCAAAGAGCTCCTATACTAAACTACCCCATAAAATCAATAAAGGAAACAATAAAACTAAGAAAACTGAGAGTTTGAAGGATTTATAAGAAGAATTATTGAATTAGGGTTGTAGATATAGAGAGAGAACATAGAGAGAGAGAGAGTGGCTAAGCCATTTTTATTCATATTCAACTTGGTTCAGTGCATGCCTCCTCAGACATTCTATTTATACTACTCCATGGTTCAATGCTAAAATAAGCTACTATCATACACTAGCTAATAAGCACCTAACATGTGACAAAGAAAATAGTACTAGCCATGTCACTACTTCTAGAAAAAATCGTATGATATTTTGGCAGCTCCTGTGGCTAGGGTTTAGTCATTAGTGTTTCTTATAGTAAGGCATGGCTGTTATTTGGTCATCCCTGCCTTTTGTATACATCAGCGTACACTGGCTCGCCTCCTTTTCTTGTGCTATAATGAAAACTTGCTATTAATTTTATTTTTTATTTTTATAATCATTAGTAAATTGTAACTTTATACTAATTCATATTCTTGCAGCATGCTAGTTGTTGCTACTTCTGGAGCAGGATATGTTCTTGGGAGTGGGAGTGCCATTGACTTTTTGGGGCTCAGTTGCACATGTGCTGGTACAATGATGGTTGCAGCGTCTGCTAACTCCTTGAATCAGGTTTGTACCTGATATCTAATAATAAAATCATTTAAAAGTTAAAATTTTAGCATCCCTTTATGAATGAGGATGAATGCTAACATAACAGAAGTCCTTTTTAAGAGTTTTTTGTGTAAAGGCAATTTATGGTTGCCTGATTGGTAATTATTATGATTCACAGTGTCCAGCTTTAATTTGTGTACATTTGATATTAATTAGTTTGTTATTAAAAGTCTCTGTTATTTATACTTGCATTTTATATGGAAAAAATGTTTTTATCAATTACTGAGAGTCTTGAATTTATATTCTATATCATTACTTTTTGCGATTTTATTTTGTTTTTTGTTCCATGTAATTGCATGTTCCATGTATGTGCTTTTATTATTCGAACAGTCCTTGTTTTGCTTGCTTGATGATGCGATGAATTAGCTTTCTATCTTTATGCTTTTATGGATGCAATAAAAGAAGTGAAGTCTCTTCTTTTCAGTTTTCAATTTCTCTGGTAGAGTTTCATTTGAGGTATTACGTTTGAATTGTGCTCCGTTGGAAATACATTGGAATTGATTCATATTGGTAAATCACCTTTCTATCCTAGGTTTTTGAGATTAAAAACGATGCCAAGATGAAGAGAACAATGCGAAGACCACTACCTTCAGGACGTATTACTATACCTCATGCAGTCACGTGGGCGTCTTCTGTTGGTGTAGCTGGCACTGCTTTATTGGCATGGAAGGTGGCCAAATAATTTCACCAACTTCTTTCTTTTTCTTTTTTGAATATAAAATTTGACAAACCTCTTTGACAGCCATTTGGCAATACTGAATTGCTGCCTTAGATATTCCTCTGTTCCTGTACCTTGAGTTGAGGGGCTAATAGCAACTTTTGTGACAAGGTTTTTTCAGGCTAATATGTTGGCAGCTGGTTTTGGAGCCTCTAATCTCATTCTCTATGCATTTGTATACACTCCACTGAAGCAGATACATCCGGTAAACACTTGGGTTGGGGCTGTTGTTGGTGCTATTCCGCCCCTTCTCGGGTAACATTTTGTTTGATGCAACTTTTTGCTTTTCTAAGTTCATCTATCTTATAGATCAACTTGTTTAATGCAATAATCAAATTCGTGACTTTTATCTCACGTGGTATAATTTCGTAGTGTCTGTGGACGAGAAAATATGCGTGTTTGGATTTTGGTTTAAGTAATGGACCTAATGGTTCACATCCTCCTTGGAAAGATATTGACCCCAAGTTTCTGTTTTTGATGATTGATTATTGGATTGTAATCCGTGCATTTGTAGGTATGATTTTACATATAGTACTTGTGGGTACTAACTATTTACATGAGCATTTAGGATACCACAGAGAGATTTCAAGGGTTTACTTTGTGCTGTTGCAGAGCCTAATAGATCTAGATTTTTTAAATTACTTTTTTTAAAAAAAGAATATAAGATCTTGAAATTTTATTAGTGTGCTACTGGTTATTTTTATGAAATTTCTTTGAGATAAATTACTACCAGAGTCGGTACTCAATTTTCTTATTAAAAGTAGGTTTTACAAAAGAATGCTGACTTTGTAGCATGGCTTCTCTATAAGATTAACAGTTCATCTAATTGGCTACTTTCTAAGAATCTTTATTCGTGATTATCAATTTGCTAAAAAATAATTTTGGTGCTTACTTTCTTGTGTATTGTTTTATTCAAGTTATGCCTTATTAGTTTCTTTGTATATGGATAAATAAAATTATATTTCATTTCTTGTGATAAATAAAATTATATTTCATTTCTTGTTAATTAGAAATTAAACATGATCTGTGCCTGTAAGATAATATATCCGTGCATCATTTCTTGGAGATTGTTGACAGGTTATTTTAGGATATTAACAGAAATTGCCACTCATTCATATATGGGTGTTTCCTGTGTTTGATAATTCTTGCTCAAACTTCATGTTTTTGTTTTTTTCAGGTGGGTTGCAGCTTCTGGACAGGTTTCGCTCAATGGGATGATTCTCCCAGCTGCTCTCTACTTTTGGCAAATACCACATTTTATGGCCCTTGCATATTTATGCCGTGAAGATTATGCTGCCGGAGGGTATTAATCTGAGCTTTTTTGAAGAGTAAATAATAAGACAACTTATTATTATCCATGATTTGAAAGCTATACTCATAGCTGAAGTCAGTAGCTAAACTATTACTATTATTTTTTTTTAATTTTCAACTGGTCCTATAGAAAATACTTTTATAATGATCTTCATGATTTTGGCAATTGTGTAGACTTGTCTGTCCGTCCCCCTTTTATTGGTACAGTAATAGCCTTTGAAAAATGCTGAGGAGCAAGCATATTTTGTTGAACCAAAAAAGAGAGGGACATATTATGAATGGAGTTCTTAAAATATTTGGTAATGCATCTAAACAAAGCATTAAGTTGAGCTTGTTGGTTAAATTAATTGACTGTATAACTAATAGGTTGGTGGGGATTTTCTGCTGCTATTCATGAAGATTATGTTACCGGAGGATATTTACCTTGGCTCTTTTGAAGTGAAAATATAAGACAAGTTAGTATTATTTTTGATTTAAAGGACATACTTGCAACAGTGTGGGAATTAGTATCTCATCATTGTTCTAGCTAGGTTTCAACTGGTCTACAGAGAATACTTGCTGATCTTCATGTGTCTGACAGGTGTAGACTACTCTGTTCATTGCCCCTTTTATTGGCACACTAATAGCCTTAGTAATATGATTAGGACTGGATTCATATTTTGTTGAACGAAAAAAAGAGTATGCATATTATGATTCATAAAATATTGGCAATGCATCTAAATAGATGTATTAAGTTGGGCTTGTTGGACAACCTTCTTGGCTATATCTTAATAGATTGTCAGAAATTTCCTACATGCAAGTTGTGGTCTTTCTGGTCTTGAGTGCAGCTCAATTGGTTTGTGTTCACTCTCCCATGGTTCTCATTTTGTTTCATTTCCAGGTTTAGGATGTTTTCTCTTGCTGATGCTTCTGGCCAAAGAACAGCATTGGTGGCTTTGAGGAACTGTCTGTATCTGCTTCCATTGGGATACTTGGCCTATGATTGTGAGTTTCCTTGTAACTATAAACATTTTTGTTAGAATTTATGCATTCTGTCTTCCGATTATAGTTTTCAATAAGAATCTCCACCTATCACTTTTTGTGAAAGTAAACAAGTCTTGGATGTAATTAAATGAAATAATGCTAAAAATTTCCCAGTTAGGAGCGTTTAAAAGTTTAGTTATATACTAGAATACTGACGTCAAAATAATTTGTGAATCCTTCAAACTATCTTATGATTTTACTTTTTTTCTTTTGGTCTTCTAAATTAAAGTATTAAATGAATAGTTTAAAAATAGAATTTCAGCTGTGGCTTTCTAAATATGATTTGTAAATGTACTACTTTATTAACTAAGTAATGGTTTATGTGCTGCTTTTTATCTGTTTTGTTTCATTTCTAGTTGGTTGTATTGTCACAGAAACAGCTTATTACGGCTTTTCACTATTGTCCAAGCAAATCTGTTATATGCTGGCCAAACAAATTTTTTTATAATTACTTTTTTTTCCTCTCTCTGTTTTATTCCGTGTTGAAAAAGGTTGGTAGTCATGAACGAAATGACAAGTCACATAAGAGTTGTGCTATACATCTGAGGTTCTACTTGATATTATTGTTTGCCACTTGAAATTTCTTTCAAACGATGTGTTCTAATTACTATTTTCTGCAGGGGGCATAACGTCTGGATGGTTTTGTCTTGAATCAACACTCCTCGCTCTTGCAATCACTGGAACAGCACTGTCATTCTATGTACACCGTACTACAAAAAGTGCCAGAAGAATGTTCCACGCCAGCCTTCTATATCTTCCTGTTTTCATGTCCGGGATTATGTTTCATCGCCTTTCTGATAACCAGCAATCCTTAGCAGTAGAAAATTCACAAACAATTGTTGACCTTACATCTTATTCGGAAGCTTTTGTACAAGAGACTGGAAATTCTGATCAGCAGAAAAAGGTGAAACACGTAGCTGCCAATGGTCAAAAACGTCCACCTGTAGCATTTGCTTCTGTCGCCCCATTTCCTTTTCTGCCAGCTCCTTCATATGCTACCTATTAATTTACGAGTCCTTTGGAGTTTTTCTCGCGTTCAATAAATGTTACAATAGAAAGGTCACCCTATTTTTACCACCAGATATTTCCGTATATGTGCAGTATTGATTGTGAAATGACTGCGTCAGTAATTTCAGTTTTGTTACTTTTGTAAGTGAGACACTATCAAAATCAATATTTTTTGATGCTTCATCTTGGTGAAATAGCCGATGAGCTTTTTTAGTATCAGTGGGAGTTGTAATAATTACAAGTGTAACATCACACTTTACACAAGGAGGGTGCGAGTGATTATGTAGTTTGTGTGATATTTGAGGAAAGATTTTGTAGCTTTTATTCTATACAAAAACTTTAACCGTGAAGAGTAATATATATATATAAGTGAATTGTGGAGTAGATCAATAAGAATTGAACCAAAGATAAATATTGTGTTAATCTCTCTTTATTTTATTGTATGATTTGCGTATAGTTGTATATGTTTAAATTCGAAGCATGCCAATACTTTAAGCTGAACAAACTGAAGAAATTAGCTTTGGTGCTAAAGTAAAATGTTACAATAAATTATGGTCAACCACATAAATCAATGAAAATCAAAAATAAAAAATACAAAGATTTATATGAAAAACTCCAACTACGTAAATGGAAGAAACTAGCTTTGGTGACTATTAAACGACATGTTTAATCTCCATCATTCAATTGTCACGTGTACGCCAGTACCACTACCTAACTTTAGCCAGGGATCAGTCCCCAGTACATATTTTGTGTGTGGTGTTTGGTGTGTGTGTGTGTGTTCAATCTATCAGATCATGATGCTGATTGAACTCCACAGTTCATTAGCAAGGTATATAAAACAAAAGCAGATATTATAGAGAGTTGGAGATGGCTACATATGTTAGTCTGCATTTTCACTTGTTAGCTTTGTAATTCCTTCTTAAAGGATTTTAATTACTTGAACTTCACTTTAAATTTGCTTCATAAACTGATTCCTTATAGCTTTAGCAGTCGCTTAGGGGGCTCACTGGCTCGAAAAAAAATAGGTGAACGGATTCGTAACTGTCTTGAACTCGATTACATACTTGTTACTATATAGAAAACCATAACTGATGATCTGAAATGGGACTGATGCACTTTTAAGTTTGCGCAGGAGGTGCATTATTGAAAAACATGAAATTTGCAGCATCAATTCAACATTGATCACCACAAAAATTCTCGGTGCATGTTACATTAAACTGTTCTAGGTATCGTTGTAAGCCTCATAGGACTATACTGAGCCTTTGGAAGGTACTTTTCTATCCTTCTTCTTTACCATAACATGAGACCAATAAATAACAGTGTCAGTTACTAATACACTCACATAGATATCTCTTCACCTCAAGGCAGTTTATCAATCTCCTGCATGTGACTGATAGGTTATCCAAACAGTTTTTGTATACATGAATGCTTTATAACCGCCTTTCACTTATGAAATCTTTCTCCTCGATCAAAGGCCCTTGCAAGTTTTCTTACCTAGAAATCGTAGGGACCATCATTCAGTTTCCTAACTTTGCTAAGCTGTTGAAACTTTGTGATCTCTTGGAGTACTCTCTAATCAGCTTTGAGAAGAAAGAATCCTCTCTCTCCAGTAGCCTTGCTGGGGTGTCATACTCCACTATTCTTCCTGTTCATGGACAAGTATTAGTTTCGCTACGATTACTTGTACGTGCACTAGCAGTTTGCCACTAACCGTGCACTAACAAAGAGAAACAGTACATGGGTCTAACTCGGAAAGTAGGGCCCACATACTCTTTTCTCAATATTAGTGCACAGTGCACAGCTGGTAGTGTGCACATTGAATAGTTCTTTATCTATTGATCCATGAGAGAAATATCCAAATTAAACACAGATTCATGCACCTGATCAGAAATACTACATGACATTCACAACATATATATGTATGATCATATTCTTACCGTCACTGAGGACCAAAACAAAATCGCTGTCTATGACTGTATGGATTCTGTGAGCTATTGTGACAATGGTTCGGTTTTTAAACTCTTCGCTAATGATTTTTTGTAGTATTCCATCAGTTGCTGAATCTACAGAGGCTGTTGCTTCATCTAGAACAAGAATGCTGCTCTTTTTAAGCAAAGCTCTTCCAAGGCAGAATAACTGCCTTTGTCCCACACTCCAATTTTCTCCGTTCTCAACCACTG
This sequence comes from Hedera helix, assembly GCA_947179155.2. Taxonomy (NCBI): domain Eukaryota; kingdom Viridiplantae; phylum Streptophyta; class Magnoliopsida; order Apiales; family Araliaceae; genus Hedera; species Hedera helix. The sequence goes on from OX359280.1 coordinate 39,855,315, forward strand.
CAGAGCCATATGATAGTACTGCCATTAGTAAACTTTACATTCAAACCACAAATGGTGGTACAAAAATGATTTATCTGACCTGTATAGTCTAGCTTTTCTCCTTTTGCACGAACAACATTGCCTAGCTGACATTTGTCTAGAGCCTGCAAAATATATAGCTACTTTAGTGACAGCATATTTAAATTATAATCTTACTGACATACTATGATTCCTTTGGATTGGGTCCTCTCTACTAAGTTCATTACTTGACCATCTGGTACTTGTTCTTAACAAGTAGCATAATTCAGCCACACAATCAACATGCCTATGTGCTCATCTCGTAGCATCGTGAGATATTTCCTTGTACTCCCAGAAAGAGTCCCATTGATTTTTTTCCCCCTAGTTAATTTACGAAATCCTGAAATTTAAAATTGATGTGAAATTATTTGATTTTGATTAATGCAATAGTTAATATTGTTAACTGCTTATGTATTACTACTGATTACAAGAATGTCATTTTTGTAAATTAAAATAATATCTGAATTTTAGGATTTCACAAATTAACTAGGATCAAACTCAAATGGGACTTCTGTTTTTTGGAACAGAGGGAGTATATCAACTGCCAGCAGTCAGGTCAGTTACTTCCAGAAGAATGAAGTACTGGACTTACTTTGCATTGACTTGTATTCTAGATGTTAAAAATATTGTGTGTCATTTGGATCCATCTAATTATAGCTAGTTGGTTCTATAAGCAGGATGGAAATCTATACCTCCCAAATTTCGCGGTCCGAATATTGGTCCAGTGGGTCAAGGTTTCCTCTAACTGTTCCCTCAAACATAGTGGGATCTTGAGGAATGATGCTAAGATTTGATCTCAAGTCATGAAGGCCTATCTTGGATATATCTACATCATCAATAATGATGCTTCCCTCTCTAGGTTCTACAACCCGAAAGATGGCCTGTATGAGGGTTGATTTGCCGCTCCCAGTCCTTCCTACTACACCAATTTTCTTCCTTCCCGGAAATGTGCAGGTAATATTTTTCAAGACAGATGGGAGATGCTCAGCATAACGAATCTGCAATCACAAGCACATGCCATGCATAAACAAATGCGAGTGCTAAAACTTTTTAAGCTATAATTTTCTTTTTCCTTTCATTTTCTTTATTCCTTCTATTGGTACCATCACTTTGTTTGAATTTTCTGCAGAACTCTTGGATATGTAGCACATATTAAATATCTTTTTTACTTCTTAAAACCTTGCTGTGGAGGCTTACCTGCAGGTTTTTAAAACAAATTGTTCCAGTTTCTGGCCAGTTTTTTGGTGGTCTGCAATCTTCAATTACCAGAGGTGCTTCACTAGTAATTTTTGAGTACTGAAGAATTCTTTCAACCGAAATCATTTTATTTTCTGCATTGCACATATTCCATATAACTGAGGCTTGCAGAACATTTAAATTGATTCCATATGTGACTGCCAACCCTGCAATGCCTGTAGAATATTCATCCTGATTAGTTTACTGTGCATGACAATAGTCTTTTTAGATGAATCATGAATCAAACATTTCATCTGACATTAGGGTTGATAAATCAAGGTAAGTAATTTTTTTAGATGAATATTTATCCTTATTAGTTTACTGTGCAGGACCATAGACTGTTTAGACGAATTAAAAATCAAACATTTCATTTAAAGAACAATGCAAGGTAAGATATTGTTATTCTTACTTGGATTAATAAATCCTTCTGGGAGGGTCACAAGCAAAACTAGTGAGAAGGCAAATACAAAATTGGATAACTGGTTCAGCCTGAAAGAAAGCCACTCCATTGCCGCAACATTATGAAACCATGGCTTTGAGTAGTTGTCAACAAGGCAGAGGTTTGTATTAGTGAAGCGGTCTTTCTGTCCAAAAGCACGAATTGTTGCTGCTCCTGAAAGTGACTCTGCAAAGTGATGTAGGATTGGTGCTATTTGTATCCCTGATAAGCGAGCCAATTCTCTTGCAGTAGGTATATAATATTGCTGCCACCATTAACAGATATTAGATCAAGATTACAAATATGAGAACACTTATCAAGAAAGCAAAGAAACATGAGTGAGTAGCATAGCATTTCTATGGGTCTCTTTTGTTCATCCATGGACCTGGCAATAAGTTTGTTTAGTTTCCAAAAATACAACAGGTAATATCCTTATTCTCTATATACGTCTTATCATATTTATATTGCTCGCATGCCCTTTTCAGAAGAACTACAAAGTTAACTGCTTTTGATACCAGAAGCAAATCGTGTCATTGTTATTTGCTTTCCAAAACTATTTTTAATCAGTTTGGTTAATAAATATTAAATATAAAGGAGACGTCTTACTTGGTACCAGATGCAAATGGCTATTACTGGAATGAAGATGATGAATACTTCCCATGCCACCTGTGACATTACTGCAATGGTCCCAAGAATCTGGATTATTGAGAAAGCACACCAACCTACTTTGGTTGCCAATTCCAAGTCTAGTACACTTTGATCTGTGGATGTCTGCATAAGTCAATTAGATGTAAGGAGTCTTATGGGAAATATAATTTGCTGAAATATGACATATAAATTCTGAAGAAACATATTTTCTGAGATATTAGATCTACATATTTGCAATATTCTCATCACTTTTCTCATAATATTTTTAACTTTACTTAATTTCAGGCTACATTGGAGAGTTGATGACAGGTTCAAATGCAGTATGAAACAATATTCGTTCCGCACCTTACATAGAATAAAAGTGAAGGTATTGTAGTCTCTTATTTATTTCAGAAGTATTCCCTTCATTGGCCGGTCAGTCATTTAAATTTGAAATATTTTTTCAAGATTTAGAAGAATAATAAATAAAAACTGTTTGAATCTTATAAAGGTTGTACATTTTTTGAATCAGATATTGGTTCATCTAAGTGTTACCTTATAGTTACTAATATCATACTGTTCTCCTCTGAAATTGTTTCATCAAGAGACCTTGAATTTTCAGTAATCTGAGACTACATTTATCTTGTATGCCCTTTTCGATTAATACTGCAAGCTCACTCATATACTGTGCTTCTGATGTTGATCTTTGTTGTACGATTGTTTCATTTATTGGTTAATTCATAGCATCTCTATCAGTTTTCCCTGCTTAATTAGGATCCAGCATATCTATACATGCCAACTCCAAAATATTCCCACCAAGTTTGATCTGTTGTAACTTCATCAGTTGCAAGGATTCATAAAAAAAGATATTTTACTTACCCGATTTAAGATTCTTCCTGCCGGAGTTGAATCAAAGAATGCCATAGGAGCACGGAGGACACTGTGCAGCATATTGTGGAAGAGCTTCTCTGCTGTCGAAAGACCCGCTATAGCCACTAGGAAAGCTCGAACAAACACACAAAGTGAACTCCCAACAGAAAAAAGTATGTAAATAAATAATATGAAATTCATCCCGGTTACTTGCTCAGCCTCGTCAGTTGGACAAGACCATGCCATCCAATAGTTGCTTGCAATCTGTAACACTTGGAAAGATGACTGTGCTAGAACTATGAGTGGAACGAAGGCGCCACCTTTCACAATTGTCAAATAAGCCAAGTAGACTTCTTTTCCAATGCTTCCTTTTTCTCTTTCTTCTTCATTCACCAATTTGCCTTCCTTTTCTGTTATCTCGACGCAGAGATTGTGCTCTGATTCTTGTTTAGCATATGGAAATTCAGCAATTGAGATGGGTTCTATGGTAAATTCACCGTCTTTTGTTGCATGTTGTGATGCTCTACTTGAAGTTTCAACTGTTAGGACTGAATCTAGAGCTTGGCTATGAGCTCCAACTAGAACCTCAAATCCGATATTCTGCTTAAGAAGTTCTTCAAATGTACCAGCTTGCGAGATTCTTCCATTTTGCATCACCTGTTGAGTTATAATTTGATAGATCTGGATATAATTTTCTAATACAAATGTTTCCCAAAATTCTCTAAAAATTAAAAAATATCAATATTAAGAATGAAGATGGCGTACCAGGATGAGGTCTGCTGCTGTAAGAAACTCAACTTGATGGGTAACGTAAATTATGGTCTTCTCCTTAAGAATCCCCGTTAGGCAGTCCTGAGCATATTACAAATGGAAAAAACATGTGTTCAATCTCCAAATTTTCTACTTCATATCAAGAGAGTTCTCGAAAATTAGAACATGGATATTGTAGAAAGACTAACCTCAAAGAGTTGCCTGCCTGTATGTGCATCCACAGCACTAAAAGGGTCATCGAGCAGGTATATATCGGCATCCTGGTAAACTGCACGAGCAATTTGAATCCTTTGCTTCTGGCCTCCACTCATATTTATCCCTCTTTCTCCAATCTCAGTTAAGTCACCAGTGGTAAACAACTCAAGATCCTTAACCAAAGCACATGCTTTGATTGTTCTGTCATACTTAGTGCTATTATAAGAATTTCCGAATAGAATATTCTCTCTAACATTCCCTGTCAGTATCCATGGCGACTGAGGAACATAAGCCTTTGTACCACTGACCTTCACTGTCCCAGACAGCTTCGTCACCTCTCCTAGTATGCTTGAGAGCAGACTAGACTTCCCTGACCCTACAGTGCCACAAATCGCCACCTTCATCCCCCTCTTCACTTGCAACCGTATTCCATCAAGAGTTGGAGATTCTGATTTGGCATCCCAGCTGAATTTTCCATGTTCAATCTCAATGTCATTTTCTGTTTGATTAGGAGGAACAAATTCAACTGCATTCAACTGAATTTCATCTTCTTGGAGGTAAGACGCAACTCTATCTGCAGAAACTTTTCCCTGTGCTATCACAGAGAGGAGATCAGGTAGACTGAATATAGGATCTTGTAGCATTCTAAATGTAGCCAGCGCAGATAAGACCCTCCCAGATGTAAGTGGAATCCCCATTAAAACACATCCCCCAAAAGTTGCAACAGAAATAAATGTTGGTGATCCCCAGAAGATAAAAGCTGTTACTGCATTCAATCGAAGTGACTTCCAAAGCCAATTGTACTCGGTTTTCCGCAGGCTTTCTAGCTTCTGAAGATAATGGCTGTCCCATGCTTGAAGTTTCAGTGTCTTCATGTTTCGAAGAATTTCTGAAGTGGATTTCATTCTAGCATCCTTGGCTTCCATTATCTTAGATTGATATCCCTTCTGAATCTTAGTCATTGGTATGTTGATCGCCATTACTATCATAGTTGCTGCTAATGCCACCAAGGATCCTAATCCTAGATTTATATGTAAAATAAATATTGCTAAGGAAATTTGTATAGGCAACATCCAGATTGTGTTTACGTACCACATGAAATCTGAAATTCTTTGGACATCAACACTCATATAATTGATGATCTCTCCGCTTGTGTGGCTTTGGCAGGATTGGCTTGATAATACAAGGCCTTTTTTGTAGATGTGAGACATCAGACCAGCTCTCACCCGAAGGCCTAGCTGGCGGGCGCCAAAAATCCACTGTCTCTGTGCTGTTGTCTCAACCACTTTTGCACTAAGAAAGGCAAGTGCAAGTAGGTAGCCACTACCTAGGCTGCGGGTCTTCTTTTCATTAAGGTATGTTACCAGGTTATCAATAAGGTAGGGGCCAACATATGACGCTGCAGCATTTATTATAGCAAAAAGTGCATTCATCGCTGCTTTCTTCCTGATAAACATATAGATAGCCTTGTATATAGATGGATTTGTGGTTCCATCTTTCTCCTTGATGAATTTCAGTCTTTCATCAAATGAATGGGATAGAAATTCAGCGGAGTCTTTGATGTCAACATCTGGAACTTCATCTTGGTCAAGGGTTTTCTTGATCCCAACTGTAAACAATTGATTGAGCCAAGAAAAGGTTACTAGTTGGAGAAAAGTAGCATTTCCATATGGACAGTTCCTTTTCTGTTCTTGATCCTTTTCAGAATTTCCATTTAGAAGTGGGTCACTGATACCATTAGGCAAGTCAAGGACAATGCATGTCTTCCCTCGAACTGAAATACCCAGCAGGCATGTGGATGCAACAAGACCAAGGAAGTCTACATAATCAGGCATACTAAATTGTTCGTGGTTTGTAATTACAAAATGGGCCTCAAGAGTTGCTCGAGCAAGCGACAGCAAGAAGCTGCACAGCCACCAGATTCTCAGAATCCAAGGGAACTTGCTGCGCTTATCTTTCTTAATTTTGTATAGTGCAATCAATGTAATAGCCCATGACATTACTTGCATGATTTCTGATGAAAGAACTGAAGCTGGCATCTTGCACTGCGTCCCGCTTCTACTTTGTGGCATCAAGAGAATCATTAAATGAGCTCCCACCAACATAATGGAGCAAATTACGCACACCCTGTAGGGGACGCCAACATTTACAGCAATAGGGTATTTTTCTCCACTCGTTACATTTGTTTTGTGTTGGCGCAATGATACAACAGTTTTCTGCACAAAGTAGAGTAATAAGAATCCAAGGAACCCTAGTTGCAGAACTATGCTGGCATTCTCCCACAAGCAGGGCGAGCTTAGTTGCTGCCATGATGTTCGAAACTGAAAAAGCTGAAGATCTGTCACAACCAAAATATTTGTCAGGATATAGTGATGACTGGTTTTTATACTTATTTATTTAATACATTTGAGCTTGATGATATTGTGAATTCTTTAACAATTTAGTTAGTTTTATATGTTTTTATGTTATTATTGTAAAATATGACGTAATATTAGTTTTATGTGTGTTATTTGTATTTTAAGTAATTTATATTATTTCTATATATTTTATTTATTTTAATTTAATTTTTGTAGGAAAATATAGTTGGAATGACATTTTGATAATTCTGCTCAAAGGCCACCATCGCAGCGGTGCCCTACTACCGCCGCAGCAGTAGTATAAATCAGAATCCAGTAGCAGATTTCACCGTCGCGGCGCTCTATTTCACTGTCGCGGCGCTCAAAGCTTCTACCTAGAAAAATTAATACTACCGCCATAGCACTCCCCTGGTACGACCACGGCAGTGTTACTGTAGCAGGTCGACAGATTCAGCTTTTAAGTCCATTTTTGTAACCCTAAATCATATCTTTCATTTTACTTTTTCATTTTCCTTATTTCATTTTGAGGGCTGAGAGAGAGAGATTAAGGTTTGAGAGAAGAAGAAGGGAGGTGATCTTCTTCCAAGGGAGGTTGACAAACCTTGGATTTTCTAACCCTAACCCTTCAATTTTTGGAATAATGAATGAAGAAGATGAAGAGCAATCAATGAATCCATTGATGGAGCCGTGGATAAATAGAGCTTAGAGGTTGAGCTTAGATGACAACAAGTGTATCTTCTAACTCTTTATTTGTCTTTGCATTTTGTTGTATAGTGATTCTTATGGATTATGTAATGAATATTGGTTATTCTTCTTGCATTGGCATTTAAGTATGCTTTTGAATACAAATAGTTGTTTGAATTGATTTTCTCTTTCTTAATTGGCACCATGGATTGGATTAACATGTTTAGTTTTTCATGTATTGACTGTTTAACTTAATAATTAGTTTGGTCGCCTATATGAAATTAACAAATGGATTGTAGTGTGTTGACACAAATGTGATAACATGTGATTGTGTTATTCTATATGGTGGGAGTGCATAATTTACATATAGGATAGGAATATACCTGTATGCCATATATGCCATGTGTAACCAGTTAAGAACCTGAACTTCATAACCCTTATTTATTGTAATTCTCATAGAAATATAGTGAATTATTTAAACTTGGGTGTGCTTATATTGATATCGACAGAGACGTATAAGTATTGTAGTGTTCTTAGTTGACCATTCATTGGTTAAGGCTATATGAGTGGGTTATCATGTTTTGTGCTGATTGTTAATTATTTGGCTTTGTAATTACTTTGGGAACTTGTATGAAATCGGAAGATAGATTATAAATTTTGACCTGAATATGTTAACATGTGTATGTTATTTGGTCTTATGATTAAATTCATACTTGCGTGTAGGATAAACATATACCTACATGTCGCGTGTAGCCAATGTGAGAATCTATGTTTAAAAACCCTGCTTGTGTTAGTTCTCAAAAAAATATAGTGAATTATCTTGTTTGAGTTGTTCTTGTCTGAATTCTGTCGAATGAGATAGGTTTAGATGAGATATGTTTATGTCCTTCAAAAGAGGCGTATAGATACTTTTGTATTCTTGGTTAGCCATTCATTGTGACCGTATAATTGTGAGAGAGTTAAAAAATGAAAATGACATGTTGGGAAAAATTTCATTCTTAAATTCACCTATCTTAAATTGTTTTTTAGTTTAAATATTAATTTACTTTATTTCAATTTCTCTTCCTTTCAATCAATCGTTTAAGTGAGATTAGCTTGTTTTGAGTTAGTATTTGGGAAACTATTAGAACTAATTTCTCGTGGGAACGACTTTTATTTTCACTTTATTACTTGTTAACCGTGTATGCTTGTACGTTATTCATTCAAACGAATTCGAGATTAGAATTTAACTAATAAATAAAATATAAATAAATAGTTCTGATTTCGACCAACATATAGCTCTGTAGAGAAAAGTTGACATTTTTTTTATTTTTTATTCTTATGATGATTTCTACATTTCTAGTACCTCTAAGTGAAAACTATGCAACCTGAAAGCAATGGGAAAAAAAAAATTGCACCGGATGAACATGCAATCAATTTCTAATGTTTATTAAATATATGCAACTACTCATCATGCGAACAACATTCTATTAATTCTGCATAATCTTGTGTTAATCATGAAAAATTATTCAGTGTTCCAAGAGTATTGTCACGTGGTGTCCCAAATCAATCACATATTATCATTTTAGCATGTGCAGTGGGCTCAGATATAAAGGACCCACTGCACATACTGAAATAACAGCATGTGACTGGCCAGGAGCACCATGTGACAATGCTCCAGGAGCATTGAATAACTTCTCGGTAGGCAGGGGTATGCTGTTGTTGGGAGACTATAAAATGCTGTCCGACTCTGCAAGTTGATGACTGAAGTTTGTGCTCTCAAATTACTGATACAATGACCAGTGGAATATCGGATGAAATTTATTCTCAGTCCATATCATGGACTACTTGGTAAAAGAAATTATACCTGCGTCTTATCTTCTTTTGCTCTTTGTATGAAGATTCTGATTATATAATGTCCTTTAAGTAAATCACAAATTTCATTACAGACTCAACAAATTAGAGTTAAATATGCAACAAAAACATATTCTAAAGTTAGTAAATTCTGCAAATGATACTCTTTTGTGGAACGTGAGCTACATAAGTAATATCTTAGCTACTTGTATGTTATTTAATACTTTTTTCTATGTAATAACTTTAGCGAATGTGATTTGTCAGCCAAATCAACATCAGTCTGCACCATCACTCTCTAGTTAAGAGTTCATGTTTTCTGGGATGTCCATAGAGAAAGAATCTCTGTACTGAAAATTAAGGTACTACATTTCTAGATCTTTATGAGTTTTTTTATCTTACTAATTGACATATGAACTGATCATACTCCAATTACCAGATCTGGACTTGGAATTGTATTGGGTTCCAATTGGAACATAATTCAATCCATTCAGTCCTCTGGCCAGCTTTTAAAATATATAACTAGACCACTAAATGGAAAAGGGGCATGAATGCCTATTTGTTCAACTCACGCAGTTGCTGACAAACAAATGCATAGTCGAGAAATCCAGTGATTTCTTCGTGTCCTTGAAAATTCAGTCATGTGTATTGTCTTCTATATGGGATATTAATGACCCCATGTTCATGTTACTTCTTATAAGCATAATAATATTATTTGTTTTCGAAACCCTTTATCGAAAAGAATGTACCTTTAAGCAGTTTAATACATCAAGTCCTTGTGCAGATTGAACATGTCTAGTAAAACATGTCATCTATTTTGTGTGAATGTTCAAACACAAGAATGATGGACAAAGGGTATAAACTAATCCTAAAAATAATCAAAAAATAAAACAAAAATTACCTATACACAGAAAGATTCATGATAAATACATTGGGATCCGGTTATGGTGGAGTGGACTTCATGGTAAGTCCACTCCTGAACCAATACAGTACTGACACGCGTTGGTCCCGCAACACGTGTCAGCACTGTATTGATCTATGAACCAACTTATCAACTTACCAATTTCATACTAACTCAATCCCATTGAGTTTTAAAGTATGACCATGCATAACTTGTACACACAAAAAAAGAAGTAGGTTATCCTATATTTATGAGCTTGTTACATATATAGGAGTATAATTTGTTTGCATGTATGCATGTGCAGTTACGTACAGTCTTGAAGTTGAGGAGATCTAACTTACTAGTCATGCTGCTGGGATCAAACATCTCTTCAGAAAGAATGCTTATTCTCTCTCCAGCTTAGACTTTGTAGGGGTTCCTGTGGAGATATATTATACCAACTTGAGAAATCTGGAACATAGAAAAAAAATGATGAGTTTAAGATTAAAATAGCAAGTAATATAGCAAGTTTGGTAAGAATATTATTCTAGCATATTGGATCAATCATGATGAGTTTTTGAAATCAAGACTCACCAGAAATAGAAGTGCCAGATGAGTGAGAGTCAAAGGCACTTTAATATTATTGTACAGAGGAATTTTGTATGTTTACGATTATTTGTATATGAATATGATATGAAGAGAGAGAAGGCACATGGTGATAAAGTTTAAAGAGCATGTATAGTTTGGCTGATTGTTTAACTCATGTTAATGTTTTTTAGTGTTTTATTTAGGAAGGGTATATGTGAAGCATAGAAAAAAAGTGATGGGGTCACTTGTTTATGTTGTTATGGAGAATCTCTCCGGAGTTAGCTCAACTGGTAAAGGCCTATTATTCGAGCCTAAAGTCTCCTCAAAATGAATAATAATTATAAAAGTGTTTGAGGTCTCTTATTCGAGCTTAGTAACTGTTTGAGTCTCTTCAAAAATGAATAATAATTATTCGTGAATCACTTCGTACTTATATAAAATAAAATATAAAAAAAATTGTTTTTGATCGATATGCGTAGAATAAAGTCAAGCAAAAAATATTTAAAAAAAAGAGAGAGGGAGATGGAGATGGAGATAGATTAGATTGATTGATTGTGTTATTACCTATTGCCTAATCACCCACTATGTTATTAATTACGACGATAGAAGAAAAAGACTAGTGATTTTGAGTCCAGTCACGACTTGTGGTAGACAATTCTTTATAATAGCCAACTTTAAATGGGCTTTCATTCTCTTTGTTTTTTTGTCCAGTTGTAAGCGTGAAATTAAAATGAAGATAGTGGGTACATTATTGTTGATTTTCCTATCTAAAGTTGGGGAGAAAGTGGAGTGATTGACTGTTACTTTACTGCCAAGGAATTCGTCCGAATATGAACCATTGTTGTTTCCCATTGTCCTCACCTTAGGATACTCGAACTATAGCTACATTTGAGCTGTGGTATATATGGCAAGTTCATTGTATGTTGATTTTATTAGACAAAGATCATGATATATGGAAATTCGGATAAATTGCCTTCAACCTATAGTGCAGCTAATTCTGACTTTGTTGTGAAAGTAGATTCGAACCTATCATCTTACACAATAAAGAGAGAGATCTAACTAAGAGGAACTTATGAAAACTTACTACCTTCTTTAATTTTCTATTTTTGCTCTGGGATAAACTCGAAAATGTAACCGGATAGACTCGAACTTTTGATATATTTACTATTAAACTATCACATTTAGCCTTTATTATCCATATCTGCATATAATCAACATCTAAATTATTTCTTACTATTTTTAAATTTTTTATTTAAACTCGTTTACAGCTTAGATCAAAAACTATGTAGTCCTGGCAGGCTCTTAAGAAAATGAAAGTACCAACTTTTAACAATAATTAAAGGATATTGATGTGGAAACATCGTTATCTGTTTTCAACCAATTTCCTAAGCAGACAATTCTGCTTTGCCTCTAATTCTTAGTGATGTTCGACTTTGAAAGGAAGTTTTGTTTGAGTTGTACATGCATCTGCATACCATTGACATTGCCCTTGTCTACGTTGCTATTTAGGGAGGAGTATTTGGATTCAAGTGGGTTTCCTGTAGTAATTCTAATCACCAATGTTTCTTAAAACTGTGTAAAGAGAACTTATTAAAATGGAAATATTATATAAAATAAAGACTCTTTTTAAAACAGAGTTTAAATGTAAAAAAATTATTTAATAACTAATTTTTATTATATGTCTGAATACAATATTTTACTATTTTATCTTTATATCAATTTATATAAACTTAGAGTGAGGATAAAAATATAATAAATATTAAATAATTAATTCAAATAAAATTATCAACCATGTATAACTAGTAAAATATTTTAAGTCTAATAAAACATAATAATAATTATGACAAATTTACATAATTACTATGGTGGTGGTGGATGGTGATGGGTGATGAGTGGTAGTGGTGCTGGTGGTGAGTGGCGGGGGTGATGGTGTAGTGAGAGAAGTAAAGTGTAAAATTAAAAAAAAAAATAGTGATAGTAAATGAGTAATAATGAGTCTCTTTTTCTAAAAAGACTTGTCTCGTCCCCCCTTTTTTTTTTTTAAAGTCAAAAAGAGATTGGCTAAATTTTTATTAACCAACATTGTCTTTGTGTGAAAAAGAAGTGAGGCCAACAAGAGGTACAAAGAGATTAGTAGTGAACAATTATAATCACTAGAATCCATTCATATACTGTGAAACATCAATTATTTATATTTTAACACATTATTTTACAAATTATTTTTATTATAAAACTATTTTGTGTGCGTAACAATTCTATTGATTCATAGTATTCATCAAAATATTGATTAGTATTTCCTTTTTTTTTTCGTTGAATGGTATAGATATTTTCGAATCAACTTAAATGTTAACCGAGACTAAATCTTTTTCCTAACAATCTTAAAGACGCTCTCATACCGATTTAATATATTTAAGAGAATTTTTTTTGAATACTAACTCAAAAATTCGAACCCAAAAAAATAAAATAAAAAAGAGCAAATCTCGTTGATCACTGAGGCAACCCCAGGGTTATAAGTATTTCTAGGGCCGGCTCTATAGCATAAAAAAAAATTAGACTTTAAGCCCTATTTTAAAGAATGTTTTAAATTTTTAAATACTATAAATAACTCATGTAAAAAATGTCTTATAAAAATATAGATTTAATCAATCATTTAGGATTCATAGTCCAATCCAAATATTAAATACTTAAAAAAAATTAATAGTATAAAAAAAGTCTCATTTAGATAAAAAAAATATTAATACGTCTTCCGTCCCAAAATTAAAGTCTTCCATTGACTTTTATAATCAAATTAATTATTTTTAAAATTAACAATTAAATATATATATTTAGATTTTAAAAAAAAATAATATTAAAATTAGTACTAAATTTTATATAATTTATAACTTTTATAATTTATATATATATATATATTAAATAATAATAAAATATATTAATTTAAAAAATAATCAATTTAAATATAAAAATTAATAAAAAACATACCAAATATAAAAAGTCTCAATTATCTTGAGTGAAGCCTGAGTATCTCCGTCTGCTGACAGCTGACCAACTCCCATTACTACTCTTGTACAAAAGATGTGGTACCAACTGAGATTCTAATCAAGTGCATCTAATCAAACAGGAAATTGAAATGCCACTGATGTCCTCGCTATCATGTATGATGAAATGTTTTGGACCACTTGATCAATTATTAGATTCAAAGCTCAGTGGACACCAGCCTATGTATTGTCTAATTCTGCCCGCATGATTGCTACACTAACTTTCTCTGAATACTTCTTAATAAATATATATCTGATTCCGTTAGAGATTATAGTTATTGGACAATTTTTTTTATCTCTTATTTTTTTAATTAATAAGAAAAAAAATATAATTTCAAGCCATTTAAAGATATATCTGACCGAAAATACTATAATTCATATTATATTTTTATTTTATTTTATTAGAACAATTATAATAATGTCTTAACTAAAACTAATACATAAAATTAATTATATTAAGTAATTAATTGAAAATAATTTTTATATTAAATAATTTTAGATGGAGACAAAACATAATAAAGACAATTTGATATTGGTATTAGTTGACGTCATATTTATTATAGTTATCTAAAAATATTTTTTGGCAGAGAATTTATGGTTCAACTCTTAACAAGTAATTGAATTTAATTTAATTTGTATAGTTGAATAATTTTGCTATGTTTGATGTTTTTATTGGACTTGATATATTTTGTTTCATCATATTGTGGTCAAAATATTATAAATATGTATTTAAAATATTATTTAGACATTTCTGATTATCAAACAGGTTTTGCTTAAACTGTTTAAAGGGTTAAAATAGTAAAAAACTGTTATTCAAATATTTTAAAAATTTTAATTATCAAACAAATTTCTTTATTTAGATATAATTCTAGTCACATGCTTTACACATTATCCAAATGTCTAAATTCTTTAAATTTTAATATGTAATTTTATCAAACACAACCTTAGATGGCTCAAAGTTTTTGACCAACTTTCACATACTTGGTCACAAATTTTATGCTCCCTTCTTGTAAAAAAAAAAAAAGTTTCTATGTTAACTTTATAAAATCAACCAGTCAATTATTTTAAAACTTAAAAAGTAATGTAATTATTGAAAATAATTATTTCTCTATTTTAAAATATGAAATTATTATTTATTTTTTGAAGTTAATTTAAAATATTTTTAAACTAAAAATTAATATGAATTTTAATTTTTTTTGTTAATACACTGATGAACATCATAAACTATTTAAAAGGTACTATTTATTGTAATATTTATTGTTTTATAATTTTTAATAAATTATATCAATTTTAAATTTAAAAATATCTCAAATTAACTTTCAAAAGTTGTTCCAATAATTCATGACGCAAATGCTATGTTTGTTTATAAAAAATATACTTGGGATTAGACTATTTGTATTAATTTAAAACTACTTCGGACTATTTTATCTCATGATGAGAGATTTTAATCCCTTCATGTTAGACTATTTAGTCTCATAAAGCCATTTAATAGCTTAAAATGAGGGAATTATTAATGTCAAATTTAACATGAGATTATATAATCCCTCATAAATAGCCTTAAAAATGATAAAAAAAAATAGTTCTTAGGACTATTTAAAAGACTATTAATCTCATATCATGGAATAAAATAATCCGAAGTAATGTTAAATTAATACAAATAGTCCAATCTTAAGTATAATTTTTGCAAATAAATATAGCCAAAGAGTATTATTTTTAAAATAACAGTGCATTTTCAATAGTTTACAACGATAAGCATTATCTTTTCCATTTTTATGGCCTTGAGAAATCTTTTTAGTAGTTTTTACTATATCAACTATGTGAAAGAGAAAAAGATGCTCTAAAGTACAATTGGTGAAACTCAAACCATATATAAGAAATGATCCGTTCAACAAGGCTACTCTCCGTTCTATTTTCACATAAATGTATTAGCTTTATGAATTTCAATCAAAGTTCATTACACTATAAAATTTTCGATTTGGATCTCTTCATTATATTTTCTCTTTAATTCTATCTAATATACTATATTTTTATAGTTATGAATAGTATAATAGAAATTGATACTAGTTAACTTATTTATTTTATTGAATAGCATAATTATTTTAAAAATGAAATTAATTCGATACTTTTTTATCATCTGATGAACATGTAATTTTTCATCAAAATTTCAATAGATGAAAATTCTTTTAGACTTTTAATGGTAAAAATATTTTTTTTATGATTCTAAGTTTTTGTAGGATTGATCTTAATATCATCAATTATCTATTAACATATTTTGATTATTACTAACAAAATTATTAAGATCAAATAATTAGTGTATTAGATGGAATTGGAGGAAATGTGTAATGGATGTGAGCCAAATCCTAAAAATTCAATATGAGTATATCCATATGCACATCCTGTGCCACATTCAAAGACACACATAAAGGTAAAATACTAATAAAAATATTTCTCTCCTCTTAATTATTGCAACACTTTCTCTCTTATCTTTTTATTATTCTCTCTATTTCAAAATTAGATATATAATTTGACTTTTGAAGTCAAATAACGATATATAAACTTCAAAATTGTTATGAATCATAAAAGTTTAGAATGAAATATATTTTGTGATTAATAGTTTTTGTAATATACTATATGATTGTATAAAGTATATCAATTAAATTAAATACATTTACATCAATTTGAAACTTAATATACCGTCGTTTAATCTTTAAAATTAAATTATATCTCTAATTTTGAAACGAAAAAAATATTATTTTACCTTTATATATGTCTTTAAATATGACACTAAACGTGCACATTGATTTATTCATTCAATATTACAATCCCAGTGCTTCAAGTGAAGGCCAAAATTCTATGAAAGTTAAATAACATCTCATTTTTATGGAGCGAAGATAATTATTAAAAGGTTTTGTTATTAATTATCAATAGAATTACTAAGCAAAATGATCAGGATACTTTTATGAAAAATGCAATTAAGATTTTAATTAAATTAATGCAATGCATGGATATCAAAACAATCAAGATCAATATATAAAGATGAACACATATGTATAAATATGATCAGGACAACATTCATAAGAATAAAAACCCAGAAATCAAATATCTGATGTAGCTATCATAAATAGGCATTATAATTCAGAAAATAATTTGACAAAATAAATGGTTTCATTACCTTTCATTGAAGCAGCCTTAACTTAATGGAATTTTAATGGATTCTCCAGTTTCAACTTTCCCGCTGTTAAAAAAATACATATTGTGGTGAAATTAAGTGGCATATATATATATACACATATACATACATATGTGAAGAAGTATTAGAGTGCACCAGAGTTGAGAATTTATCTATCTATATTATAAAGCCCAAGAAAGGAATGGTGTAAACACGAAAATTAAACTTTTTAAAATTTTCTACTTTACCCTTTAAATGTTTTTATTTATTTTTATCCTTTTCTCTCTCCCACTATTTCTCATCTCCTGTTTTTTAGCATTTTTTTTTTCCTATTAACACATACACGTAGTGTGTGCATGCAGTGCGTAAATGGGCACAAAATTATTGTGTGAATTAAGAAACCTGACAGAATTGATACAAATATAATTAAATGTTTATAAATAGTACAACAATAATTAAGGTCTCTATTTATTAAAAATGGAGAAGAAGTTGGTTCGTAAAATATATTATCCCTATACGTTCATATATCATTTGATTAATTAAATTCTTTTTCTTTTACAAAACATTAACATTCGATTATGTGTGTGTGTGTGTGTGTGTATATATATATATGAGACTGATTTATTGATAACGTTATAAAAATAAATTTATTCTTACAACAAATTTCAGTCATCTAGGTTGAGATCTGACGATTTATATGACACTCGTCTGCAGTATAATATCCAGGTATCTAGAATATTATATTGTGGACGACGGATAGCGTCTAATTGCCCCAAATATTTAAATGAACAAACTCATCGTCCGCACTATCATCCGCAGTATGAACTTGCGAAAATGTCATCCGCAATATTAAACAGCTAATGACATTTTGGCTTTGGCTTTCCTCCAATCCGCAATTTCTATCGTCCGCAGTATTAAACTGCGGACGGTAGAAATAGTACACGTCAATGTTTTTGGCTTTGATTTTCTCCCAATTCGCAGTTTAATAGGTAAATTCACATCGAATATGGGGATAACTTCATTAATTTAATTATATGTCAAAACAGGCTAATATATCTTTTTCATCATCGTATTTTGCTTAGTGTATATTTTGGTCCCATAAGAAAAGGAAATAGCGCAGACAATACAGAAGAGAAAGATAGAACAAAATAATTGAAAAAACTTATTTTCTAAATAATATTATCATAATCCATATGAGATTTTATTATGCAATTACTTTTGTACATATTTTTGACCTCTTTAATCTGTCATCTTATCTAGTTCAAACCATAAGGTTCATTAGATGGTAAATAAAGAAAAAATGTTCAATGTGAATCTACCTATTATTGAGGAGAGTCAAAGCCAAAAACGTTGTATAAGTTGTGTTGGAATTGACTCATACTTCTACGGGTTCGACTAATGGCCAATACGACAGGGTGGTCGGAGGTCTCGCTCCCCGGTGAGCGAGCGGCTGCCTAGCTCACCGGTGAGCTGGCGGGGGTTGCAAGGGGCAGCGCCCCTTAGAAGCCAAGCGCAATGGTGTAATTGGGCTTGGGGATTTATTAGTGGTCCAGTCTTTGGTTTACTAATGTATTGGGCTTGAGCCCATGTTATAGCAGCTAGGGTTTTCTAGTTACTATAAAAACAATTGTTTGATGTGTGAATTATTGTATAGCGTGTGAGACATCTATTGAATACATTAGACAAGCAGAACTAGCCAAATTGGTGAACCTGGGTATATCGCGTATTCTTACTTTTCCGTTCTCCATATTAAATTCTAACAAGTTGTATATTATTTCCAACTTCTTTCTTCCTTTATAGATTTTAATGTTATTCTATCTCTTTTTTCTTTAAGATCTATCTCCTCCCCTGCTTTCCTTGTTATAGATTCATATTTCTTGTGTTTGGGAAGGAACGACCATTTGACCTTACAATTTAAATTGGGTTAAGCTAAATTTGGTAAATGTACATATACCATCCGTAGTACTAGATTGCGGACGGTATAATTAATTTTATTTTTTTTAACTAGTCCGCAGTATTATACTGCGGATGAGGGATTTTTTTTATTAACCATTCGCATTATAATATTGCAAACAAGTAAAAATAAATAAATTAATTATACCGTCTGCAGTCTAATACTGCGAACGATACATTTGGCTTAACCCAATTTGGATTCTAAGGTCGAAGGAACATTAATTCCCAAGCACAACAAAATATAAATCTACAACAAGCAGAGCAGGGAAAGCACGGGAGAAACAGATCTTAGAGAAAAAAAGAGGTAAAATAACACTAAAATCTATAGAGGAAGAAGGAAGTTAGAAATAATATACGACATTTTTGGCTTTGACTCTCTCCCAATAATAGGTAGATTCACATTAAACATCTACTCAAGTAATTACATAATAAATTTTCATATAGATTATGATAATATTATTTAGAAAATATTTTTTTTTCAATTATTTTGTTATATCTTTTCCTTCTGTACTGTCTGCGCTATTTCCTTCTCCTATGGGGCCAAAATATACACTAAGCAAAATACGATGATGAAGAAGATATATTGGTCATTTTTTATAGAGGAGTCACATGTTCAATCTGAATCTACCTATTAAATTGCAGATTAGGAAAAAGTCAAGGTAAAAACGTCAACGTATACTATTTCTACCGTCCGCAGTTTAATACTGCGGATTGGGAAAAAGCCAAAGTCAAAAGCGTCGACGTATACTATTTTATCATTTACAGTATAATACTGCGGACGGTAGGAATTGTAAAAATGCCATTAGCCGTTTAATATTGCAAATGACATTTTCGCAGTCCACAATATTATACTGCGGACGATGAGTTTGTTCATTTAAATGTTCAAGGTATTTTGGATAATATCTCTTGTCTGTAGTATAATACTGTAGATACCTGAGCTGAATATTATACTGCGGACGAGTGTCATATAAACCGTCAAATTTCAGTCTAGACGGCAGAAATCTATTGAAAAATAAATCTACTTTTATAACGTTGCCAATAAATCAGTCCTTATATATAAATGAGGCTCATTCAGTAACTTTATTATTTCATGAATATCTATAAGATCAAAATTTGAAGTTTTTATGAAACTTGGTGGATTGATCATTAATTATGTAAGCTTTGTTTGGTCTAAATCCATTGCAGCTGAATAGGGACATTATGACTTTTATAAAATCCTTAAATTATAAAACAGTCAAAATAAGAGTACTCAATTTATAGAATATTAGAAAAAATACCCCATTAAAAAAGAAGAATTCCAAGTTGAGGGTCCCATTTTGATCATTTTGGCTCTGCATGCGTTTGTAGGTTAACCAAAAAAAAAGAAGAAGAGGATTTATCTCCTCTCCTCTATTATACTTTTCACATATTAGGATCCTCTCCAATATTATACATATCCTCCAATTATTCCTCAATTACATATTTAACGACACAAATATTATATTTAATGATACAATAAAATTTGTCATGAATAATTAGCAACATTATGATTTTTGTCGCAAATAATTAATGTGTCTCTAGTACTATTGCTAAATTTAATTTGTATCGCTAAATGTATTGAGAGAAATTAAAATTGAAAGTGTAATGGAGGGGATCTTAATCCTACCTTTCACTAATTTCTCTCAATACACAATTAAGGAAACAAATATTTCTTTTAGTGATTATTCTATCGACAAAATTATTTACGATGATTTTATTGTGACATTATATATTGAGGGAAGTTGGGTGAAAGTATAATGAAAGAACCTAATTATGAATATGATGTTGGCCGGTCAATTCTTATTAACCTTAAGATCCAGAATCATAATCTTTGAAATCCTAAGTCAACGTGGATTTTAACCCTCTTAATTTTATCAAGCCGCCAAAGGAAAGGACACTATAGTGGGCCTGCCCCAATACCGGGTCCACTGTAATATGTAAAAAAGGCCAACCCCTGTTCCAAATAGTTAATAAATTTGGGCCCACGCCGGATCTAAGGTCCAATTATTTATATCCCAATAGTTGCAATTTGTAAATTGAACTTTTTATTATTTGTGTTATACATAATATTTTTAAATGAGTACGTGTTGAAGTGAAAATAATTTTTAATATATATATATATATATATATATATATATATGAATTAATAGTATAAAAATATATGTTACAATTTTTTTAAAACATATTTGAAAGTGATTATGCAATCGCACTGTCACCGCAATCACAAAAACCACATAGTTGGGATTGTTAATATTAGTAACCACGTATTGCGGTCTGGTTGGTGCTTATAACACCACCAAACCACACTCCACTCTCCCATATAGGCAACAAAGCCTCTGTTATAATGGCAATGTAAATATATCAATGTGAAGTTACTTATGATTTTTTTCCTGTCTCGAAATATACTTTGTTCGCAGTTGAATCTACAAAATCTGATTCTACTTGTTAAAGGAACTCGATCCACTAATAAAGTTTGGCGTACATATGCAATTATGCACAGTGTGCATGACCCTCTTATATATATATAGTCATGGTTTTGGTTTTCATTTTTCCTGAATTAAGTAAATTTGTTTTCACTTTGGCTTGTATCTGTAGGTATGCTGCTACTGCGGTTACTTCTGTTCATGAAATGGAAAATGGTTTCAACATATGGTCCTTCCTTTAATGGAAAGATACTCTACAGAATATTAAAGGATCATTTCTTTCAGGTAAGATAATACTGTGTTATATGTAGTGTTTTCCCTTTTTGTTGCTTCCTAAAAAGACTTAATATATATCTCGTTGAATTTTGCAGTTCTTGTGGCGCCCCAGGCGCCCATCTTTATTGAGCCCTGAGAAAGAAGAAGAGATTGCTAAGAACCTGAAGAAGTACGAAGCCGAGGATCAAGATGTCTAGCTCCATGCCACTTTATTGAGTGAGCAAGACCGCGAGAAGCGAAAGAATTAATTGAAGAATGAGTGGGACATGTGGGTCGATCAGTCAGTACTGGAAGCAATGGCATGATGAAGAGAAACTGGAGAGGCATATATACAGAAGCTGATATATGGGGAAGCCAAGTGATGAAGAAGAGGAGTAGATGAATATATTTATTTTGTTAATCCTAACAGCAGAAACTGTTTAAAGGACAACGATACTTTTTGTGTTTAAGCTCAGGTGCTTATTAATGCATAATAATGATTTTTAAGAGTTTATGTCGAGACGTACCTGCAGGCTGCGGTAGTTTCTTAAGGTTCAATGGCAGGATGTTTGTGGTGGGATTTGGTTAGCATGGAGTTGGATGCCTCGATCATCGGTCAATTGATAGTTTCGACGCCCGATATATCATTCTTGAAAAAAATAGAGGGTCGGAATCAGCGGCGGATCTATTAAGGGGCAGTGTGGTCAATTGACCCCACTGAGTTTTTAAATTGCTACAATATTAAGTTGCGGCAGTACTTGATTTGAAAAATTATTTTCATATTTTAATTTTTATTTCTTATTTCATCTATGATACTTTTCCGCCATCACTTTATTGCATATTCAAAGTTAGTACTTGCATATTTATTTAATAATTTAATCTTTACATATTACTATATTAGTAGCCGATAGTTTAATAATTTTTTTCGTTTTATTTAATACTCATAAAAATAGTCTTGTTTTATTTTATGTAGTTAATAGTAGTAGTAATTTTATTTGTTTTTATTTTAATTTGCATGACTAACTAAATTTTTATACCTTGGATGATGATACTAAGTATTTCATACTAATTAATTTTTTTTCATTTCGATATTAATGCCTAATTATTTTTTCTTTCATATTTACCTTCGTATAAAATTTATATGTGATTCTTATATTAATTAAGAGATTTTGATAAATTATAGTTGATTTGTAAATTTTTCATAATCTATAATTGCCCGTATTAATTATAGAAATCATTATTTTTTTAAAAGGGAGGGAGAATAAAGTTGGGAATTAATTCAAAAAATAAGAAATATTTATTATGTTAGTATTTAGTGTATTCGAATTCCTAAGTAGTTTTTCTCATTAATAATTTTCATTATTATTTATTAGTTTACATATTTTAGTTAGTTAATCATCTACGCTCTATCTATTTCTAATTTGTTTGAAATATAAATTAAGGATATATTTAAAAATTGATCTTGTTTTTTGCTAAGTCACTTACAGCTACTCATTTTTATCATATCAAGTTTTTTGGCGCCGTTAATGGGAACTAGAATTATTTTTTTCATTCCTTAATTTTTATTATACTTTTCACAGATTAGGATCCTCTCCAATATTATACATATCCTCCAATTATTTCTCAATTACATATTTAACGACACAAATATTATATTTAACGATACAATAAAATTTGTCATGAATAATTAGCAGCATAATGAATTTTGTCGCAAATAATTAATGTGTTGCTAGTACTATCGCTAAATTTAATTTGTATCATTAAATGTATTGAGAGAAATTAAAATTGAAAGTGTAATGGAGAGGATCTTAATCCTACCTTTCACCAATTTCTCTCAATACACAATTAAGGAAACAAATATTTTTTTTAGTGACTGTTCTATCGACAAAATTATTTACGACGATTTTATTGTGACACTATATATTGAGGGAAGTTGGGTGAAAGTATAATGGAAGAACTCAATTATGAATATGATGTTGGCCGATCAATCCTTATCACCCTTAAGATCCGAAATCCTAATCTTTGAAATTCTAAGTCAATGTGAATTTTAACCCTCTTAATTTTACAAAGCCGCCAAAGGAAAGGACATTATAATGGGTCTGCCCCAATACCGGGTCCACTGTAATGTGTAAAAAATAGGCCAACCCCTGCTTCAGACCGTTAATAAATTTGGGCCTACACCGGATTTGAGGTCCAATTATTTATATCCCTATAGTTGTAATTTGTAAATCAAAATTTTAATTATTTGTGCATAATATTTTTAAATAGGTACGTGTTGAAGTGAAAATAATTTTTAATATATATATATATGAATTAATAGTATAAAAATATATGTTACAATTTTTTTAAAACATATTTGAAAGTGATTATGCAATCGCACTGTCACCGCAATCACAAAAACCACATAATTGGGGTTGTTAATATTAGTAACCACATATTGCGGTCCGGTTGCCGGTTGGTGCTTATAACACCACCAAACCACACTCCACTCTCCCCTATAGGCAACAAAGCCTCTGTTATAATGGCAATGTAAATATATCAATGTGAAGTTACTTATGATTTTTTTCCTGTCTCGAAATATACTTTGTTCGCAGTTGAATCTACAAAATTTGATTCTACTTGTTAAAGGAACTCGATCCATTAATAAAGTTTGGCGTGCATATGCAATTATGCACAGTGTGCATGACCCTCTTATATATATATAGTCATTGTTTTGGTTTTCATTTTTCCTGAATTAAGTAAATTTGTTTTCACTTTGGCTTGTATCTGTAGGTATGCTGCTACTGCGGTTACTTCTGTTCATGAAATGGAAAATGGTTTCAACATATGGACCTTCCTTTAATGGAAAGATACCCTACAGAATATTAAAGGATCATTTCTTTCAGGTAAGATAATACTGTGTTATATGTAGTGTTTTCCCTTTTTATTGCTTCCTAAAAAGACTTAATATATATCCTGTTGAATTTTGCAGTTCCTGTGGCGCCCCAGACGCCCATCTTTCTTGAGCCCTGAGAAAGAAGAAGAGATTGCTAAGAACCTGAAGAAGTACGAAGCCGAGGATCAAGATGTCTAGCTCCATGCCACTTTATTGAGTGAGCAAGACCGCGAGAAGCGAAAGAATTAATTGAAGAATGAGTGGGACATGTGGGTCGATCAGTCAGTACTGGAAGCAATGGCATGATGAAGAGAAACTGGAGAGGCATATATACAGAAGCTGATATATGGGGAAGCCAAGTGATGAAGAAGAGGAGTAGATGAATATATTTATTTTGTTAATCCTAACAGCAGAAACTGTTTAAAGTACAACGATACTTTTTGTGTTTAAGCTCAGGTGCTTATTAATGCATAATAATGATTTTTAAGAGTTTATGTCGAGACGTACCTGCAGGTTGCGGTAGTTTCTTAAGGTTCAATTGCAGGATGTTTGTGGTGGGATTTGGTTAGTATGAAGTTGGGCGTTCAAAATTATCAGTCAATTGATATTTTTGACCCCCGATATATCATTCTCGAAAAAAATAGAGGATCGGGATGTGGTATTGATTTTTGAATTTTTCCACCCAAATTTTTTTTCGAGAATAATATGTCGGATGTCGAAACTATCAATTGACCGATAGCCTTAGACGCCCAACTTCATGCTGTCCAAATCTTTTGTGGTGAGTCTGAAAAATAAGCACAATAGAAATTGGAACATAAAAAGTTTGACACTGTCCTTAAGGTGTTTATTGTCTCTTACCACTAAGGTTTGCTAAAGGTTGCTGGTAACATAACTCTAGGATATATGTCGAGCCTATATTTTTTAAATGCAATAGCAACTTACAATTGAAAACTCAGTATATACTTCTGTGTAAAGGTTAAAAAATATATAGAATGAAGAAGAAGGAAGAGAGAGCTGTTAATATTCTATAACTGAAAACCAATATCAATTCAAAGTAACTGTTACAGAGTTAACATAAACTAAATTAATCACAAATCAGTTTCAGCTGTTGACTTGAGCTTTATCTAAAAAGACAGGCTCATAACTCGGGCGAGGCTCCTAGCGACGATGCGTACGTGCAAAGTGCGCCTAAAACGCCAATACGACGCACTCGGCCCTGGGTCGCGAGATGCGGGCGGGTGGTGCTTTGCACCACGTCATTGTGACCTGATCTAAGCCTTTTCTTTAGTACCACAAGTAAATTAAACTATTTCACTCATACTTATAAAGTATTAAATAGTTTTACTTCTTATCGATGTGGTACTTAAAGAAAATAGTTTTACAAACAACAATGCACCTTTCATATACCCCACTTTGAATATGATTAAAATATAGTATATAATTTTTACTTGAATTATATTTTGTTCTCTCTTAATCTCCTTATTGCAGACTATCAAATGCACTTTTAATTTAATTTAAATTCAATCAACTAATGAATCTAAATTAAATCTAAAATTGATTAAAACTTATATAATTAAAAAGGTGCAATTTAACAGAGTCAATAGTACATATATAGGAACTCCACCTGTTTAATGCACGTATTTGCATCTTTGTGAAAGTACGTGTCAATATAAAACGAATCATGTAGAACAAAAAACTTCAAAGTGACCAAACTATTAAATGTCCATACAATATATAATGAATAATTCTAAATGCATAAAAAGTTGGGTATTGCAAACTAATCAAAAGAATAATTATGTGTACAAATTATACATAAAAACTTGTCTGCCAATTGTAGGATTTATAAATTGCATATTAATGAAGATAAAAAAAATATTAATATATGATAGATCCATCCAGCTTTTTATTTTAATTATTTTTTTATACGTTTGTGCACGAGTTTTTGTTTTATTTGTACACATAATACTACTCATATATATATATATATATATATATATATAATACTCACTTTGAAAAATAGTTTATTCCACATAATAATTTGAATAATTTTGACTTTTTTCCTTGGAAAATGATTTGTATGCCAATTAAATTTGTGATTAATTTGAATTGAGACTAACTTGGAACACTAAATGACAAGAGAGAATAATAATTTGAGATTTCTTTTTTATTCTCCTATCTCATATATTTACGTACATCGTTATTTACTATCGACATAAATTTATTATTATATATAGCAACGCCAACACTCTTTTTTCTCTATTGTAATTTGGCTAGAGTTAATTTATAAAATCTTAATAATAATTAATTTTTAATTTTCAAAATGACATTTTTGTAGTTATTATTGCTTTTTTATTAATTTTCAATGTTGATTATTGCATATATTCAAATTAAATAAATAATCAGTTTTAAAATTTTATAAATTGACTATGACAAAAAAATAAAAAATAAAAATAAGACTCTTTATGGTACGAAGGGAGTAATATTAACTATTTTTTTTGCTAATTACTTATTTCAAATATAAATAACTAAAAATGAATGTTTTGAAAAATAAAGATGAGTAATAAATGTATCAGTAAAATAAATAAGGATAAATTAATAATAAATTTGGTTAGACTTAATTATTAGATTTGACAAATAATCAGAAACTTTAAATTTAAGTTTCTAATTATTTACATTAAAATAATTATAAATAATTTTAAAATCAAGTTATCAAATATTTTTTATTTTATAAACAGATTTGATAACTTATAAGTAAATCCCAAACACCCTCTTAATTGGCAATGTAATAACAAATTTAAAATATTTTGTTATTTTATACCACTGTAGCACACACTATGTAAGACCCCGAATTTTATGAAATATAAAATTTAATTTTTCTTCATATATATTTTTCTGAAACAGTAAGTGGTTAAATCGATAAAGTTTAAAATTAAGGATGTTATGTGGAAATTTTATTTTGTCGGACAATATTCGTTTTGTCGGGGAATATTCGTGTCGTACGACGGCGCCGAAATAACAAATTATTGGTGAACCCCACAACGGAATATTTGTCGGATATAGAAAACGATAGAAGTAACCTTTTTAATAAAAACAGTCAACGGTGCTAACTGTTAAAATACCGGTGATAAAAGAATAGTAGCATACGGTAATTTATGGTATTTTACTGTAGCATGCGGTACTCTACAGTAGCACACGGTATTGCACAGTGTCTCATATTATTGACACCGTAACTGTTACGAATCATTTCATCAATAATTGTCACTGCATAATATTTTATATTATCAATTCAATTATTGTTGCTACACAGTATTTTGCATTATTGATTTAATAATTGTCATTACACTGTATTTTATATCATTGAGTCAATAATTGTTGCTGCACTGTTTTTAAAATTATTGAACCTAATAATTGTCACAGTTGCAAATATACTGTAATTTATATTATTAAATTAATAATAATCTGTAACGTGTTTATTACATTATTGTTGAATTATTGTTGTAACATTATTTATTTTATATGTTGAACCTACAGGAAGAATAAATAAATAATTTTTTAAAAAAAAATTAATTAATTAATTAATTTTAAATAGTAACATGTGGACCATATGTGGGGGCCACATGAGATGTAAACATGAAAAATGCTTGCTGGGTGGGTTGGTGAAAGAAAGGGAAGAATGAGAAAAGCAGCCAGACGGCTGCTCCTACGTTTCAATAGTAGTATGCCACCTACCACTGCACAGTACCCCCTTTTCTCCTATAAATAGCTTGCTCAGCTGAATAGAAAAATCACACCTAAAACATAAAAAATTTCTATAAGAATGTTATGAGTTTTCTCTGATAATAGTAAGGTTATTTTGAGAGTTTGAAAGTCAAAAGGAGTGCAGAAAATTTTCAAGTAAGTCTTTTATTAAAGAGTAGAAATTTTATAAATTCCTATTTTTCACTGTATTCACAAATCTTCCTTTACAAGACTCTTCTTTGAGAAGATTCATTTTTAAAAGCTTTATTTAGAAGATTTATTTTGAAATATTACTTTAAAAACTATTTTAAAGTTGTTATATTATACTACAAAAATTATGTTAAATATATATAATTTTGATAGTTCATAATATATGAATTATCATACACCTTGAAATTTATATGTGGTAATTACTAATTTTATTATAAATATATAGGTTGATCAACCTCATTTAAATCAATATCCAGTCACGTGTTAAGGTAAGGAATATCATATTCTTTCATTTTCTATTATTTAAACTTACTACGGTAAGGGGTATCATTCTTTTCATCATCATAAATGGATATTATTTTCTTTCTTACTTGAAGGGATTATCATTCTTTGATTCTAAAAAATAATATCGTTTCTTTCTTGTGCCATTTACTTCCATGTATTAAATTGTGGGAATAACCTTACGGCGCGGTTTATCGCCTGTTGGTGAATAACCTTTTGTATTCATTCCTTATTAATCTTTGAGAATAACCTTACGGTGCGGATTATCGCCTGTTTGGTGAATAACTCTTCGTATTCAAATTGATGGGAATAACCTTACGGCGCGGATTATCGCCTGTTTGGTGAATAACTATTCATATTCAAATTGATGGGAATAACCTTACGGCGCGGATTACCGCCTGTTTGGTGAATAACTATTCGTATTCAAATTGATGGGAATAACCTTACGGCGCGGATTACCGCCTGTTGGTGAATAACCCTTTTTATTTGTCTCGTGTGGAAATAATTTGTCTACACGAATTATCACATGACACTTTTATTCCATATTCGTAAGTGATATCATTTTCCTTTATACTCATAAGGGATACCATCTTTTTCATCTTCCATTATTCAAACTTACTATGGTAAGGGATATTAATTCCCTTCACCTTTTGTTAATCAAACCTGCTACGGTAAGGGATATTATTTTCTTTCATACACCTAAATCGAAACTTATTATGGAACTATTGCTTCTATAATTCCTGAAAATATTATATGTTCCATAATAGTTGAATTTCATTATTTCAACTGAACCTTCCTATTTTCTGAACATTTCTATTGAACTGTAATCGTTATTCTGAACTATGGATCTTGAATATCATTTTTAAATTTCACTCCACATCATGTTGGCAATTTGGACATTATTTGAATCTGCACAAAGTAAACTTCCGATACTTATTGTTTATCATGTTCTTCTGTTCATCATTTGTATCACTGTTATTTGTATTAATCATCAAGAATCAAGCTGTTGTGAATATCTGTGGCCGGGGGCACAGATGTGATATAATTGTTGAACAGATGATAGGTTAAAGACGATATACTAGGTTAAAGGCGATACATCTGTTCGGTGTCTTTTATGGCACGTGGTGAATGTTTTCTTTGGCCCGTAGTGCAAAGATGAACTGTTGGTTGGTATGATTATGACCAAAGGCTGAATCTGGTATAATCATGACCGTTGGTGTTATATTGAATGTCTTTGGCCCGTAGTGCAAAGATGAACTGTTGATCTGCATGATTATGACCAGGAACTGTGAAGTTGTATTATCTTGACTAATGGTATTTCAGATGATAAAAGTTGATGATATTTTTACTAAAAAGAGAAGCGAGTGGACATTATAGTCTGCATTATTCTTCAAATAGATTGCTCATTCCGCTGCTATTATTGATCTGAACATTGTTTAAGAATTTAACTACAGTTTTTGATATAAACCTTGTAGTCTATTGTATTCAGAACTCAACTGTTGAAGACTAATGATAATTTATTCGTCATTATTTTAGTCATGATATTTCTTACTGGGCTATTTGAGCTCACCCTTTCTTTTGTTCCATTGTTTTTCAACAGGAGATGAAAACGTAACGGGGTCTAGCCAGGGGATGGAGTGAGAGTCCGAGGAATAGCTATCATAGTCTTCACGTGTTGTAAAATAGTGTGACAATAATAGTGAAGACTTAGTTGTGTATTATTATTATACACTGTATTGTTGTACGTTGTGCTTTGTTGTAATAATTTTGTTGTAGTCTTTTGACGACTCAAGTTTGGGCTGTGTAGGCCTAGATTTTGGGGCGTCACACACTATGTGTATGTAATTTAGAAAAAATTAAAATATTTGAATAAAAGTTTAAAAATATGAATGAAAAAAAGGTAGAAAACAAAATAAGAAAAAAAAATGGGAGAAAGAAAAGAAATAAATAATAAGTGGTGGGTGGGAGTAGGTTCGTTATGAGGGCTCAGATCACTTGTATTCAAATTTTGTTCTATATCTCTGCATTTTGAGACATGAACTATGGGGTATACGCATACTTGTGGATCCACAATATGAGGTTTACGCATAATTTATAGTTCTATGTTTCTAGATACAAAGACTTGGAACATAATTTAAATACAAGTGAGAGAATATATTTGTTATGAGTTAACAATTGTAAAAAAATAATTTAATTAAAATATAATAATTTAAATTTTATTATAGAAGAGACAAATACAGAGTGAGAGATAAAGAGGGAGTTCGAGAACTACTTATAAGTTGGTCAACCGAACTTATAAGTACGTAAGTTAAAAGTAGTGTTCAGGATCAACTTTTTTTTTTGACTTATAAGTTTAAAAAAAAGACAAAAAAAATAAGTAACTAATTATTATTTAAAAAAATGACTTATAAGTCATTTTTCTTAAGTTGGTCAACTCAAATAAAATGACAAAAGTATCATCCTTTATTTTTCTAATATTCTTCTTACTAAAAGATATTTTAATAATCTTACATTTTATTTAATTTATAAGTCATTATTAGCCGAACATATCCATAACTATTACTTATAATTTCTGACTTATAAGTAAAAGTGATACCGAACACTTTTACTTATAAATTTACTAAAATTTTAACTTATAAATTTACTAAAATTATAATTTTAAATTAAAAAAAGAAGTCATTCTCGAATTGCCTCGAAATCCCCTCGCTTTATAAATTAGATTTTTTACTTTTAGTTCATTAAATATTTTTTTATATTTAAACGGGACACTATTATCGTGGGACCAATGGAGAATTAACCATCATCCAATACACTAGGTCAACGACGGACTACTACTAGTGTGTTGCTGCTTTCACTAAATTTTCTTGTATCCCAATTCCATCAAGAGATCCCAAATCCGGCTGGCCGCAAAAACAATACCATCACATATTTTATAATACACAAATACCCTAATCTAATTATTATCGTATTCATCATTTACAGAAACAGGAGAGAAAAAATGGTGACCAAAACAGACGAAACACAATTGAACCGGCTCGAAAATCAGGTCGATAATGGAGGCGGAGGAGCTTGGGAATACCTCTCTCTTGTACGAAAGCTCAAAATTCGACGCTCCGATAAGGTATTGAAGCACGGATTATCGATCTTGAACGATTCCGGCAAGCGATCTGCTCACGGTGCCGATGGTACGGATTTTATACTTTATTTGTTTATCAATTCATGCTCTGTAATTTATAGGATTGATTCGAATTCTGGTTCTGGAAATTTGGATTGAGGTTTTTGGGTGGTTTTGATGATTGTTGAGGTTTGTTTAGTGATTGATTTTATTGGTTAAAGTTCTTAATTTACTAATTAAATAAGTATGTAACGTATGGACAACAATAAAATAAAAAATTTAAGTTAAAGATTGTGTTTTTGATAACAACTATACTTTTAATTGAAGGTTGTTTTTTAATTCAATTTCAATTAACATATGATTTAAGCCAATTAATAATATTTAGTTTTCGGAACATTTTATGTTGCTTTGTTAAGCAGGTACACAAGTTTAAATTATAAGTTAGTTTTGCTCACTTTTGCATAAAAGTACCCCTCGAATGTTAAAAACATTACGGTATAAGTTGTATGGCCTAGGGGCTAGTACATAGTGAAGGATAGTGTAATTTTTCACCGTGGACATAGTAAGAAACTAACTATATATATGGGAATGATTCATAGCAACAGTTGGCTGTGGGTCTTTATCCAACCAACCCATCTTACACCATTAAAGGTAAGATCGGTTGGCCAGGAATTAGAGGTTCATTAAACTGTCGGGCAAACAGTTTAGTGGATGAAGCAAACAGTTTGTGGATGACTATAATGATCATACTACCCCCCTTGATAGGACGGTGCAAATATGGCTGTAATGATCATACTATCCCTTTCATTAAAATAAAATCAAAAAAAAAAAATTTGTCAATTCTCGATGTGAAGAAAAAGCCCTCTTTGGAGTACGGGAGTGATTTTTCTTGAGTTTGTTTATTTAAGGGCAATACAGTCTTTGTGTTCGTCCGCCAAACAGCTTGGAGGATGATGCAAACTGTTTGGCCACGGTTTAATTAATGCTATAATCGCAGCCCGTTTAATATCTCTTTCAGTGGTGGTATAAAAGGGTTGGCTAGGAATAGTTACATATTCAACTGCAGCTATAAATCATTCTCCATACACACACACACGTGTATGATCATCAACTTGTATATGACACATTCGATTAGTATATTTTTTCTTTGATTATCAAATGAGAAAAAGAAAGATGACAACTTTTTGTCTCTGAGCTCCTTTTTAGTAAACAATTCTTGCGATTTATTAATTTTGGATTTTGCAGAATGGACTCTATATGAACAGGTAGCTATTGCAGCTATGGATTGTGAATGTACTGATATCGCAAAGGTAGAACTCTTTTCTTCAAAAGTGTAACTCATGGAACCACTGCTTAGTTTATATGTAGCAATGTCAGCTGTTTTTTTTTCCATTTTTCTTTTTGGTTTTGATTACTGATTAGTACTTATTTATTCAAAAATGTGCCAGAGGGGTTGAACCCAGTTTCAGACAGAAAAAAGCTTTACTACTTTTCAGTTTGACCAATCAATATGCTGCCTCTTATTGCTGAGGTAGTGTTGTTTGTTTCTTATTTACAATGTTTTTTTTTTTTTCAGGACTGCATAAAGGTTTTACATAAGAAGTTCCCAGAGAGCAAGAGGGTTGGTGAGTTAATATAACAATTGCCACATATTTGTTTCTGCATGTGGATGTGTTTGGGTGTGAATAATTTTTTTGATAAGTGAAGGTGTCACCACAAGTTTCGAATGTTTGTTGTTGTTGAGTGATTTATGATGTGGGTGTGCAGTCCATCTTCTATCCCAGTCATTTGTATTCTCTCAAAAAAAATTAAACTCAAAACCTGGAATCACTATAACTAATCTGGCGGCGTCCATATACAAATCACTTTATAAACACTTTCCAAGGAGTTGATATTTCATATGTTCATCAAGATTGGTGATCTGTACTTCATTAGTTTTTCTTTATTTTCTTATATTTCTTTGGAAGCCTCCTTGTCCCCCTTTTCCTTAATAACTCTTATTTCTATTAACATTCATCTTTTTTAAAAAATAAAAAATAACCCAATCACGTATATCAATAATGATATGATTTTAGATCTCATGTGTAACACAGCTGAAATAGGTAAATGTATATAGTACAATTGGTAAATCTTGTCTCAATACCATACAATCCCCACCCTCAAAACCATACTCCAACAGTAACACCTATCACCACAAGATACTTAACTTAAAGAGAATCTCATCTTTGTAATTTTATGATTTGGTGTAGACTGATATATTAAAATATATAACTTTGATATGATTTCAAACGAATTTTAGATTTTCAAAAACAAACTCTTTGTGCACACATAGACAGAGGATTGATTTTACACAGTTAAACCACAAGCACTAGTCACTAATAAGGGACACTCTATATATATATAGCCTTCATTGCTTTTATCAAATCTTTTTGAAAGTGAGGGGCAATATTTTAAGATTTTGGATGCTTCCAAGCATGTTTTAGTAATATGGCTTCCTTTAAAATCATGATTTAACAAGATGTAGATGCTGGCATAATGCACATGCATGCTTTACATTTTATTATGTATAAATTTTGGTTCTTAGGATATTGTTGTGGCTTAACTTGCAGGTAAGTTAGAAGCGATGTTGTTAGAGGCAATGGGATCATGGGCAGAGGCAGAAAAAGCATACTCAAGTCTTTTAGAGGATAATCCATTAGATCAGGTTTGCTCTTTCACTACTTATTAGTGAAAAGCCAATAATTTTGTTGAGTTTTCATTCTTCTCTGTTTCTTTAGTTTTACCCCTCCCCTGCCCCCTAATATGTCTTTTGTCATTCAGGTAATTCAAAAGAGAAGGGCTGCTTTGGCAAAGGCGCAGGGAAACATTTCAGGGGCCATTGAAAGGCTCAATCAATATCTTGAAACGTGAGAAAGATCTTCAATGCATAAGCTTTGAAAAAATATTTGTATAATTTTTTTTTAAATAATGTATAATATTGGGTACAATTAATGTAGATGAGTTACTGGCCTTTTCCAGATTCATGGCAGATCATGATGCTTGGAGGGAACTCGCTGAGATATACGTCTCCTTACAAATGTGAGTATTTTTCTTCTTGTTATTGAAAGGGGAACTTGTGTAACAAGACAGAAGATTCTATCTCATTCTTTTCCAAGAAATTATGTTTATCCTATTGCATAAGCTATTTCACCTAGTATTTATTTAATCTCTTTTCTCTGTCCTACTTAGGTACAAGCAAGCAGCTTTCTGCTACGAGGAGCTAATATTATCTCAACCAATGATTCCTCTCTACCACCTAGCCTATGCTGATGTAAGTGGTTTTCCTTTGCCAACTATGTTTTCCCCTCATCATGTTGTAGGGATTTTGTTACTTTTAAAGATACATCTTTTCTGTAAGTTTATTTTTGTACATAAATTTTTTCTCTTAAACTATGATATCAAATTAAACATACCAGAAAGGCAAGTACTCTGGCATATGCCACCCATCAGAGAAAAGCTCTATGTAATTTTGTTTTGGAAGAATATGTTAATATGTAATCTTTATTGAAGTAGCCATCTTTTCATCATCAAAACAAGAACATTTTTTGTTCTTTCCCAATTAAAGGATGTTAAAATAATCCTTTTCAATCTAAATGTCTTCTGACATATATCAATTACTGTGCATACTATTAGCAGTAACCAATACCCCGGGGATCATCTATTTTTGGTGCCTATTTTGAACAGGTGCTTTATACACTAGGTGGAATTGAAAACCTTCAGACGGCTAAGAAATATTATGCCTCCACCATAGACTTGACGGGTGGTAAGAACACTAGAGCACTCTTGGCCATCTGCTTGGTGAGCTCTCTCTCTCTCTCTATCCCGTGGTGTGTACGTGCACGTGCTCTTTTTGTGCATCGATGTTGATATGGACCAACTAGGTTGTGTAGTAGTTCTTTGATGTGAAACACATGAGTTGTTTCGTTTGCCTAAGATTGAAGTCTAAAAAAGTTTTGCTTCAACA
Source organism: Hedera helix (assembly GCA_947179155.2). NCBI lineage: Eukaryota > Viridiplantae > Streptophyta > Magnoliopsida > Apiales > Araliaceae > Hedera > Hedera helix. The sequence goes on from OX359280.1 coordinate 39,890,925, forward strand.
CATACATCCGAATCACACTTGTATTCTTGTGATTTAGTGTACATCTGCCATTGCACAACTGACTAAAAGGCGGAACATGGAGGATAAGGACAGCTCGGAGCTGCAATCTCTAGCAGCCACTGTGTTGGAGAAAGACTACAAGGAGAGATCTCCCAGCAATCTTTCTCTACTTACTTCCACCTTACGAAGCTTGAAACTTGCATCCTAATTTTTCTATTATTGGTTTATGCTTCCATTTATTTCATTCCCCACTCAAAACCAAAAGGGGGTCAAACTACAATGTAGACAGTTTTCAGAGCTTTACAACTTCTGTAAACCACTTATATTCATCCTAGTGCTTTTCTGTTTTTCTTTTTACAATTGTTAAGGTCTTGGTGTGATGTACCTTTAAACTTTCAATGATAACATATATTTCAGTTTTCCTTTCTGTTTTTTTTTTTTTTATAATTATGACCCATCTAACCTATACTACCTCCGTCCAGCAAAGATAGATTATATCTTTTATAAATCTGTCTTGAATTTGAAGGCTTGTCAATTTTTTTTATATATATATGGAATATAGTTTAATATAGCTGAAAATATAATACTCCCAATAGTATTTTCCTGCACATATTTTTTAGTTATTTTTAATTAGTTTAAAGTGATCTCGTTTGATTTCGGCAATAAATAAAAAGAATAATAATAAAAAAAAAACCCACATGTAAAAGATACTTCAACATTAGTTAATTAGTTGGAGATTTGGTCAAATGTTAGATAATGTTGTTACCATACATTAAATTAATTGGAAGAAAATAAAATTTTCTACCAAAAGACTATAGCTAGTTGATTTTTGTATATTTATAATTAAACCGTGGCGTCTACTATTTATTATACGAAAGTAATATTTGTGCATAATTAATTATTTATAATTGTAAATTGTTTGTACTGTAATAAAAAGAAATAGGAACTCCAAAACAAAAATAGTAATATAACGAAAAATATAAAGAAATAGGAATTCTTAACGAAAAAGATTAATAATAAAAATGGAAATAAAATAAAATAAACCCAATTGTCTAGATCATCATCTATTTATAATCAAACGGCCCAACAACTCTCCCTCCATCAACTTAACCCAAAAAAAATACCTACTCTTTTTTGCGCGGGAAAAAATCATTTCACATTCATTATTTACGCATACTCTCTCTCTCTAGACTAGTGCAGATTTTTTTTCTTTTTCTGGTTCCTCTTCTACATCGGGCGGCCTCGAGAAAATATATACTGTAGTCAAAGGAAAATCTCCTACTAGTTGTACCGGAGGTACAGAAATGGCTCCTCGGAAGAAATCCTCCGGCGGATCCAAGAAATCGAACCAAAACCAGCAACAATCACAGCCCTCTAAATTCGGAATCCAACATTTCTTTGAGCGTCACACGCAGAACTCTCAAACCCCCAAATCAAAAAACCCCACTTTGAAAACCCCCGATACCGCACCTTCAACCTCAAAAAAGCCCCAAAATGTGTCCAATTTGGAAACTACTGATTCGAAAAAAGGGATTTTTACACTTCAAAACCCAATAAATGGGTCGACTTTGGTACCGACGCAACGAAACGCTAAAAGTCTAGCTGAATCTGAATTGAGTGTGGAAAGTGTTGGATTGAATAATGTGGATAATAGTCATTCGCAAAATACACCTGCTGGAGATCTTTTGCCAGTTGGTAGTAATGTTGAGGTGAATGAATTGGATGTGTCACCTGAAATTCGAAAGGGCGCTTCGACCAAACGCTTCAAGTTTTCGCCTGGAATGGTAATTTTTTATTTTACATGGTGATTATGTAGTTGTGAAGTTAAAGGTGATGCAAATTCAATTATCAATTGGTAATTGATATGACCCCTTTTTGATTTAATGTTAGCTGCTCAATAGAAATGGAGTATGTGTATGTGGAAAAGGATGTATAGATATTTGGATTCTTTATAATGCATATGCTGAAAAAGAACTGCCATTAATAGGATTATATTGATGTTGTAAAAATTTGGATTTTGGGAATCAAAGAAAAGTTGTATGAACCTGTTAGCTTTTTCTTGTTATGCAGACCTCAAAGAGACGATTTGGTAATAGCATACTTAAATTAGCCTTTTCTGAATAACTTACTACCCGTCGGAGGTCTTACTAGCAATGCTACAAATTTCTTGTTTGCACATGAAAGAATGTAAAGACCAGAGTGATATGTAGTTGAGGAGAGGTAGAATTAGCATTCCTGTCAATTTGCAGTTATGTTTAATGTTATAGGCAGAAGGGACCACTGTTCTCAGAACCGGTTCGTTCAGCGAACCGGAAAAGTTACCGGGTGCATGGGTCACTGGTTCAACTAGTGGTCGAACCGTTATTGAACCAGTGACGTCATAAATATATACAAATATATATTATTAATAATTAATAAAATTTTAAAACATCTAATTTTTTGTAAGCTAAAATATAGTGAAATTATGTTATATTATTGGTAAAAAAAAATTTGAAAAAAAAAAAAAATACTTCAAAACCGGTTCAACCGGGTCAATTAACCGGTTTTACCGGTTGAACCGGGTCAACAAGTTATTGACCAAAACTAGTTAACCCGTCCAAACCGGATCGGAAAAGGAACCGGTTCCCGGTTCAACCGGTCGAACCGCCGGTTCCGAACCGCTTTTAATAACATTGGAAGGGACATATTATGTATACCTTTCTGACTTTAGGTGTAGAACTCTCCATAGCTGATTAATAATAGAGAGAACTTTACTAGTGAAGGATAAATATGTAACATTGAATGTTGTTCAAGTGGATTTGACATTATTTATGACATTGTTATTATGATAGTTGATAAAGCAAAGCCAAGATGAGGGAGGTGATGAGGTCACATGGAGGATTTCTCCAGTAAATGAGCGACTCCATGCAAAGTCCAAACAGTTACCTGGGGTTATGCGGGTCTTGGCGGATTCTTCAAGACTTAACTCTATGAGTTTTCACCAATGCTCAGAGAAAAAGGCATGCTTCTCTCTAGCTATTCATATATGTTTAAACTTGTTCTGAACACTTTTTGATGTTTGGCTTCTCCATAAAAGTGCAGGCTTCTCCTGCTTCAACATGCAAACTTGAAAAGTGGCTTTCTTCACCACCGTTGAAGGCTTCGGAAAATTCTTTGATACTCTCAAATAGAATTAGCTTCAGAAATGTTAACCGAGAGCAAGATATGAAGCTTCATGGCAGACCTGAAAGTGTGAATGATAAGAATAATTCTGGATTAGTAAAGAGTCAGAGTCCTTTCAAGACTCCCCCATCTCTATCATATTGCCATGATAAGGTTATTATACATCCAAGAATGTAGTAACTTGTGAATTGATATAACTTATAAAATATTCACTGAAAATTAGCAAAATAAAAAAACAACTTGTGTTATAATTTTAAAAAATCTCCGATCCTAAATGGCATAAATGAAATGCAGTCTGCAGATGGTGTTGATTCTAATGGAGTATCTGATCAGCAGGATTCAAGGCAACACAAAAAGGTTTTTATGCTGATTCTTTTTCCTGGTTGTTATGTTAGTCTGAGTTTCTACTTTTTGTCCATCTGCAAAGTTTTATGATCAAGGACAGCAATTCAGAGTATAACTTTCCAAATGGAAATAATTTAAAGAAAGTAAACTGTTAGGGGGCAGCTATTTCTCTGTTAGTTGTTTAATTTTTCATTTTTACAGGCCTTGCTTGAACTTTTAGATCAAGTAGGAGATGCAATTTCTACTGATGAACCAGAACATAAGGATACAAAACTCTTAATCTCAAGATCTCAAACTGGTTTTGATGATGAGAGATACACAAGATCTGATCCTCCTGTCAAAGGACTTGCAGTGGATCCAACTGAAGAAGCCAGAAGAGAACCTTCCATTCTCTATTTTCTTGTGTTAGAGGTATGCTGTAGTGTCTCTCTCCATTATGGTTCCTTTTACCTGAGAAAATGGCACCTTTGTTAAATTAATTTTTAATATGTTTCATTATTTCTGTGAACAGGTTTCTGAGAAGAGGTCTGTTAATTCAGCTGGTTCTCAATTGCCTTTTAAGGTTTATATGTGCAAAGATTCTGTCCTGCTTTCATAAAGCTAGAATTATTATTAGAACTATTATTTTTATTTTTTTTAATTTTTTATGATTAGATATTGCTGTCAGGTTCTTCGTTTACTAAATGAGCAAAGTGGAGAAGAGCGAGCTGTGCATTTGCGGGATGAGTGGTAAGTAGTTGAAAATACTTTGTGCAACATATATTTGCTACTTTCAGTGAATGCTTGGTTTTGATCAAGTTTAGATCTTGGTTATCCCATTTAGTCAGATAGATAGTAGGAGTGATATTTAATATTGCTTATAGATTATGCCAACTTTCAAAAAGTTCACAACTAGTTGTTGGTTGGACAAGATTAAACTCTTGCTATAATATATACTAGATTTTTTCTATTAGTCTTGCACTTAAGTCTGCACCTATGACTTTTAGGAACGATGATAGGAAATTTGAAGTAATTAATTGTGCCAATTGTTAGTTCAAAGTATATATATAATATATAGTCACATGACATTTTAACTGACAAATTTCTTTAAAACCAACATAATTTTTATGTTTCTGGGAGGTCTTCTGAAAAATTAGAGGTTAACTATCCTAGTGATATAGTTTATTGATCTCGTGTTCTTAGTTCATTGTAAATATATATTATACTAAGGTTTAATGTTTAGCTTAAAGCAGTAGCATCCTATTTGCGTGGCAGTAAGTCAACTATATTTTGTCCTAGTTTCTTATGGTTTGTAATTTAGATATATCTTTTGGTAATTAAAAGTTGAGAGTGATATTTTATACGAACATTATTGTTAATTTATTTTTCTAAAATTGATTCAATATTGTATTGAGTTTTGTCAGTGTCATGGGAGACATGATCTTGGTGTGCAGAAGGGTCTCATTTTAATTTTCTTTTTTCAGGTTCTGTAGTGTCATTGCACCTGGAGATACTGTTCATGTCATCGGTGAATTTGATGGGGAGGGAAAGTGTGATGTAAATCGTGACAAAAATTTTCTTATTGTTCATCCAGATATACTCATGTCTGGAACTCGGGTATATTGACTGATTCTTATCCTGCTAGATATTTTGTTTATTTTAGCAGATGGTGGCAATGGAAGTAGTGTTTGTGCTGAAATTGAATGCTCCTTTCAATCCATATCTAGTCGACTGATTTTATGTTTCTTATGACCCTGATTTTTGTTGATAAATTAAAACACTTCTAGGTTGCTGGCAGTTACTGTTGCTCTCGACGAGCAGTTTTGGATGAGAGGCTAAAATGCAGTGAGCATTCAGCTGCAGCATTGATTGGTACCTTACTGCATCAAATATTTCAGGTTTCATTATTTGAACTTTCTTTTTCTTGTAATTATATCGCAATATTTTGTCGTTGACAAAAGCAAGCTATAATTTATAAATGTTTAATGGCCTGAATATCCTTTCCTAGGCTGGGCTTATTCGAGAAAATCCAACGAAAGAGTTCTTGGAGGAATATGCTAGGGTGGTGCTGCGGAAAAATTTTGAGAGCTTGTATGCATGTGGAGGTGAAGAAGTGTAAAACTGTCTTTACTGTAATATCAAATTTTTCATTGGCAGCATTATCAAATTCAGCACTACACTGAATTTGTAGAATTATGCTATCATGTCACCCTATTCTTTTAGTATTTTGATTCTTTATAACTTGAATTGTGTGCATTAAACGAATATTGTAGTCACTTCTGAAGCTTTGACTTCCTCCTTTGATAAACATTGCAGCAAATGATATTGATACTCACAAGACCTTGATTGAGGCGATCCCGAAAATATTAAACTGGATCCTTCTCTTCAGAGATTCGAAGGTGTAGTTTTTGTTCTCAGTGAGGCTAAATCCTTTGTTCTTAATCGCTGTGTGTTGTCATTGAAGTTGAGTAGGTTGTGAGACTCTAACCTAGTATGAATTGACATGTGCTTCGGAAGTCAGCCTCAGGCCAACAGTCAATCTGCAAATTCTGTTCCAAATAGAATGACTGTTTTTAACTGGGTATTTTGTTTGAATATGTTCATGTATAGTTTTAGGTTAATCTGTATTTTTCATAGGATTTTAACCATGCTTGCATGTGGTTGTGATACACGGGTCACCATATAAACACCTCATGTAAAATACAATGGAACTATATCTGATGAACTTGTCAGTCTTTAATTTGGACTTATAAAGAGTGTATGGGGTTTTAGCTGTTGTACCTAGACCCACCTTCTGATTGAATAATCACTACAGAATCACTTTCTGCTTTTAATTTTCTTATAGACGGCTAGATGATGTAATCATGTATTTATAGGTGCAGAATGTTGTGGGTTAACTCTAGCTTAGTGTTAAATTTGGGATTGCTGTTCACTTGTCAGTCTTAAGCAAACTTTCTTTAAAAGTAAAACTGTTTTAAGAAAACTAATATGTCCAAATACTGATGCAAATAGTTGGGCTGGGTGAGTAACCTGATTAATTTCTGTACATTGAATTGATTCTTATATAACACAAAAAGTAAATTCAATTTGTGTACTTTTTTGTTGGACATGCATCATAACAGTATTTGTACTTTACGTTTACAATGTGGATTGCATTGTTATCTAAATGATGATGCTCACATATTCTCCCTTTATTTTGTTTTGTCAATACTTGCTAATTCTAAGTAGCACCTGCTTTCATCTCTAAAATCATATCACAGTTTTTGTGCTTTTTAATACTAGTTTGAAAGTGCTTTATATCCATAATATGTATAACTAATAACACCTCTAGTTCTGTGTATCTTAAACTGCTATGAATTAGAGGCTGATGCTTTTGGCTTGCAGGATTCCAAAACTCCTAATGTTGATTTTGGATCTGATAATGGATTCAAGAAGGTTAAAATATCTGAGGTGAGGGATCCTTCATGGTCTCTTTATCTACTATATACATGATACATGGTTGATTAATCATTCAAAAAATTTCACATTTATGGATGTTTCCAAATGTACATGAGGCTATGACATATGAATTGATGGTAAATTATATGCTGCATGCAGACGTGTCTAGAACAAGTTTTAGTACTTGGTTGTTATTAAAATATATAATGAATATCATTTATTTTCATGTGGGATTCAGTATTATATATCGACATATTGTCATAGCATTCCATGAAAAAATGCTACCCCTTACTAAAATCACAATTGAGATCCACTGTATTGTGATTATCTTATGAACTTCTCTGAAAATGTAGGTAGTGGATATTGAGGAGGTGGCATGGGCCCCAAAGTATGGCTTGAAAGGAATTATTGATGCCTCGCTCCAAGTAAAATTTGAATCAAACAGTAATGAAGCTAATGAGAACATCATGCCTCTAGAGTTCAAAACTGGAAAAGCAACCAGTGGCCAGGCAAGGTTTTCAAAACATATTTCTCTGCAAAGGGGTGCAGAGACTATCTTGTGTTTACTTGCATTTCTTTTAGGCACCTTCTGTGTGTGTTTTTTTCTCTTTTCTTCTTCCTTCCTTCTATTCTTCTTCTTTATTTCTCTCGGTATTGTTGTTACATTCACTCATACTTTTGTCAATTTATGCAGGCAGCTATGGAACATAATGCCCAAGTGATGTTATACACTCTCCTTATGTCAGATAGGTGTGTACAGTCCAGCACACTTTACATGTTAATTAACATTTACTGAAAGGCCATATTCTTATGCCTTTATGTTTTTTTTTCTTACCCTATTTATTTACAGATACCTGAAGAATATTGATTCTGGTCTTCTATACTATCTCCACACAGATCAGACACAGGTAGGGTAAAATGTTTATGGTTTTCTTCTTCCTCCTCTTTCGTGTAGTTGAGCCTCTCAATGCACATCTCTGCAGGGAATTGTGGTTCGAAGATCTGACTTGGTTGGGCTAATCATGCGCCGCAATGAACTTGCAGATGATATTCTTAAGGCTTCAACAACACAACGACTGCCACCAATGTTGAAGGTTTAGCTACATGATCCTATCCATCTGAATAAATGCTCAATGGTTTTCTGTTCAAATATTTAGATATTCGCATTATATGCAGAACCCAAACATGTGCAGCAGCTGTCGACACCTGAATGTTTGTACTGTCTACCATAAGGTGAGCTTTCGATCTGTAAATAGGCCAAACTTGTATATCTGTTTTTCTGTATGGCTGTGTAATTAATAGCTATTCAGAAGTATGTTTTCTATCTTTTCTTTTCCGTAATTGTCTTCCTTCAGGTACAAACTATGCTAAATAGTACTTAGTAGCAAACAATTTCTTTTGATATAAACTGTTGTACCGTGGTTAATGGAGTGCTTTAAATAGAGCCAACAGTGCTGTAGTGTAAAACTTATAGAAAAAATATTTTACACACGCGTATTCATATTGTTAGGAGGAAATTGGTTTGAAGCTGTTAATTTACCCACATCTTACCACTAAATAAAAAGGAAACATCCTCTTGTAATCAATAAAGTGGTCATAGAGCCAAAATTGCTTTAAAAGTAGTTGATTATTCATCAAATGTCTCTTTTTTTTTGGAGTTAAATGCGCTGGTGTTTTTATTTTATTTTAATACATATCACATTCAATTAGTCAACAAATAGAGCTAGTGAGGATGCAAAGCTTAGATGATGATAAAGAACAAGTTTTTGGGATGTTTACTTGTGAAATCTGTGTTCATTTGTTTGTCATTTAAATCTTGAACAGATTCTCATGAACATGGATAGAAAGAATGATACGAAATGCGATTGATACAACTACATGGTTCTAAATAATAGAAATGTGACAGGAAAATGGATGTTAATGGTTATTTATATAAATACAAATAATATAAAAAGATAGCTTGTGTAGGCATATTGAATACCCGATTCTTACTTTTCCGATGAACTGTATGAAAAAAGGTTATATGAGGCAGATAGGGCTTGTTCACCAAGGACATAATAACATGATCGGGTTCAACAAGATGTACACTTAAGCTACATTTCAATGTCTGAGGTATTTTGGACGTGTTTAACACTTCAAGGATAACCATCAAGTATTTTTTATGTTAAAAAAAATTATTAAATTATAGAGTTGTTTAGGATATACCGAGATAAGTACTTACAAAAATATTTAACAAGTATTAGTTCAAGCACAGTAAAGAGCCTAGTGGTAAAGGCCTCCCCCGTTACTGAGCAAAGTCACAGGTTTGAGTCTACCTATCAGCAGGAAATCAGAAATTCATCAAGTGCGCTTTAGAAGATTGAACCCGTAGGATTGAAATGTATCGCTAGATTTACTACATTGTAATAGTGTAGGTTCTCAATAAAAAAGAAAAAAGAAAAAACATAGTGAAGAGCGTGTTGTACTTGAGGTGTGGCAATTGTATTTTATAGGAGTATATATTAAACTATCTTATGGCTGTAGCTGTTGAGGCTAAATTAATTGACAGGTTTTCCTTCTAAATGTTATTTTTCCAATTAATAATTCTTTCTAATATTTAGATTCCTGTATTTTGTTCTTGGGTTGTTGTACTTGAATACTTTTCTTCAACCTATTCTAACATTATTTTGGTAATATTCTACAAAACAATATGTTAGACAAATAAGCAAGACAACTATTAGTTAGATATTGACTGTGGTCATTTGCTCCTACAACATATATGACAGTTGGCCATTCTTTGAAGCCTAGAATTCCATTAAGCATATTGGCTGTAGGTTTTATTGCCTGCATTTGGTTGAAGCTCTCTTTAGTAACAATCCCACCCCTCTCCACCAATTAAAAGTCTCTAGATTTGCATGGTAATTACTTAGGACCAACAAAATTGGTTGACCAATAATATCAATTTTTTTGTGCGATCCTGTCAAATATGTAAGCACCAAAGAACAGGGATGAAGAAAGGAAGTTTTACCCCAAACTACTGCTATCCTTGGGAAACTGAATCCACCGATGGCAAGTGATGTAGTGTCTTTCATATGTGAAAGTATTTTCCAAATCTTGCCTCATTGTTGGCCTCTACCGTTAAGTTTATTCAAAGGTCAAAGGAAATATATGAAAATATATGTTTGAGGTTAACTTAATTGAAAAACATACCCCCCCCCCCCCCCCCCCCCCTCCCCCCCCCTCCCAGTGGCCCTTAGATGGGTGACGGATATTTTAGATGTTAATATTAATTTTCTTCCGTTTTCAACTTCAAGAGATTTTAGCAGACCATTTCCTTTTTTATTTCCCTAGGTGGTGAGGAGTTTATACACTTAGGGATAGAATAGTATCCACGCGTTTGCATTTCTCAAGGAGTAGAATGAGTTGGCTGGACTTAACCATATCCAAGAACTGAATGTAATGTGCAGATACCAAAAGAGTGAAGTGCCCTGCCTATGATTTTTTGTGCTAGATATATCTATTGGTGCTGCATATCTATGTAACTGATTCGAACTAGTTAACAAAAAGGACTTGGAGTTCACATAAGCCCCAGATGGCAGAAATTTGGGTGTAAATACCAATCATGGTTATTTGAAATAGTTGATTTTTAGTTGATAGACAGGTGACCATTAGCTTTTGTAGCAGGAAATCCTCCACGGTTGGTAGATTTGATCACCCTTCCTTCTATTTGATTTGCCATGAAGCCAAAAAACATACATCTTGTTCCTGTTGTGGATTTGGGTATTGGACTTCTATATTTATTTTGTTCTTGGTTAGTCCTGTGGTCGATAAATATGACATCACTACAATAATAGGGACAATTGTTTGCAAGTGAGTGTACATCTTGTTCTGATTTATAGCTTAATAGTGTACTAAGCAAAATGTTCTATGTAGCTGTTATCTTTTTATCAATAAACGGGATTGGTCACCAAAATGTTGTAGTCATGTTGCTTTTAACTTTGAGAAGGACTATGACAGCTACAAGCTCCATGGATAAGGTGCTGGAGAGATGCATTTCCTTGTGGATGAAGTAGGTGGTTGGTCTTTTCATCCTATCAATTTCCTTTTATTGTAACAAAGGGCCAGAACTAGTTGTAAATATAAATGCATGAAGTATGTCCTTCGTGCAGTTGATATGCTGGACTGAATGTGTATTACTTTGTGTGGATAGTATTCAAAATACTAAACTGAGAAAAGGTAACTTAAAATTTTCTATTTTTTTCTTGAGAATTATAAGCTAGTATAGTTGAGATTGGACTTTTTTATCTTTCTCACATGAACCTATCAACATTCATGACAATTCATGAAAGTCTCCTTCAGAAAATGCTTACATAAATGAGTTCATGTGTCTGCATGTACTTTTGTTGCATGAGAAGTGATTGAGCTTCTGTGTCCTCAGTCTAGGATCTCCACTGTAATTCTATAGATTTATATAAAGAAGTGAAATATTTAAATTGTTCATATTCTTCTAAACATCTTCCTTTATTTTGCTAAAAATCAGTATGCACTACTGACTGTCATGTTAAATATTGAAGGCGCATGGGGGAAACACAGAGGGCAGCGGACTGGGTGATTTGTTTAACTCTCTTGTTAACCATTTAACAATTGCACACTTTGGTTTCCTTCAAAAATGGGATAGGCTGATAGACTTGGAAGCAAAAGAATTGCAGGTACATATATTTTTTCATTTCTTCTGTATGCCATATGAAGGGAAAATTTCTAATAAAAGTATGGTTAATAAGTCGTCGTGATTCTAATTTATAGGTTGCGAAGAGAGAGATCTGGTCTTCACACAGTTCAAACAGTGAACGCTCAACTAGTTGTCTATCTTCTATTGTTCTTGACACCTCTGATAAAGTCTCACAGAAAAACCTTTCTAAAGGCAACAGGTTTGTTTATCGCTTTGTACGCCAAAAGTTGCCTCCACTTGATGGTACAAAAAATGACAGGGATTCGTGGAGTTCTGCCTCTACTCCAATCAATGACTCAAATTGCTCACTTAGGAGTGGGGATTACGTGGTACTTACATCAAATATCTATTCTATACATCTATTCACCAGCATGTGTGATAATTATGGCCATTTAAACATAACACCAAGATGTTACTACAAGTTTTACATGAGAATTTCCTCTAATATTGTTAAGAGAAGCTAAGATATTTGAAATAGTATTCTTGAAAGAAAAAGAGTACAATGCTACAATTACATGACAAGTGATCCTTGCATTTATATGTGCTTATTGTTGAGGAGAAAAAGAGTAAAATTCTACAATTTGTCATTCTTTAAGTGAGTTGATGTAATGCATCATTTGGAATGTTAATTCTTTGTTTAAATGCAATAGTTGGTATGAATCCTGTGCTCTTTTCCCCCAGGATAATTTCATTTAAGGAGTTATGCATACCTTTGCACATGCATGTGCTTTGAGTTCACAATCTTTTAGCTGTCTGAAGATTGTATCATTGAAACTTGTTATTACCACCTTTTTTGTCTTTCATATGTAAAAACTGATTATATATGTGTTTTATGTATATTTCAGATCCTGAGCACAGAACCTGGTCATCTAATAGTTGCAAGTGGGGTCATAATGGATATCAGCCGCTTCCATGTTTCTGTAAGACTTTTAAGGCAGCATTTGTTCTTCTATACTCCATAGGCACGAAAAAGTTTTTTTACAGGCCTCATCTTCTCTGGAGGGATATCCAGAAATGACTATGAAACATTGTAAAATATTACAGAAGTAATAATTTTACAGGTTTTGATTGTTATTTGCATTTTTTTTCTTAGGTTTCTTTCTCAAAGCGCTTAAGACTTCCAAAGAGCAGCACTTCGGCTGCTGCACAAGATCTCTGTCAGGAGGTCTGGCGGATAGACAAAGATGAAATTTTGTCGTCATTTGCAGTTATGAGGTAACTGCAAGCTGAAAACTCTCTCAAATCACTCTATTTTCATTTTTAGCATTTGTCGATACCAACTCAAGTACATAATATGTTCTGCATTGTGTTGGCGGTAAAGGTTCAACGTTGTGCAACTCTTTCTACAATATGAATGGAATTCTCATCTTAGGAGGATGATTGTTGACCTCGAGGTGAATATTTTACTAATTTGAGGAATACTTAAAACGTCACTGCTGTTATTAATCCCTTCCTGTCACTCTCTCATCTGTATGAATGTTTTTGCACTTGTGCATATTTGTTGCAGGCTCCTAGATTTGACAATGGATGCTTGTTTAGTCAAGATCCTGCAGTATCATACATACGGTCAGAGAAGACTTTGAACGATGATCAGCGCAAAGCCATACTCAAGGTAATGCATTTGCCTGGGGTCTATAACTTCCACGGATGAGTTATTCAGATGCCAGCATGCTTAGACACCTGACTAGTTACTTTTTGTTTTATTTTATTTTTTCAGGTCTTTACTAATTAGTTATGGTTATGTTTCTTGGTATCACGTATTAAAGACAATTCCATGATTTCAGATTCTTATGGCAAAAGATTACGCCCTTATTCTAGGAATGCCTGGAACCGGAAAGACATCCACTATGGTGCATGCTGTGAAGGCATTTTTGATGAGAGGTGCTACCATTTTGCTTACATCTTACACAAACTCGGCTGTTGATAATTTACTTATCAAACTGAAAGCACAGGTAACCCTTCCCTTTATGCATCTTTTATGGCGATATTTTTATATTTGCGTGCACCTTCATCATCCTTGCTTGATGTAGCAACTCTAGAAATCTGTTAACAGCATGACATAACCATTTTTTTTAATGAAAGTGTACATGAATTAGATTTCTAGCTTAGGTTAGGAAAAATGTTTCCTTGTTCTTAGAGATGAGTAGATGGGTGATAAAGTTTGTGTAGGATGAGAAAAGAGCATCCTTTATATGTTTTGATAGTGTTGGTGTAATCCTTTTTATGAAGCTGTGTTCCCTATTAATCCATAAAGGATTTGGTTTTTCTCTTTTATTGTGGATTTGGGATTTCGCATCATGGGATCTCTCTTGAAGAAAAAATAAGACAATATCTAGAATGAACACACGCACCCTAGTGACTGAGAGAAAGGCTAGGGATCCATAAATGAGTTTGACTTTGAGACAGGTGTACATGGGGCTTTGGGATAGATTTTTGGTAACAAGAACAAATGCATAGCCAATGGTTTCAAGTCTAGTGCAGTTAATTCTCTCCGTCTATGTGAACAAGTTTGATCAAACCATATTAAATTGCTTGTTCTTCATTTTCATCCTATATAGTTTCTTGTATCTTGTAGGATCCTTTCACACAGTTTGATATGGTCTCGTAGGCATTTGAAACGGCTCAAAACCTTAACAAACTGGTATCAAAGCTTTGATGTGAGATGATCTTGGTTGTGGAAGAATGATGCATGACAAGAGGCATAAAATTGTAGCTAAAGGGTGATTCATAGTTCAAGGGTGATCCATAAGACGATGTGAGGAAAATTTACCCGTTGGCATAAAAGAGAAAACCTCATAATTAAATGAAGACTGGGGAGGCGGTTGAGTTGGAAATTTTAATGAAGGCTAACCACGCGATTGAATGGGAAGGAGGGGAAACCAAAAAACAGAAGTTATTAAGATTGAAATATTATTGATAACATGTGTGAGGTCGCTAATCTGGAGGATCAATTTTCTGAGAAATGATTTGTAAATTGGTAAGAAGATAAAAATCGTTATGCGTACTTGTTCTGGAGGATTCTTATGGCATCAAGTCACCACTAAGTTGTGCAGGATCATTATTATTAGTAAGATAGGTTGCTAGAGCACATTATCCCCCTTTTTATTTTTAAGGTTGTCAAAAGGTATCAATAAGGCGAGAATTTATGGAGTTGGAATTAGTTCAATTGTCTTTGTTATCTAGTAATAAAAAGAGAAACCACAATGGTGATGAAAGATTCAACATAGGTTTGGTTGAGCATGAGAATAATAATGAAGGAAACACTACCGACAAGGGATCTATTTTCAGCAATGATAAGAATAAGCTGTTTTTCAGATGCTTTTATGCGTTTCTTTAACATAGATTGGATCAGTATATTTGTGTAATGGTCAAATTAATATTTTTACCTAATGGGTCTACTGGTAGAGCATTAGATGAAACAAATGTTGAACTTACTCTATTTCCTTGATTTTGGGGATTCCAGTTATTCATACGGAGATAGATCTCCAGTCAAATAGTTCAAACAATAGCTTTGTCTAACAGGTCAGTTGACAGTGTTAGGGGAATTAAAGGGGCTGTGATCAAAACATTTAGTTGGTGTGTTTTTGTAGTTTGGATGGTTTGAGTAAAATCCCAAAGGTGCAAAGAAATTTAGTTCAAACAACAAAACTCCAAGGACTACACATGCTTAGTTGTAGGGGCATTTTGGAAAATGACACAAGGTTGTACGGTTCACATGAGAGAAGTCAGTTGAAGGTTATCTCATTTGTTTATACATCATCAAAATGTTTAAGCTTTGAAAATTTTGATTGGCTTACTGATAAGAGAATTTGGGATTTAATGTTGCTTCCGAAGAGAAGGCATGATCATAAAGTTGAGACAGTGGTGAGAAGTCTGATGAGGCAGAGGCTTATTTTCAGTGCTTCTCATTCGTTGATGGTTAAGTCAATGGGATGCACCTAGCAGATGGTATTTGCCGTCATGAATCAAGTGACTATGGGATTGCGTAAGATATTTATTTATCAATGTGTAGTTGAGACAAAGAGAAGACTAATGGTTACACTAGGGGTAGAGCAAGTGGGGCACTCCCATGAGAACAGGCAAAAGTTAAGCAGCTGTAAGGATTACAAGTCAAGTGGGAGATTTCTTGTGATGTGTCTTGAATCCTTTTTCTGAGAGGATTTCAATTTCCTATCCGTTAAGGTTTTGCTTTTGCAATTCCATTATGGATTTGCGATCTCTCATCTTAGATTCTACGAATAAGGTCGTTGGGATCTTTATTGAAGAACAAGATGAAGAGAGCACAAGTATTGAGGGAGATTAGAGTTCTTCAAAGGGACTTGAGAGGTGGGTGTACCAAGGGCATTGATATAGAGTTTATGTGATAAACACAAATGCTTTCATGCTTCTGTTAGCCGGGGATATAAACCTAAACGAAACTGGTACAATCATAATTCTTTTTTTGCATTTTCGTGATTTATTGCTCAGATGGCATAAGTAACATCGAAGTGTAAATTGCTAATCATGGATAAAACTGTAATGATCAAGTATTGAGGGTTACAAACTCTTGATAGCCTTTGTATTTCGTGAGATAGTGGCCAGATTATTATAGGTAAGGAGAACGTGAATAGATCATTAAACATCACTACCAAACGTAAGCTGTAATTAATGTAATGCCATGTTTTCTTCATAATTCTTATCATGTTAAGATTCAGTTATTGTATCAGTATTTTTGGGTTTCTTTTGCACTTTACTAAATAATAAACTTCCACAGGACATTGATTTTATACGCATTGGCAGATATGAAGCAGTGCATGAGGAAGTTCGAGGCCATTGCATTTCTGGTTTGATCTTATTAAAACCGCCTCTTTTACTTGCCAGTTATTTCCCCCCCTCAACAATTTGCCATTTAATTTTACACTGTAGCAATGGACATGAACACTATCAAAGACATTAAGCTAAAGCTGGACGCGGTCAAAGTTGTTGCAGTTACTTGTTTAGGGATAACTAGTCCCTTGCTTGCCAATAAGAGATATGATGTATGCATCATGGATGAAGCTGGACAGACTACCCTTCCTGTATGTATTCCAAATTTAATTGTTTGTATTTACAAAAGTAGGGTTATAGGGTTCTTATTTGCTATTTAACTATTCTATTATATTTCTGACTGTAGTGTGAGAGAGATAAAAATTGAAATTGACATAGTTGGAGCCTTGTAGGTTTGAAGAATTCAGTTTGGTTAAGTTTCTCTTTCTCTAGTTTGTTGATGTTGACCTTCTGGTAACAATTAAGTGGTTGATTAGATACTACTAGCATGTCGAATAATTTGACTGATAGGTTAAGGTTGGGTTAACTAATGCAAGGAAACAAGGAGATAATTTGCTAAAAAGGGGAGTACTACCATCCAATTATTAAAAATTTAAACCACACTTTGTTCTTCCCAACTTTCCTGAAGCATGGATGGGCTTCTTTGGCTTGAGACTGATCTTGTTTTTCGTATTTAATTGGGATACTTGCTTATTGTGTAAACTAAATTTCTTTCTTTTTAAAAAAGAATGCCCCATGTCTTAAATGTGCAATAGACTACTACATCCAGTCTTTAAAGCAATAATGTGTACTACTCTGCAGCTTGTTACTTTTCTTTTTCACATTTCTCATCGAAGATCTGTGTGATGTGGGTGTACCTCACCAGATACTCTGCTGCATTTTGATTGTACATAACCCAAAAGTGGGAAAATTATTTTGTTGTTATCCACATAAAGCAGCGAGTAGTTTTTAGCATGTTGAAATTTTCAGTCAGCAAGCTAACGTCATCTAGAATCCTATCATAAATATTGCTGTATGCTCCTGCCTTTCTCTCTCTCCCTCTCCCCTCCCATCTCCCTGTGACCTTGTGCCTGTGTTAGTTTCTATAATGCCCGAATACGCACATCTTTGTATGATGTGTAGTACTAAACTAATTGTTTCACTTATTCATAGCTGCTTTCACATAATCATTTCCTAATGCTATACCCTTTTATATTTTCTATATAGCATAATGCATAATTACTCCCCGTAAGTTGAGGCCGGTAGTTGAATTTCGTGATGAAATTTTAGTTTATATTCTATGATTCTCTTATCAGGTATCTTTGGGCCCTTTGATGTTTGCGTCAAAATTTGTACTTGTAGGTGATCATTATCAATTACCACCACTTGTTCAGGTAATTCTCTCTCTCTCTCCATCTTTCAATTACGCTTAAGTTTGCTGCTTTAATAAATGACTAAATTTTTAATGTTCCTTCTGATATTAGAGTACCGAGGCCCGCGAAAACGGGATGGGTGTAAGCCTGTTTTGCAGGCTTTCAGAAGCACATCCCCAAGCAATTTCAGCTCTGCAAAGCCAGGTAGCTCCCACTTCATAAAAGGACACTTTCACTTTTCAAATCTCATGTTATTGTTTTCATATGAATATATACTACCTCCAAATGCAAATGAGAGTCCCATTGTTTTGTTGAATTTTCTTTCCAAATAATTATATAAGAAACACTAGGACAGAGTATTTCTTAGATAATTTTTTCAATATTAAAGTTTAAAGGCTAAAATTTATTAGAATTTTTTTTTTTTTTGAAAAAATTATGCCCAAATGTTTCCTATAATTACCTTTGTTTGGAAAAAATAAGTTAACCAAAAAAGTAGGACCCACATTTCCAGAAGGCAAAGTATAACTGAACATGCATGTTATTTCCATATGCAGTACCGTATGTGTTCAGCCATCATGGAGCTATCCAATGCCTTGATATACGGCAACAGATTAAGGTGTGGTTCCCCTGATATAGAGAATTCAAAACTGAAATACACAAGTTCAACATCTGTATCATTATGGCTCCATGAGGTAATGTTCTTCTTCTGATTTGGTTCTTTTTGGCAAATGATTTTGATTTCAGCATATTTAGATTCTAGAGAATTTGTGGGTTTTATGTGCCAAGCTTAATTTAAACCACCAACATGATTTCTTTATGTTCCTAGTGTCCGATGTGTTGAATTTTTGTCTTTGTGCATGGCCAATATGTTTGAATTTTCTAGGTTCTTAAATGCAGTTTTTTCTTTTTTTCATTCAGTAAAGAATTACAAGGTATTACTTGTTCTTGTACAAGTTCAATCTTATATTATTGATTTTTTTTATTAAAAGAAGATTTTTTTTTATGAATAGAGAAGAAATTAATAAGGATATGGAGGACAAGTCCTCCCAAAAGAAAACCGAAATCTAAGATAATAGATGTTAAAAAGGGGCCATTAGTATAGCACCGCCTGCCAATCTCTATGAAGATCTGACAAAGAAGTTCTCCTATCCCACTAAGGGTTCCCATTTCCCAGTAGCTAATTGTCTTCTATGGTTCTTTGTGATTTATAGTCAATGTAGATAATTGAGTTGGTTGGTCATTGACCAGCATTGAAAGTTAAATTGTTGAGGAAGGCAATGCAATATCTTCACTGCAGGATATAGATGCTGTTCATCTTATATATAAATAGTTTGGCAGCAGTGATTAGTTAAAACTATAACACATTGTCAACGTTAAGATTTTGATATTTAATACTGTACAACACTTTCATGACAACGTACCACTCTTAGTTGAAGACACAACCGGAAAATTTGGAGATGGATGGTCAAATCTGGCTAAAGCTTAGTTAATCAGTTTTTTCCAATCAAGTGAACAATTCTCAACTTATATCTAAGAAGTTGTGAATAGAACAACTATTATCCGCAGATTAACATACATTCAGAACTCAGATTGTAAATATCTTACAACGTAAGAGGTTTCCAAGTTGGAGCGGATGCATACTAGTACGAGTAACCAAATTGATGGTTCAATACTATATGTATTTTCTGTGCTTTAAGATGACAATACAGTGGAATAAAATCTAATGACGTTGAATCTTTTTTTTGTTTTGTGATCTGCAGGTTCTGAATCCAGACAGACCAGTAATATTTATTAACACAGGTCTGTGAAGATGTTAACCCTTCATTCTTTACCCCGTCATTATGAGTTGCTGTTTTCAGATCTATTGCTTATGCTGTTAACTAAAGCTTCACTTACAATTCAGATTTTTTGCCTGCTTTTGAGGTTAAAGATTGTAAAACCGTGAATAACTCAATTGAAGCTTATATTGTAGCTGAGGTATGCTATGTACCTACTTTTTGTTTCAATAATTCTCGGCATGTAGGATCCATTATAATTATTCTTTTTGTCACATATATTCAAACGTTCTTTTGTCATACATTCAGGTCACCGACAAATTGGTTCACAAAGGCATTCAGGGGGAGGATATTGGCATCATTACTCCCTATAACTCTCAGGCAGATCTCATTCGCCAAGCTATTTCAACTTCTGTAGAGATACACACTATTGACAAATACCAGGTTATCCTTCAAAATAGTACCTATATAATACCCTTCAAGTGTTTATTGCACTAAAATAAAATTTTATATATAAGAAAAAAGGTAAACTTAGACAATTTCTAATGAAAATATTCTCAAACTAATATAGAGTCTATGTGCTTCACTCTTTCGGCATGACTTTCTATTACAATTTTTTTTTTTTCAAAAGTTGTTATACTTGCAAGATCGTTGTTGTATATCAAAGTTTTAGAGGCTCCTAAACAGTTTCTGCAATAACAAGCATTGTTTCCTTTGGATGTTTTTATGCATGTTTATCCCACCAATCATTTGTACTTCTAAGTAACTACACTTTGTTGTTTTATGTATAGCACTGGCTCGCTTCACTATTCTCATGTCCGATTGATTTTATGAAACAAATAGTGGGGCCATCACATTGCAACTGTCAATCTCATTGTTCAACCAATTCCTACTTCGGTCCTTGTTGCATGTGTAATTTAACCAATTGGAAACCTTTTCTAATACTTTGTCAACCCCATCACTAAGTTCTTGTATTTTATAAATTTGACTTTATTAATTATATATACTGGTTGAGGAAATGCTAAGAGTATGAAAATAAATGGTCAGTAATTTTTGCCGCGCTTTTCATGTTCAATCCCTTGATTTTATAGGGAAGAGATAAGGATTGCATATTGGTGTCCTTTGTAAGGTCCAGCAAAAATCCAAGGAACTGCACTTCTTCTCTGCTAGGAGATTGGCATAGGATTAACGTGGCTCTCACACGTGCCAAGGTTGGTATTTCTGTATCTCAATAGATGTGCTTGTTCCATTTATTAAGAATTTATCCAGGACTCTTTTGGCATTCTAGTTTTTGCTTTTCTTGTGTAACGATGAGAATGCATTAATCAATTAAACCAGTACATAGTCCAACAACTCTCCGGGGTTAACTTTTTTTGCAACAAAAACTCTTTTCTCGCCTCCAGTTGGTTTCTAGTATCAGTAATTTTAAGTACCTTACCAAAATTGGAAGGATCCCATGTTCTTTTCCTGAAGTTTGCATAAAAATTAGCATTAGTTCTTTAACTTGAAATAATCATGGATTTGTTAGCAGAACAAGAATATTCACTCCACATAGCTGGAGGACAGACTCGGCATATACTAGTCATAATAACTGTGACTTCAATTTTTGAAAGGAATTGCAGCAATCTAAAATCAGAAGCAGACAGAAATTATGCATGTTCTTGATTATAATATTGCATTGGTTATTTGGTTCTTTGCTCATTGCTTCAACTGTGCTAAATTCTCCATTTCTGATCTTTTTTTATTGGTTTTGTTCAGAAAAAATTGGTCATGGTGGGGTCATGCAGAACACTTACAAAGGTTCCATTGCTAAAGCTTCTCCTAGAGAAAGTTGAAGAGCAGTCGGGCATTTTGAGTGTATCCAAAAATGATGTTAACTACAGACCAGAGCTGAAGAGATGCTCCCGAATCTGACAAGTGTAAATTTTTTTTTTCTATTTATCCTTATTTTTTAATTGGAAATTTGTATCTGCAAAATCATAATTAATGTATAGATTTTTATTTTTTTTGGCCTTTCATATTACACAAACGTGTAGTTGTTTTTCCAGTTGAATCACTTGTTAAGAACATGACCTTTTACTTTGCAGTCAACATTTTCACCTGCTATGGAGCTCACTAGTTAGGACTCAAAAGTTCCCAAACAACTTTTCTAATCATAGGGTTCTTTTTTAGTAGGCCAACAAAAATTAAGAAAGATAAAGGTTCAACCAAATAAGGTTTTTATTTTATTATTATTGTTATTATTTTTTTGCCTGCATTAATCTTTTATCACTTTATTATTGTAATTTCGTAAAAGGTTAAGAACATTAGCATTGGCATTAATACTTGGTTACATAATTTCTCTTTTTATATTATTTTTTAGCTTTTTAATAGTTAGTTATGTGTTTTATTTTGCATTTTTTTTGTAGATAATATCATTTTGTATTTTTAAAATTTAAAATTTCTTTTTTTAAACTATTTAATGTAAAAGAAAATGTGTTGCATATATATATATATATATATATATATATATATATATATATATATGAAAATTCATCAAACATGAGTTTTATATTTATGGAGGAGGTTACTAACCATTGAATTCATATATAGTTTATAATTTTCTGTTGTTTATTATAATTTTATGTAGTAAAAGAAAATTTTGTTTATAATATCAATTCATATATATTATTGAATTGCTTTTTTTATTCGTATAGTATTTATCGTAGCTTGTTGGAAAACGTAATAGGCAGTTCAATTACTGTTAGAGATGGAGCGCAGTCAAAATACGATTTTTGGGTGGAATCGATAGTCTTTTTTGAAATGACCAATTAACTTCGCAACGAAACTGCTTGTTACAAATAATTTGGCAAAATAAAAGAATTATTACTCATATAAATGTTCTTGTTATTACAATGAAACTTCATAAACACGATTTTTAATATTTATAGAGATCGCCAATTCCTGATTGCATGTATATTTTTATGTATCTTTATTTTATTTTTTATGTAGTAGAAAGCTTATGTGTGTGTGTGTGTGTATATATAGTTAACTTGTAGTAAAATTATGGGCTGCCGATATATCCGTAGCATGCTTCATTGTACGTGGCAGTAAAGAACATTTCATACAGACTATATCGGTATCACATTCGAGGTTTGGAAAACCTTCTGGATGATCTTTGACGGGTGGATACGCTAATGGGGTTGGGTGAGGATCCCATCTATGATTGACCGTAGCTGGCAACAAGGCACAACCTTTGTGTAGATATATATAAAATTCACCATATATCTTCTTCACATCCAAAAGTCATGATACCATCCACTAGTTTCACTTCCATAGATCTCTCTCCTTAGACTTTCCGCATCCATTACGATCTTCTTGTACGTAGCACACTTGAAATCCAAGTGAAATTGACAGAAAAAGAATATTCATGCATGCAAGCGCACTCATATATATATATATATATATATATATATATAGCAGTTGATGTAAAAATTAGGTTTAGTGAACTTACGACCGACCAGCACATGCTTTGGGCGTGATGGGTGTTGCAACTCTTGTGGTAATTGCACAAAATCTATGGAGAAAGAATTCACATTGAAGCCAACCATAGAATGGAATGGATGATCAATCAATATAGGTTG
The DNA here is from genome assembly GCA_947179155.2 of Hedera helix. NCBI lineage: Eukaryota > Viridiplantae > Streptophyta > Magnoliopsida > Apiales > Araliaceae > Hedera > Hedera helix. The sequence goes on from OX359280.1 coordinate 39,914,113, forward strand.
GTTGCACGAAACCGTCGCATACCATTTTATCAACACTCCTAATCGCCATCTCAGTATTGAGTTGGTCGAAAAGGACTAGCGGATGGACGATCTTTATGAACCCAATAGTTGATATGATCCTTTGCATGCTATAGATGGTGTTATCAACGACGACTACACTAATCGCCTTAACAAATTGTTGCACCATTGCATGCAGTACTGAGGATTCATCATGCAAGGGTAAGTAAATCATTTCTCATTTTTATCAATAGATCTGAAACGACAAATGTAAGATTGACACAAAAGTAAGATAAATGGAGGGGAAAAAGGCTGAATTATCAAGTTGTCAGTCAATTTTAAAGTAGTCATTTAAATATCAAAATGAACACTTGCATGTCTCCTTATAGTTGTCACTTGGTGTCTATTATATTCCTTTTATTTATTTTCCCCCAATTTCGTGTCACGTACTAGTCATGTGTCTGTTTAATGTTCATATTTTTCTCATTTGATCCACGATGTAAGATACCGAGTTCTCTTAACTAATACGTGAACTGCTTCAATAGGGTATTTTACATGATAAAATAACAAAGATACATTCATTAACAGGAGCATGACTATTAATTGAGAACAGGTCAGATACATGGAACAAAACTAACACTAAGTGACAACTATAAGGAGATGAGTGTTCACTTTAGTAATTGGAAGACCACTTTAAAATTGACTAACAACTTGGAGAGACAATTATATATATAATTCAGGAAAAAAAGACCACAAAAATTAAACCTACAAGTAGAAACTAGAATTAGGAAATTTTACAATAGCCAGGAGATGGTACCTTAATGTAAATGATTTTGTTGCCGATGATGTGACACATTTGATATGGGCAAATAATCTGCCATTCAAACAATAGTAAAGCCAATGCACTGGATTCAGTGTCTTTTTGCAGATAATGCAACTGGGCAAATACTGTGGAAGCGAATAGTCAAGGACGAGGGAGTGTTGGCGACGAAAACTAGAAATAATGGTAACCGGTGAAGTAGCTGGCGCAGCTCTTGTGAATCCGAAATGGACAGCTATATATGACAGCTATAGATAGGAGCAGTCTTTTCTTTATCTTGGGTGCCGCAGGCATCCCATTCAAAGGAGGCTTGTCTGTCTATTCACTAACCTTAGCCAGTGCTGCTTATGACCTGGATGATGATCACTAACCTTAGCCAGTGCTGCTTATGACCTGGATGATGAATGCTACCACTGTCCTGTAAAGAACATGCCAAGCAAATGTTAAATTTACAACCCAAACAGAACTGATAGATGAACCGATCATCATGCTGTACATCATGAAAAGCATTACAAGAGGTCCAACGTTTATATTGTGGGCGTGAATATAGGCAAAGAAGGTGTTGTAGGTGCATTGGGCATTTGAGTTTTTAGAGAACTAGTCTATATAAATGATTTAGTAGTAGGATTATCACTTATATATTACTCCTTCCCATCCAATTTTTTTTAATTGACGTTTTATGAGAAAATACAAATATTATGTTATGCAATTAATGATTTGTGTGATTAATTAAAATGAGTATAAAATTTTGATATTATCTTTCAAAATTTAGTAAAAAAAGATAAAAGATGAATAAATTAATATTTAATGCTAGAATAATATAGCAAACTATGTCATTAATGTTTCCTTAAAATTTATAAACAACAAATAAATTTTTTTATTTTTTAATAAGATTGATAAAAAAGAATAGAGAAAATAATTTTAAATATACTTAAAGTCCCAAATATAATGAAAGAGGAAGAATTGAGACGGTCTATGTATTGTATACTCCACAAGTGATTTGCTGAAACATGCATTTGAGTGAAATCATGAATTTGACGAGGTACAATATTTTATGGTTATTGATTGCTGTGTGGCTGGCTAGTTGCCTCTTATGACTAGCTAAGGGTTAGTTGTGGAGTAATTATTCGGTGACAGTTTTGAGGCACCGTCATGTAATGCGTGATATTTTAAATTAATTATATTTTTTTTATTTTAATGGATCCAGAATTATAAGTAATGGAACACCACTAAAATAGAAAAATATGATTAACCTAAAATATCACGTAATAATGTCTCAGAACCACCGGATAATTTTTTGTTAATTGTGGCTATAAATACAAACTTAAGTGAATGCTATTGGTGGTTGCCACTTGCCACTTGCCACTTGCAAGTGATGCATTAACTGACTCACTATTCTATATGATAAATAAGCTTTGGATGTGATATTGTTACCTAATTTTCAAACTAGTAAATATGTACAAAAATATACATGATAAACAAATAATATATATAATGATAAATATATATATCAACTCAATCTTATTTAAACAACATAATTTAAGCTAATAAATTGAAATTATGAAAATTAACAATTAAACTAACTAATAAACGGAATAAGAAAACCTTAAATTATAATTTTTTTCAATGCTTCATCTAAATATCTTCACTCTTTTTTAATTAAATAATTATAACAAATCATTAACCGATAATTCATCATTATTTATAAATCTCTTCCGATGATCATATAAGCATATTTCTTCTAAACAAATCACATTCGACTTAATTTTGACAAGATTCACTTGAGTTTAGATACTCACAATGGTTACACCCGACATATAGGTATATTCTTATCCTATACACAAATCATGTTATTTAATGCTGAGAATAATCTAGATCGCATGTTATCATACCCAGTTCTAACACTATAATCTATCTTCCAATTTCATATAGGTTACCAAACTAATTACTAGTCAGGTAATTAAACATTAAAGCACAAAATATGACAATCCATTAAAATCTTAGATTGAAAATTTAATTCATAGCAAATATAAAAATCATAATCTCCAAAATATTCAACATCAATAGAATACAAAAATAAAAGAAGAGTTTAGAAAAGAAAAAACGTTGTCATCCAATCTTCTATCTTCAAAGCGTCCCAATCATTGACCTCCATTGGTGTTGATCTTGCTAACTCTTGAACTCCAAAATTATTGAAGAATCAGCAGACTCCCATAGAGATTAGTTGTCTCCTCTTACTTTTCTCTCCCCAAGATTATAATTTATAGTTCATGTTGCAAACCCTAGGGAAAAACCTAGCAGGAGTCGAATCCAACTCAAAATCCACAAACGTAGCATTAATTAAGACCAGCTAGTTTCATGAACTAGCGTTTTTGTGTTCCAGCGCCGCAACACCCATACGCTATTTTGGGCTATGACGACGATCTATAACGTCGGCATAAATCTTAAAACCATCGCCATACAATCCAATGCTATTTGGCTATGATTTTGGACATTTTTTCTTCCAAACATCAATTTCAATGCCCCTCTTCCACTATCCTACAAAATAAAATAAAAACACATAAAAGTAGCCGAAAATACTTGAAAATCACAAAATATCAAGCTTAGAAATAATCAATTTGTCATTATAAAACTCATTCATCAGATACTAAGACTCACTATTCTATATGTTTTACCAAACTCAAATTTATAACATTCTATTATTTTATATATAAAAAATTCCAATTAAAAATATCCAAAAATTTCACAGTAATATAATTTCAAGCAAAATCCACGTCATGTATGAAAATCTTTCACGAAAACTCAGAGCTTGTCACTGGGGTAAAAGCATCAAGGAAGAAAGGATGGACAGCAAGACGATAAAGGGAGACAATTTTTTTGTTGAGAATATTATAATATTAATATAATAAATAATTATGTTCATGAAAGTATAGACAATTTTTTTTAATCACTTTTTAAGTATTTTTATTGAAAAACGAGTCAAGAGTGATTGAATTTTTTTCCAATCTATTCTCATGTCATGCAAATAATATTCGAAGTACATTTTACAAATAAATTACGTCTTTTATTGGTAGCTGAATGGGCTAAAATGTTGAGAACGACCAAACACACACACACACACACACACACACATATATATATATATATATATATATATATATATAAGAAAAGCGACAACAAAAGCAAAGGCAAAAGCTTGGAAATTCACGTGGGACACACAAATAATTGAATTTGGTCTTTTGGATAATGGGTGTGTGATAGATAAGACGCCGTGGTTGGGGATTTTAATTCATTCGGATAAGAAGAGAATTAATCTGAACTAGCTTAACTAGTTAAGCTAGTTCTCATGGATGCATTCACTTAATTTGGCAACCTTTTCCCTTAAAAATTAATTAAGCAGTGTATCGTCTTTAATTAGCTAGCTAATTAGTTTGGTATTATATATGTATGTCCTGGCCTTAACTCAGTTAATTTTGATATACACGTCATTTTGATAAGATAAGAACATATCTATTTTATAGAAATAAATAATTAAAATTTCAGAAAAATACTAATTAAAATTAGATAAAATTCAAAATCATATTAATTTTATATTTTAACGGAGAAAGTATGATCGTGGGACATCTTTTTATCTTTTGTGAGATTAAAGATAATTTAAATAGAATTTTCTTAGAATGTGCCCTAAAGACATTCTAAGCGCCGAAAATAATACATAATAATATTTATTTATGTATTTGTATTGAATTCAATGTATAAAAAAATAATATACTAGTGGACCCTATGTATTGAATTCCGTAAAAATATATAAACAAATAAAATTTACCTTTATTTTCTGCGCTTAGCATGTGTCCTTAGGACACATGCTAAGAGGACCCATTTAAATAATCAGCAAATATGACTGCAGTTGTAGTCATCAATGGCAACTTGCCAACTAGCCGCTAGCGACAACAGTCAGTTCAGTTAGTGCATGAAAATTCTCAGTCATCATTGGCAAGCGGGAAAACTATACCATTGTCAAAAAAGCAGCTAGCCAAACAGCGATCAATAACCACACACACACACACACACATATATATATATATATAAAGTCGTATTTACGATAATCGATTGTTAAATTATTATTTTGATAATTAATATATGAGATATTTTTGTTATGAGAATTTATATTGTTGGACTCTAATAATAGAGCCAAAAAAAAATTAAAATTACCTAATTTTAAATTATAAAAATAGTAATCAATAAAATTCATGACTTCTCAGGAATGGAGTGCACATCATCTTTTTATGGAAGGAAGTATGGTTATCATCAGGAGCATGTTTGTCAAAACTACGTTCATAGAATTTGACTATATGAGACTTTGATGGTTTTATATTAATAATTTATTTTTGACATATGCAAATTTTAATTTTAAAAAAGTATGTTTATTAAGAGTATATTTTTTCATACAATAATATAATTTTATTATTATGTCATTATTATAAAATTAAACACTTGTTATATTTAAAAATAAATATAAAAAAATATTATTTTAAAAAATTATAAATTTTGCAATTTGAACAAAATGAGTACTATTTTAATTACCTTTGTCAGGATATCTGACATCTCAGTTGTAACAACTACTTTCCCAGAAACTTAATTGTACAAGCCTTTATCTGGAGAACGACAAAACCAGAAACCTAATTTGATTTTAATACTACATAAAAGGTAGTCATCGTGTTCAGGTATCATCACTGCTAAGTCCAGTCAGCTAATTTAGAAAATTGAAGTAAAATAATAAGAATAAATTTACGCATACACTCTTTTTATAAATAATTATTTAATGATTATAGAATATTATTATATAATAATTTATATATTATTATTTTAATATTTAAAATATATTATTTTATTTTATATATTAAAATGATAATACATAAATAGTATAAAATATCACGTAATTGATGTCTTAAAAATATCTAATATTTTTTTCCGTTCTTATACCTTTCTTACATAAATAATTATTTTTTAATTAAAAAAAATTCATGCAAATTACATAAACACTCTCTATACTATTTTTTTTGTCAAAAAATTATTATTTATGTAAAGAAGATTTATGTCCAGATTTATTCAAATAATAATACTCCTCATTGTGATGTGTGCCCATATTATTTTAATCCATTCAGTGCGCCTTTCTTGACCTAAAAATATTAAAATATACCAACAAATATATTATATTATATAGTTTATATATTTTTTGTTGTTTCAAATATTGAAAAACCACAGTACCTATATATAAGACCCACCGGCCTAAAGAATCATCATCTCTCACATTCACAAAGCAAAAGGGGGTGTAGTACGTATTCTCTAGCACTAGCAGCAGGAAAAAAGAAAATATGGCTTCAACACCAGGGTTTCTTTCTGATTGGCCATGGAAGCCATTGGGAAACTTTAAGGTATTCATTTTTTGGTGTATTCGAGCTTATAAGTTGTTTAAATATTTAGGCTCATAAACAGATATATTAGACTTCATTTTCTCTAATTATTTTGTTGTATATGGATGGATTGGTTTTTACGTACTAATTTTTGTGGGGTTGGTGAAGTACGCAATTTTGGCGCCATTTGTGGCTCACAGCATCTACTGGTTTGTTACAAGCGAATCTGGAGGGGAAAGAAGCCTTTTTAACTTCCTAGTTCTTCCATTTATGTTGTGGAGAATGCTGCATAGCCAGCTTTGGATTTCGTATTCTCGTTATAGAACCGCCAAGCTTAGGATCGTGGACAAGAATATTGAGTTCGAACAAGTTGATAGAGAACGAGATTGGTACGTACGTAAATTTAATATATGTAAATTGTTTCCCTTGTTTTTGTACACAGGTATGTTTGTTTGTAATTATTAATTATTAGTGTCTTGTTTATTTTTAAATTTTGACTTGAGTCTGTTAGTATATAAATTATAAAGTAATTTATAATCTCGAGACTATTTAATTATATAATTAATAGTTTTATAATTATAATATTATGAATTATAATATCGGGATTATATTTTTGCAAACAAACATGCCGATATTGTCGATTGGATTTAAGGTGGATACTTCCGCAGACAACGTACAGAGACACTACTACTCGTATCCATCGGAATTAATAATATTTATGTTTATCAACTTGTAGGGATGATCAAATCATAATGGTTGGACTTGTATACTACGTGCTTAGTATGGTGGATCCTCAAGTTGCTAAAATGCCCCTGTGGAGAACAGATGGTGTGATCATCTCCTTTTTGCTTCATGTTGGCCCGATTGAGTTCCTCTACTATTGGCTTCACAGGGCATTGCACCACCACTATCTCTACTCTCGCTACCACTCCCACCACCATTCTTCCATTGTTACCGAGCCCATAACATGTACGATCTTGACATCTTCAAACTTCCAACAATATGATTACATGCCTTGTTCGATTATATTACTGGGAATTTGAGACCACAATCTCATATAAATATTATTGGGAATCTGAAATGACCTGTACCAGTCGTCCCCTTGTTATGCTAGATTATTTTTCTAATGCTAATTTTTTTGTGTGTGCCCACAGCTGTCGTTCATCCATTTATGGAGCATTTAGCGTATCTAGCGCTGTTTGGAGCCCCAATGGTGACGACAAATCTCACAGGAACTTCCTCAATAGCTTCAGCCTTTGGTTACCTCGTTATCTTCGATTTCTTAAACAATTTGGGACACTGCAATTTCGAGTTCATACCAGCATGGCTATTCTCTGTTTTTCCTCCCCTGAAGTACTTAATATACACTCCATCATTCCATTCTCTTCACCACACTCAATTCAGGACAAATCTATCGCTCTTCATGCCGATTTATGACTACATGTATGGGACAATGGATAAATCAAGTGAAGTATTGCATGAAACTTCACTACAAAAACAAGAAGACACTCCAGATGTGGTTCATCTTAGTCATTTAACTACAGCAGAGTCCATATATCATCTAAGGCTTGGATTTGCCTCTGTTTCGTCCCAACCCGAGAAGTCGAAATGGTACCTAAGGCTGTTGTCACCTGTGACATGGTGGTCTGTGATCATGACAACTATCTATGGCAAAACAATCGTCGCGGAGAGGAACAACTTGAAAGATCTCAAACTCCAATCTTGGGCAATCCCAAGATTCAATATCCAAGTATGTAGTTTAGAAACAATTATGTTATGTCTGACAACTCAATTCCAATTTCAAAGTTTGGAATTGAGTTTCCAGATATAGCGTTACATGTATTTGTTAAAGCTATTTGAAGGCGGGCTGATGTTAATATTATTGGGTATATTTTTTTTTTGCAGTATTTTTCTAAATGGCAAAGAAAAACTATCAATGGCTTGATAGAAAATGCCATACTAGAAGCGGAGGCAAGAGGCACTAAGGTCCTAAGTTTAGGCCTTTTGAACCAAGTAAGTGAACACACACACACACACACACACACACACACACACACACACACACACATATATATATATATATATATATATATATATATATATATATATATATATATATTTATCTTTCAAATTTTCTCTTGATTTTTCCCTCGCCATTAAGTAATTTTATTTATTTCTTTGCAGAGTAAAGAACTTAACCAAAATGGAGAATTTTACATCCAAAAGTTCCCTAAGCTAAAACTGAGAGTAGTGGATGGGAGTAGCTTGGCAGTTGCTATTGTCCTTAACAACATTCCACAAGGAACAACCCAAGTGCTCCTTAGGGGAGAACTTACTAAAGTTGCTATTTCTGTGGTTTCCATTTTGTGCAAAAAGGGCATTCAAGTGGCTGCAGATGGGGAAGAATACCAATTGCTCGAGGCTGCCACTAGATCTCATGATAATTTGTTGCGGACAAGCGGTTATGAACAAAAAGTATGGTTAGTTGGAGAGGGATTGAGTGATGAAGAACAGTCGAGGGCTGATAGAGGAACAATTATCATTCCTTTCTCAACATTACCTCCTATCAAAGTTCGTGACGATTGCTCGTACCACCATACACCAGCAATGGTGATCCCTGCATCTGTCGAAAATGTTGATTCTTGTGAGGTTAGTATTTTTATATGACATTTACATATATTTTTAGACGATTGATTGATATTGCACATCAACTTATAATTGTTACTAAAAGTTTTATGTGTTGCCAACGTAATTACAAAGCGTCGCTAAATCTATATTAGATCTAGCTCAACTGGCCTTCTTTTTTTAATTACCAAATGAATCTTCAAATATTTTCCTAGTGTCAGATAATACTAATATTTTTTTCCCGTATTTATGTAACAGAATTGGTTGCCAAGAAGAGTGATGAGTGCTCCGCGTGTAGCTGGGATGGTGCATGCCTTGGAGGGATGGACAGAACATGAATGTGGTAGCACAATTTTGGACATTGGAAAAGTTTGGGAAGCTAGTCTTAAACATGGATTCCGACCTTTAACTACTCCCTATTAGCAGTCCATGGCCATGATTTTGTTATTTCATAAAAAAAATTAAAGGTTAAGAGAGCTTAATTGTATATGTGACAATGAAATATTGGAACTAAGATCCTCTTATTGAGTTGATCCTATTGCAGCAGCAGTTTGTGAAAGCAGTGCTCTCTCCTGCTTGAATTTATGGCCTCCCTCGCCCTCCTTTGCTTGTTCACCAAAAATTACTTACAAGTGAAGCATGTTGTAGCACATGTCATGTGGGAAAGATTCAGGTTGATTATATGCTGTAGCGTGAACATGCTATATATGTTTATTAACTTTATTTGGCTTTACATGTAATTTCCTTCGAATTATCACTGTCAACATTTTCTCGTTTTGGCAGCTTAAAATTGCAGTGGTGCCAATATCGTGTTCCTACTGCACTACATGCCGGCAGGACCAGTTGTGATGTTCACTGCTGCTGCCTCTTAATTATCTTAAAAGTTTTTCCAACTTTGTGTATTCTCCTAGGCTAGAAATAAAAGCACAGCTCAGATCAAGAAGACAAAGAATCAAAGATGGGTTAACAAATACACTAGGCAACACCGCAACAACTTTTATACAGATTGATTCTCATCCTTTCAAAACTAGCACTTTAAGATTGAGGTTCATATAATTAATGATCAAATTACAAATAGCATATTACAAGTGTTTTTGGATTAACTAAATTATTAGTTTTAATAGACAAGTTATACTATATTCGCAAAAAATATTTTTATTGGACAAAGACATGACTTTTTTTTTAATTGTACAATCATCTCACAAGTTGTAATTAAGTTATTGTTCGAGGTACCTTGAACAAAACAAAATATGGTAGTGGAAGTATATTATTAATCTAATCTGCCACAACTTTAAATTTATTAATCATGTTTTATATATATATATATATATTCTCAATTGTTTAAAAAAATATTGATTTAGACATAAAATAATATAAAATTAACATACATGTTGATAAATATATGACAAAATTAAATTATAATCAACATAAAAGTTTATACGATAAATTAAATTAAATTAATTTTAATTCTGACATATTTCTTATATATATATATACACGTTATAATTATAATTTTGCTGAAAATTTTATATTGCATAATAGGACTCATATAAAATCACACATATCACACGGTGTCTTATTAATTTTTTCCGCGCATCTTTGTTGACTTGAAAATTTTGCCAATTCTTTTCTTAGTCTTTTCTTAATTAGTTTTATTATTTATTTAGTGTGCCTTCAGCCTTCAGGTATTTGAAAATAAACAAATTTGTTGTTGACTTGAAATATCATATGACTAATGCTACACAAATAAAAATAAAAATCTCAGCTCACAAAATGATATATATGGAAATCCCATAAAACCACTACTTTGCTCGTCTTATAATAAGATAAATAAATAAATTCTCCTGCTGCTTTCGATTTTCTGTTGCAGTGGATTACAACAATGACAATTATGTGATGAACTAAATTCCCTTTGTTTGTCTGTAATGTTGATTTGTGGGTTGCTTTGAGATTCAATATATAATATTTGTTAGTGGATTGGTCCAAAAAAATTGGTTTATTTTGTGGGCGAGCCCTTTTTTGTTTGGGGATTGAAATGCTGAATTTGAGATTTGGGTTTGCTTGGTCTCAATTGGTCTTAGTCATTTGGTATGAGGTGTAATTTGTCTACAGCCACAGGTGTAATTTAGAAAGGTGGGAAAATTGGTACCCTGCAACAAGCTTATTAAATTTCATGCAAGGCCTAGACGTAGACATTGTGCAGGTCATTGGAATTACCTCGGACATTATCACCCAAGGAACTGCTCCCATTCCAATTGAAAATGATGCTATGTATATCTGGTTATATTAGGCAAATGTTAAAGCTGAATAATGTGTGAGAATAGAAACAAGTATTGAACTTTGTAAGAATTATGATTTTACCAAAACACAAGAAACCGCCAAGATGGGAACCCATTCAAGCAACAAATTTTGCCCCTATTCACCGAGATAAGGAGCAACAAGAAGCTGTTATTATGAAGACAAAAACACATGGCAAAAGTTATAGTATAAGTAACATACCTTAAGAAGGAAGAAAGCAGTTCCAGCTAGGAAACAACCAAGAAATGTCCCGGTTGCAGAAACCTGAAAGCTAAGATTTTAGTTCATTTATTTGAAATAACCTTAAATTTAGCTATCAAACAAATCAAAAGCTTCAGTCTTGGTGAGTTTGCTAACATTAGTAAATTAATCAAGTAGAACTTAGTACTCACCATAAGAAGTAGTCTTCTTCCGGATTTGTCCATTAATATTGCTCCAACCATTGTTATTGAGTCGTGTAGTTTCATCTTCTTCGTTTGTGTTGGAGATTGAGTTTAAATATTCAATCTTTTTATTCTTTTTGTCTGCATAAGTATTAGCATACAAATGCATATGTATCTTATCCCCAAAAATTCAGTACCCATTAGCTTGCAAAAATTCTGTACCCATTAGCTTGCAAAAATTCTGTACTATTTTTTAGTTCCATCTTTTTTCTCCCTTTAAGGAATTAATCAAATCAAATTCATCTCAATTCTTCCAACTTAATCTAGAGGCTCACATATCATCTCACACAAAAAATATCCCACCCAAATAATATTTCTACTCCTTTTGTTTATGAGGTCTCCCTATTCTATCTCCCGTCTCTTTTTTCCCCAATTTTCGCAAACAATCTTGGCACTCCATTTTGCTCCTCCCACCGGCGAGCAACACAGACCATCTCTAGACTCCTTAAATGTACATATTATATAGTTTGTTATGTAGATTTTTGCAAACCATTGAAGAGCTTTGCTTATGGAATGTATGACAATGGAAAAGTAAATCATATTTTAAAGTATCTTCTACTTCACAAATGGAAAAGTAATTATGAACTCTATCCACAAAAATAATGCACATTATGTTCGTCCCTAAATTGTTTTTTATACATTCTTAAGCTCAAATCGAGACATGTTATATTAAGCTTCATAATTTAAATAGGGTAGAATTCTATTTTGAATCAAAAGTCATTTTCATATTCAGTATAAAGCTTTACACTTTAGTGTTACAAAAGGGAAAAAACAGTTGGGTCTGTGGCTTCCCTATGTTGAATTATTGTGATTCTCTTGGTTTTTATTGGCTTAGTCATCTTTTTGCTACTTGGTAGTAATTTAGGACTTTACTGGAGAATTTTAGTGTAATTAATTTCAAGTTTTATTTGCCTGCTCTGCACAAAAATGATTGCTCAAGAATCTTTTTTACATAAGGTAAGAAATTACTGTTTAAGGTTATTGTATTCAAGATGTTGTTGGATATACTTGGCCAGGAGTGATATGGATTTGTTTTGATTGAAAATTTAGAGGAACTTTTTGGATTGAATTTAGATAATAGCTAGAATGATTTTGGAAAATATTATGAAAATTTTGTCTTCTACGAAGCTTTGGTTTAACCCAGTAGAGGAAAAGAGAAGGAGAAAGTGGAATTCTTTGTTTTTGTTTTTGTTTTTGTTTTTGGGGGAGGGGTGGTGTGCTTAGGGAGGGAAAGAGCTTTAGTATTTCTCTGAGAAATTTGTAAATTAATCACCCATGTTGTGCATAAAGTGCTTTGCGTTAGTCAAATTTCACTTGCAAGTAGATACATAATATTAATTGTGTAGTACTCCGATTTGTTTTAATTATCATGTCCTATTCCAGCTGAGTAGCTTATTGTGATAGCATCAATTAAATTTATAATTGGGCCCAATATATAGTTGTTTCCTCTTAATTTTAGTAGATCTTATTGATTTTTTTAATTAATTATTTATTTAAATTAATGTCGTGACAGATGGACGACGACCTAGAAAATACCTTATGATAAGTTTTTCTTACTTTTTATCTAATCTTTTTGCCCGCTTATTTACTATTCAACGTTTTTTTGTCTATAGGTACGAAGACTTTGTCATAATAATGAGTATGAACTAAATTGTCTCCGTATACGTGAGGTAGTGGATCCTCACACATATTTTCTTTCTTCTTCTTTTTTTTTTTTTTTGCTTTTAAGTAGCGTTTTCTTACACATAAGGAGAAAAAAAAGATTTGATGCTATGTCGAATTCCAAATTTAAGGGGAAAGAAAAATCAATCTCTTCTAGCTAAAGAACAAAAAATAAAGATTGCCAACTGGTATCACTTTTAATCCTATTCTTTTCTCTCTGTTTTTACAATGGATTTGGATGTTATTGAATTTAAAAAATTTTAAGTTTCGTTTTATGTAGAACGTTTGATTTGTCAATATGTTTTTGGTTTGTCTCTTTTAATATTACTTTTTTTTAATCGTGTTATTCTATGTATATAATTGAATTACTGAGGAACTATGATATTTTATTTTTTTTACCAATTTTGTAGTTGAAAGTTTTAGTTTCTTAATCTTAATGTTGTTTTGTAGCCTTTAAGCTTTTACTATAGAACATGTTACTCTATGGTGTTGGATGCAACTGTGGCTATGGTGTCATGTTAATTTTTTATAAGTTTGTGGTTTAGGCACCAAACTATAATGTTATATCAAAATCAATATTGGCGCAATACGCAACGTTTGTTCCAGAAATGCGTTATGCTAGGAAAGAAAATGAGTGCTCCAAATGTCAATTGGGACAACTTACACATCACGAAAGAGAGCGATCAAAACATTGTGTGTAAGACCCCGAATTTTATGAAATACAAAATTTAATTTTTCTTCATATATATATTTTTTGAAACAGTAAGTGGTTAAATTAACAAAATTGAAAGTTAAGGATGTTATGTGCAAATTTTATTTTGTCGGACAATATTCGCTTTGTCGGGGAATATTCGTTTGGTCGGGGAATATTCGTGCCGTACGACGGCGCCGAAATAATAAATTATTGGTGGACCCCACAACGGAATATTTGTCGGATATAGAAAACGACAGAAGTAACCTTTTTAAATAAAAATAGTCAACGGAACTGTTAAAATACCGGTGATAAAAGAATAGTAGCATACGGTAGTTTATGGTATTTTCTGTAGCACACGGTACTCTACAGTAACACACGGTATTGCATAGTGTCTCATATTATTGGTCTGATAATTGACACCGTAACTGTTACGCATCATTTCATCGATAATTGTCACTGCATAATATTTTATATTATCAATTCAATAATTGTTGTTACACAGTATTTTGCATTATTGATTTAATAATTGTCATTACACTGTATTTTATATCATTGAGTCAATAATTGTTGTTGCACTGTTTTTAAAATTATTGAACCTAATAATTGTCACAGTAACATATGCACAGTAATTCACATTATTGAATCAATAATTGTCATTACACAGTAACGTATGCTTTATTTTACATTATTGTTATCTCTATTATGATGTTATTTAAACAGTTGTATTTCATTAATTTATTGACTTGATATCTAAGAGCTAACTATACTGTATTTATAACAATTAGTCATAATAATTGAATTGATAAAGTTATTTGTTTATAATATAAAGTTAGGTGATTATTAGGTGATATGAAATGAATGGTGTAGATTAAAATGTGAATTATTGTTGAATAATTGAATTGATTTGTTTATAATATAAAGTTAGGTGATTATTAGGTGATATGAAATGAATGGTGTAGATTAAAGTGTGAATTATTGTTGAATAATTAAATTGATTTGTTTATAATATAAAGTTAGGTGATTATTAGGTGATATGAAATGAATGGTGTAGATTAAAGATAATATAATATTTGAAATGGATGGTGTAGATTAAAAGATGATCTTTAAATGAATG
Organism: Hedera helix; assembly: GCA_947179155.2. Lineage (NCBI taxonomy): Eukaryota > Viridiplantae > Streptophyta > Magnoliopsida > Apiales > Araliaceae > Hedera > Hedera helix. The sequence continues at coordinate 39,929,177 of OX359280.1, forward strand.
GTTTAGATTAAATTAATGATAAGATTTTTGGCTATAAATAGAAGCCTTAACTTAAGGATTTTTCATAAACTTCCTTACTTGTTCTTTCTTTCTCTCTCTAAAATACTTCTTGTGAAAGTTCTCTCTAAGTGTGCATAAGTCATCTTGAGTATTTGTGAAGATCTATAAGTATACGTGTACTGTTCAAGTTAATCAACCTCATTTAAATCAATATCCAGTCACGTGTTACGGTAAGGGATACCATCTTTTTCATCTTCCATTATTCAAACATACTATGGTAAGGGATTATCATTATTTGATTCTCGATAATAATATTGTTTCTTCCTTACTCATAAGACGTGCCTTTTATTTCCATGTATTAAATTGTGGGAATAACCTTACGGAGCGGATTGCCGCCTGTTGGTGAATAACCTTTCGTATTCATTCATTATTAATCTCTGAGAATAACCTTACGGAGCGGATTGCCGCCTGTTTGGTGAATAACTCTTTGTACTCAAATTCTATTAAATTGTGGGAATAACCTTACGGAGCGGATTGCCGCCTGTTTGGTGAATAACTCTTTGTACTCAAATTCTATTAAATTGTGGGAATAACCTTACGGAGCGGATTGCCGCCTGTTGGTGAATAACCCTTTGTATTAATTTCCTTCACCTTTTGTTAATCAAACCTGCTACGGTAAGGGATATTATTTTCTTTCATACTCCTAAATCGAAATTTATTATGGAACTATTGCTTCTATAATTCCTGAAAATATTATATGTTCCATAATAGTTGAACTTCATTATTTCAACTGAACCTTCCTATTTACGTGAATCTTTCTATTGAATTGTAACCGTTATTCTGAACTGTGGATCTTGAATTTCACTCCACATCATGTTGACAATTTGGACATTATTTGAATCTGTACAAAGTAAACTTCCGATACTTATTGTTATCCTATTTCTTCTGTTCATCATTTATATCATTCTAATCATCCAAAAATCAAGCTGTTGTGAATATCTGTGGCCGGGGGCACAGATGTGATATATTTGTTGAACAGATGATAGGTTAAAGGCGATATAATAGGTTAAAGGCGATACATCTGTTCGGTGTCTTTTATGGCACGTGGTGAATGTTCTCTTTGGCCCGTAGTGCAAAGATGAACTGTTGTTTGGTATGATTATGACCAAAGGCTGAATCTGGTATAATCATGACCGTTGGTGCTATATTGAATATCTTTGGCCCGTAGTACAAAGATGAACTGTTGATGTGCATGATTATGATCAGGAACTGTGAATTTGTATTATCTTGACTAATGATATTTCAGATGATAAAAGTTGATGATGTTTTTCCTAAAAAGAGAACCGAGTGGACATTATAGTCTGCATTATTCTTCTAATAGATTACTCATTCCGCTGCTATTATTGATCTGAACGTTGTTTAAGAATTTAACTGCAGTTTTTGATATAAACCTTGTAGTCTATTGTATTCATTCAAGAACTCAACTGTTGAAGACTAATGATAATTTATTCATCATTATCTTAGTCATGATATTCTTTACTGGGCTATTTGAGCTCACCCTTTCTTTTGTTCCATTGTTTTTCAACAGGAGATGAAAACATAACAGGGTCTAGCCGGGGAATGGAGTGAGGGTCCGAGGAATAGTTATCATAGTCTTCACGTTTTGTAAAATAGTGTGGCAATAATAGTGAAGACTTAGTTGTGTATTATCATACACTGTATTGTTGTACGTTGTGCTTTGTTGTAATAATTTTGTTGTAGTATTTTGACGACTCAAGTTTGGGCTGTGTGGGCCCAGATTTGGGGGCGTCACAGTTGGCATCAGAGCTTAGGGATATGGTCTTTAATGGAGATCTGGGGTTAGAACTAGGAGGGGAGAGACGAATAGAATCAATCACTAGTGTGTCCTACCTAAATTAGATTTATTTTTTATCTAATGAATCGATTTGAATGTAGGAACATGAAGAGATGAGTCAGTTTATTTGAACTAACATTTATTTTGTGACCACAGTTAATTATGGCATCTGGAAATCAGGAGGTTAACTATGAAATTACCGAAACAAATGTAGCTGCAAAACAAGAGGCGACGAATAATCTTCTTACAAACTCAGAGTTGAATCATTTGCCTAAGGCAAAAATTATGCGTGTTCTATCCAGTAAGGATGAAGGTGAAAGCTCTGCTACAGTCGTTCCAGATCCATTCTTAGAAGCAATTAAAGGAAGTAACGAACTTGCGGAAATTATTGCCTTTAATTTACTCACTAATTGGGAGAGTGATATCACATGGTTATGCTCTATAACAAAGGATCAGAATATATGGACTTTTCATATTAGTCTTTGGGATTTATGGTGTTCCAGCTATGATTTTCAAGATTATTTAAAAATGATGTTTCTATACTTTTGGGCGTTACAATTTAGAGGAATTCAGGTTAAGTTAGTCACTATCGTGGAAACTGCAGTCTATCGAAAATACTATTTTAATGGAAATCATTGGTACCTTACTACTGATGAAGTTGATGAACCCGAGAAACAGTTTGCTAGAAAATTATTCAGTGGTATTCCCATGGTTGAAATACGTGAAGATCCGAATGAAGTATTCGGGATTCGATTTGACGATAACAGTCAAGAAACCGAATGAGGTGATAACCGGTAAGCTATTCATAAATTCTCGTGAAGTCTATGCCATATTAGATACTGACTCTATCCACTCTTTTATCTCACCTATATGTACTCAACGTTTAAATTTGACTATTGAAAACTTAAATCTTGTTTTATCAGTTGAAACCTCATTGGGAGAAATACCTATTACATTTACTATCTATAAATCTTGCCTAGTTCAAATCAACAACCTCACATTACCTGTTGACCTTATTTCTTTGGAGATGCGTGAATTTGATGTGATTTTAGGAATTGATTGGTTGACTACCCATCATGCTAAAATTGATTGTTTTCATAAGATTATTAGTTTTCATATTCCTAATCAACCTGTCATGCAAATTCAAGTAACTAAACCATTGAAATCTATAACTGTTATTTCTAGCCATAAAGCCATTCGTTTATTGAAAAACGGATGTCAAGCCTTTTTAGCTCATGTCACTGATTTGAACAAAAACACGTCAAACTTGAATGATATTCCCATTGTTAATGAGTTTCCTGACGTTTTTTCTGAGGAACTTTCTGGCTTACCCCAAACCGTGAAATTGAATTCTGTATCGATCTTGAACCCGACACTAAGCCCATTTTCAAAGCCCCATACCAAATGGCTCCCATAGAACACCAAGAGTTGAAAGTTTAAGTACTAGATATCGGTATCATTCATTCTAGTACAAAACTTATATCGAGCGAGGAATGCGAGAAGAGTTTTCAAGAACTCAAGAGGAGACTTGTTTCAGCTCCTGTTCTGACCATACCATCAGGATCAGGAGAATTTGTTATCTACAGCGATGCTTCTGGCAAAGGTCTAGGCTGTGTCCTTATGCAACATGGAAAGGTTATAGCCTATGCCTCTCGACAACTCAAAGATTATGAGAAAAATTATCCTACTCATGATCTAGAGTTGGCAGCAGTCGTTTTCGCGTTGAAGATCTGGAGACACTACTTGTACGGAGAAAAAGTGGATATCTATACGGATCATAAAAGTCTCAAGTATTTCTTCACCCAGAAGGAACTCAACATGCGACAACGACGTTGGCTTGAGCTGTTAAAGGATTATGACCACACAATCCAGTATCACCCGGGAAAGGCGAACGTTGTAGCTGACGCTTTGAGCAGAAAATCTTATGCAAGTACAAGTGCACTGCTGACAACACAAAAGTGTATTTTGTACGACTTGCAAAAGATGGAGATAGAGCTAAAGACACCAGGGACCCGCTCGAAGATTGCTCACGTGCGAGTAGAATCAACTTTAATCGATAAAATTAAAGCTGCTCAAGCTACCGATCCGGAACTGATAAACATGATAAAGAAAGTACAAGAAGGTGTCATTCCCGAAGCAAGAATCGACGAGAAAGGAATACTTCGAGTCAACTCTCGACTCTGTGTTCCTAACGATCCTGAATTAAAGCATAAAATCATGATGGAGGCACACAACACGCCGTTTGCAATCCACCCAGGAGGTACCAAGATGTATCGAGATCTTCGACATACATTTTGGTGGAACAATATGAAAAGGGAGATTGCAGAGTTTATCTCAAGGTGCCTAACTTGTCAACGTGTCAAGGCAGAGCATCAAGTAACTAAGGGTCCATTACAACCACTTGAGGTTCCCGAATGGAAGTGGGAACACATCAATATGGATTTCGTGACGGGTCTTCCCAAAGTTTCTCAAGGCTTAGATGCAATTTGGGTCATCGTAGATAGATTGACCAAATCTGCTCATTTCTTGCCTATACGAGAAAACTTTTCACTTGAACGTCTTGTCGGTATGTACATAAATGAGATCGTGAGATTGCATGGCATGCCAGTTTCCATAGTTTCTGATCGAGATCCTAGATTCACTTCACGTTTTTGGATCAGTCTACAAAAAGCTATAGGCACTGAACTACGTTTTAGTTCTGCATACCATCCTCAAACGGACGGACAATCGGAAAGGACGATCCAGACCCTCGAAGATCTTTTGAGACTTTGTGTATTAGACTTCAAAGGAAGTTGGGATAAGTACTTGTCGTTGGTGGAATTTTCTTACAACAACAGTTACCAAGCAAGCATAGGCATGGCTCCATTCGAGGCATTGTATGGAAGGAAGTGTCGCTCTCCAATATGTTGGAATGAGGTAGGAGAAGCAAAATTGTTGGGACCCGAGTTGGTACGCTTGACGACCGAAAAGATCCAAATGATCCGACAACGAATACAGACCGCACAAGAACGACAAAAGAGTTATGCTGATCTTCATCGGAGAGACGAAAGTTTCAACGTCGGAGATCATGTATTCTTACGTGTTTCTCCATGGAAAGGGGTTACGAGATTCAGAAAGAGAGGAAAGCTCAACCCTCGATTTATTGGCCCATTTGAAATCCTCGATCGAATAGGAACCGTGGCCTACAGACTAGCCCTACCACCAAGTATGTCTCGCATCCATAACGTTTTTCACATATCTATGTTACGTAAATATGTGAAGGACCCAAACCACGTCATTGAGTTAGAACCAGACGTTATAGCAGAGGATTTAACATACGAGGAAGTACCTGTTAAGATCCTGGATAAGAAGGAGCAGATCCTACGCTCAAAGGTTATACCTCAAGTTAAGGTTTTATGGAGGAACCAATATACTGAGGAAATGACCTGGGAGCTAGAATCTGAGATGAAATCTAAGTATCCTTACCTCTTCGATATGTCAGGTACGTCAATTTCGGGGACGAAATTTCATAAGGAGGGGAGGTTGTAAGACCCCGAATTTTATGAAATACAAAATTTAATTTTTCTTCATATATATATTTTTTGAAACAGTAAGTGGTTAAATTAACAAAATTGAAAGTTAAGGATGTTATGTGCAAATTTTATTTTGTCGGACAATATTCGCTTTGTCGGGGAATATTCGTTTGGTCGGGGAATATTCGTGCCGTACGACGGCGCCGAAATAATAAATTATTGGTGGACCCCACAACGGAATATTTGTCGGATATAGAAAACGACAGAAGTAACCTTTTTAAATAAAAATAGTCAACGGAACTGTTAAAATACCGGTGATAAAAGAATAGTAGCATACGGTAGTTTATGGTATTTTCTGTAGCACACGGTACTCTACAGTAACACACGGTATTGCATAGTGTCTCATATTATTGGTCTGATAATTGACACCGTAACTGTTACGCATCATTTCATCGATAATTGTCACTGCATAATATTTTATATTATCAATTCAATAATTGTTGTTACACAGTATTTTGCATTATTGATTTAATAATTGTCATTACACTGTATTTTATATCATTGAGTCAATAATTGTTGTTGCACTGTTTTTAAAATTATTGAACCTAATAATTGTCACAGTAACATATGCACAGTAATTCACATTATTGAATCAATAATTGTCATTACACAGTAACGTATGCTTTATTTTACATTATTGTTATCTCTATTATGATGTTATTTAAACAGTTGTATTTCATTAATTTATTGACTTGATATCTAAGAGCTAACTATACTGTATTTATAACAATTAGTCATAATAATTGAATTGATAAAGTTATTTGTTTATAATATAAAGTTAGGTGATTATTAGGTGATATGAAATGAATGGTGTAGATTAAAGTGTGAATTATTGTTGAATAATTGAATTGATTTGTTTATAATATAAAGTTAGGTGATTATTAGGTGATATGAAATGAATGGTGTAGATTAAAGTGTGAATTATTGTTGAATAATTAAATTGATTTGTTTATAATATAAAGTTAGGTGATTATTAGGTGATATGAAATGAATGGTGTAGATTAAAGATAATATAATATTTGAAATGGATGGTGTAGATTAAAAGATGATCTTTAAATGAATGGTTTAGATTAAATTAATGATAAGATTTTTGGCTATAAATAGAAGCCTTAACTTAAGGATTTTTCATAAACTTCCTTACTTGTTCTTTCTTTCTCTCTCTAAAATACTTCTTGTGAAAGTTCTCTCTAAGTGTGCATAAGTCATCTTGAGTATTTGTGAAGATCTATAAGTATACGTGTACTGTTCAAGTTAATCAACCTCATTTAAATCAATATCCAGTCACGTGTTACGGTAAGGGATACCATCTTTTTCATCTTCCATTATTCAAACATACTATGGTAAGGGATTATCATTATTTGATTCTCGATAATAATATTGTTTCTTCCTTACTCATAAGACGTGCCTTTTATTTCCATGTATTAAATTGTGGGAATAACCTTACGGAGCGGATTGCCGCCTGTTGGTGAATAACCTTTCGTATTCATTCATTATTAATCTCTGAGAATAACCTTACGGAGCGGATTGCCGCCTGTTTGGTGAATAACTCTTTGTACTCAAATTCTATTAAATTGTGGGAATAACCTTACGGAGCGGATTGCCGCCTGTTTGGTGAATAACTCTTTGTACTCAAATTCTATTAAATTGTGGGAATAACCTTACGGAGCGGATTGCCGCCTGTTGGTGAATAACCCTTTGTATTAATTTCCTTCACCTTTTGTTAATCAAACCTGCTACGGTAAGGGATATTATTTTCTTTCATACTCCTAAATCGAAATTTATTATGGAACTATTGCTTCTATAATTCCTGAAAATATTATATGTTCCATAATAGTTGAACTTCATTATTTCAACTGAACCTTCCTATTTACGTGAATCTTTCTATTGAATTGTAACCGTTATTCTGAACTGTGGATCTTGAATTTCACTCCACATCATGTTGACAATTTGGACATTATTTGAATCTGTACAAAGTAAACTTCCGATACTTATTGTTATCCTATTTCTTCTGTTCATCATTTATATCATTCTAATCATCCAAAAATCAAGCTGTTGTGAATATCTGTGGCCGGGGGCACAGATGTGATATATTTGTTGAACAGATGATAGGTTAAAGGCGATATAATAGGTTAAAGGCGATACATCTGTTCGGTGTCTTTTATGGCACGTGGTGAATGTTCTCTTTGGCCCGTAGTGCAAAGATGAACTGTTGTTTGGTATGATTATGACCAAAGGCTGAATCTGGTATAATCATGACCGTTGGTGCTATATTGAATATCTTTGGCCCGTAGTACAAAGATGAACTGTTGATGTGCATGATTATGATCAGGAACTGTGAATTTGTATTATCTTGACTAATGATATTTCAGATGATAAAAGTTGATGATGTTTTTCCTAAAAAGAGAACCGAGTGGACATTATAGTCTGCATTATTCTTCTAATAGATTACTCATTCCGCTGCTATTATTGATCTGAACGTTGTTTAAGAATTTAACTGCAGTTTTTGATATAAACCTTGTAGTCTATTGTATTCATTCAAGAACTCAACTGTTGAAGACTAATGATAATTTATTCATCATTATCTTAGTCATGATATTCTTTACTGGGCTATTTGAGCTCACCCTTTCTTTTGTTCCATTGTTTTTCAACAGGAGATGAAAACATAACAGGGTCTAGCCGGGGAATGGAGTGAGGGTCCGAGGAATAGTTATCATAGTCTTCACGTTTTGTAAAATAGTGTGGCAATAATAGTGAAGACTTAGTTGTGTATTATCATACACTGTATTGTTGTACGTTGTGCTTTGTTGTAATAATTTTGTTGTAGTATTTTGACGACTCAAGTTTGGGCTGTGTGGACCCAGATTTGGGGGCGTCACATTGTGCCCCTGTTCAGCCTAGATTTTTTCCTTCTTTACCACCGAGCCGTCGTCGTCGATCATGCCTAGAACGGGAGTCAAATAAAAGGTCTCGCCTTCAACCAATGACTTTGTCTACCAAAATTTCTCATCCTGTCACAAACAGTATAATGACAGCAAATGTTTTAAAGTCACCATCAACCATTTTGCTTCAAAATCTTAATGAAGACACTACAACAACTGTTTCGCGATGGTTGTCTGTGGCCATCATGAATCAAGAAAATCCTCCTCAAAATATTAAAGAAGGCACACAAACAAATATTTCAAGGGTGTCGCATGTGACTACCATGCTCCAAGATTTGCCCCCTCAAAACCTATATAAAAGCACAATAATAGTCTTGGAACCATTCTCCCCATGTTCCACAGGGACATCGTATATGACAAACATGTTCCAACAAAGGTGTAATCTGAATGAAGGCACCATGTGTTCATTATAAGTTTTAATTTTTTATTTTCACTCTTGTTGTCTAATTCATGTTCTCCTTTTAAATTAGTATTCAATTTATATAATAAAATTTTATGACATCTATAATTTTATTTGTACTACCTACATAGTAAAGGGTGGAGCTATGGATGTTGCATTTAATCCTCGAAACCATGGAATTCCAGATCGTCATTACCTCCGCTTGATAAATCGAACATGTCCTCATTGTTCTGCCTTACACTGGCTTGCTGAAAAATTAACAAAATCATCTGTATCAAATCCTCCCTTTGGTAAATGTTGTTTACAAGGAAAAATTAGATAACCTCCACTTATTGCACCTCCTTTAATGCTTAAAGCATTGTATGACGACAATGATGAACAATCAAAATCGTTTCGCCAGCACACACGAGAGTATAATGCAGCTAATTCGTTTACGAGTCTTGGTGCTACTTTAGATGAAAAATTAATTGTTGGGAGGGGGCCTATAACATTCACCATCCATGGAGAATTATGCCATCGAATAGGATCGCTTATGCCCCATCCAGGGTGTGAACCAATTTACTCTCAATTGTACATTTATGATCATAATTCAGCTTTAGATCACAACAATAGAAATCCAAACTTGAGAAGAGATGTTTTGAAAACCATACAAGATTTTTTATTGCAAGTAAATCTATTTCCTATGAAATTTCAACATGCTCACACAATTTTAAGTGAATTGGAATTAACGGGGGTGAATTTATTGGCCTATCTTCACTACAGTTCTATAACAAACCGACATTGATATAATTTCCTAACAACTAATGAGATTGCGATAATATTACCAGGAGATGGAACTAAATCAAGTGGAATGAGAGATATTGTGTTACATTTGTGAGGAGATAATGGTTTTATGCAAATTAATGAGTGTCATCTGTGTGACGCCCCCAAATCTGGGCCCACACAGCCCAAACTTGAGTCGTCAAAAGACTACAACAAAATTATTACAACAAAGCACAACGTACAACAATACAGTGTATAATAATACACAACTAAGTCTTCACTATTATTGCCACACTATTTTACAAAACGTGAAGACTATGATAACTATTCCTCGGACCCTCACTCCATTCCCCGGCTAGACCCTGTTATGTTTTCATCTCCTGTTGAAAAACAATGGAACAAAAGAAAGGGTGAGCTCAAATAGCCCAGTAAAGAATATCATGACTAAGATAATGACGAATAAATTATCATTAGTCTTCAACAGTTGAGTTCTTGATAGAATACAATAGACTACAAGGTTTATATCAAAAACTGCAGTTAAATTCTTAAACAACGTTCAGATCAATAATAGCAGCGGAATGAGTAATCTATTAGAAGAATAATGCAGACTATAATGTCTACTCGGTTCTCTTTTTAGGAAAAACATCATCAACTTTTATCATCTGAAATATCATTAGTCAAGATAATACAAATTCACAGTTCCTGATCATAATCATGCAGATCAACAGTTCATCTTTGCACTACGGGCCAAAGATATTCAATATAGCACCAACGGTCATGATTATACCAGATTCAGCCTTTGGTCATAATCATACCAAACAACAGTTCATCTTTGCACTACGGGCCAAAGAGAACATTCACCACGTGCCATAAAAGACACCGAACAGATGTATCGCCTTTAACCTATTATATCGCCTTTAACCTATCATCTGTTCAACAAATATATCACATCTGTGCCCCCGGCCACAGATATTCACAACAGCTTGATTTTTGGATGATTAGAATGATATAAATGATGAACAGAAGAAATAAGATAACAATAAGTATCGAAAGTTTACTTTGTACAGATTCAAATAATGTCCAAATTGTCAACATGATGTGGAGTGAAATTTAAAAATGATATTCAAGATCCACAGTTCAGAATAACGGTTACAATTCAATAGAAGGGTTCACGTAAATAGGAAGGTTCAGTTGAAATAATGAAGTTCAACTATTATGGAACATATAATATTTTCAGGAATTATAGAAGCAATAGTTCCATAATAAATTTCGATTTAGGAGTATGAAAGAAAATAATATCCCTTACCGTAGCAGGTTTGATTAACAAAAGGTGAAGGAAATTAATACAAAGGGTTATTCACCAACAGGCGGCAATCCGCTCCGTAAGGTTATTCCCACAATTTAATAGAATTTGAGTACAAAGAGTTATTCACCAAACAGGCGGCAATCCGCTCCGTAAGGTTATTTCCACAATTTAATAGAATTTGAGTACAAAGAGTTATTCACCAAACAGGCGGCAATCCGCTCCGTAAGGTTATTCTCAGAGATTAATAATGAATGAATACGAAAGGTTATTCACCAACAGGCGGCAATCCGCTCCGTAAGGTTATTCCCACAATTTAATACATGGAAATAAAAGGCACGTCTTATGAGTAAGGAAGAAACAATATTATTATCGAGAATCAAATAATGATAATCCCTTACCATAGTATGTTTGAATAATGGAAGATGAAAAAGATGGTATCCCTTACCGTAGCAGGTTTAAATAATATAATATGAAAGAAGATGATATTCCTTACGAGTAGTAAATTTAAGAGTATGAAAGAAAATGACATCCCTTACCATAGTAAGTTAGAATATGAAAGAAGATGATGTTTAAAATGACATTCCTTACCACAGTAAATTTAAGAGTTTGAAATGAATGGTATTCCTTACCGTAACACGTGACTGGATATTGATTTAAATGAGGTTGATTAACTTGAACAGTACACGTATACTTATAGATCTTCACAAATACTCAAGATGACTTAAGCACACTTAGAGAGAACTTTCACAAGAAGTATTTAGAGAGAGAAAGAAAGAACAAGTAAGGAAGTTTATGAAAAATCCTTAAGTTAATGCTTCTATTTATAGCCAAAAATCTTATCATTCATTTAATCTAAACCATTCATTTAAAGATCACCTTTTAATCTACACCATCCATTTCAAATATTATATTATCTTTAATCTACACCATTCATTTCATATCACCTAATAATCACCTAACTTTATATTATAAACAAATCAATTTAATTATTCAACAATAATTCACACTTTAATCTACACCATTCATTTCATATCACCTAATAATCACCTAACTTTATATTATAAACAAATCAATTCAATTATTCAACAATAATTCACACTTTAATCTACACCATTCATTTCATATCACCTAATAATCACCTAACTTTATATTTATAAACAAATAACTTTATCAATTCAATTATTATGACTAATTGTTATAAATACAGTATAGTTAGCTCTTAGATATCAAGTCAATAAATTAATGAAATACAACTGCTTAAATAACATCATAATAGAGATAACAATAATGTAAAATAAAGCATACGTTACTGTGTAATGACAATTATTGATTCAATAATGTGAATTACTGTGCATATGTTACTGTGACAATTATTAGGTTCAATAATTTTAAAAACAGTGCAACAACAATTATTGACTCAATGATATAAAATACAGTGTAATGACAATTATTAAATCAATAATGCAAAATACTGTGTAACAACAATTATTGAATTGATAATATAAAATATTATGCAGTGACAATTATCGATGAAATGATGCGTAACAGTTACGGTGTCAATTATTAGACCAATAATATGAGACACTATACAATACCGTGTGTTACTGTAGAGTACCGTGTGCTACAGAAAATACCATAAACTACCGTATGCTACTATTCTTTTATCACCGGTATTTTAACAGTTCCGTTGACTATTTTTATTTAAAAAGGTTACTTCTGTCGTTTTCTATATCCGACAAATATTCCGTTGTGGGGTCCACCAATAATTTATTATTTCGGCGCCGTCGTACGGCACGAATATTCCCCGACCAAACGAATATTCCCCGACAAAGCGAATATTGTCCGACAAAATAAAATTTGCACATAACATCCTTAACTTTTAACTTTATCGATTTAACCACTTACTGTTTAAAAAAAAAATATATATGGAGAAAAATTAAATTTTGTATTTCATAAAATTCGGGGTCTTACAACCTCCCCTCCTTATGAAATTTCGTCCCCGAAATTGACGTACCTGACATATCGAAGAGGTAAGGATACTTAGATTTCATCTCAGATTCTAGCTCCCAGGTCATTTCCTCAGTATCTTGGTTCCTCCATAAAATCTTAACTTGAGGTATAACCTTTGAGCGTAGGATCTGTTCCTTCTTATCCAGGATCTTAACAGGTACCTCCTCGTATGTTAAATCCTCTGCTATAACGTCTGGTTCTAACTCAATGACGTGGTTTGGGTCCTTCACATATTTACGTAACATAGATATGTGAAAAACGTTATGGATGCGAGACATACTTGGTGGTAGGGCTAGTCTGTAGGCTACGGTTCCTATTCGATCGAGGATTTCAAATGGGCCAATAAATCGAGGGTTAAGCTTTCCTCTCTTTCCGAATCTCGTAACCCCTTTCCATGGAGAAACACGTAAGAATACATGATCTCCGACGTTGAAACTTTCGTCTCTCCGATGAAGATCAGCATAACTCTTTTGTCGTTCTTGTGCGGTCTGTATTCGTTGTCGGATCATTTGGATCTTTTCGGTCGTCAAGCGTACCAACTCGGGTCCCAACAATTTTGCTTCTCCTACCTCATTCCAACATATTGGAGAGCGACACTTCCTTCCATACAATGCCTCGAATGGAGCCATGCCTATGCTTGCTTGGTAACTGTTGTTGTAAGAAAATTCCACCAACGGCAAGTACTTATCCCAACTTCCTTTGAAGTCTAATACACAAAGTCTCAAAAGATCTTCGAGGGTCTGGATCGTCCTTTCCGATTGTCCGTCCGTTTGAGGATGGTATGCAGAACTAAAACGTAGTTCAGTGCCCATAGCTTTTTGTAGACTGATCCAAAAGCGTGAAGTGAATCTAGGATCCCGATCAGAAACTATGGAAACTGGCATGCCATGCAATCTCACGATCTCATTTATGTACATACCGGCAAGACGTTCAAGTGAAAAGTTTTCTCGTATAGGCAAGAAATGAGCAGATTTGGTCAATCTATCTATGATCACCCAAATTGCATCTAAGCCTTGAGAAACTTTTGGAAGACCCGTCACGAAGTCCATATTGATGTGTTCCCACTTCCATTCGGGAACTTCAAGTGATTGTAATGGACCTTTAGGAACTTGATGTTCTGCCTTGACACGTTGACAAGTTAGGCACCTTGAGATAAACTCCGCAATCTCTCTTTTCATATTGTTCCACCAAAATGTATGTCGAAGATCTCGATACATCTTGGTACCTCCTGGGTGGATTGCAAACGGCGTGTTGTGTGCCTCCATCATGATTTTATGCTTTAATTCAGGATCGTTAGGAACACAGAGTCGAGAGTTGACTCGAAGTATTCCTTTCTCGTCGATTCTTGCTTCGGGAATGGCACCTTCTTGTACTTTCTTTATCATGTTTATCAGTTCCGGATCGGTAGCTTGAGCAGCTTTAATTTTATCGATTAAAGTTGGTTCTACTCGCACGTGAGCAATCTTCGAGTGGGTCCCTGGTGTCTTTAGCTCTATCTCCATCTTTTGCAAGTCGTACAAAATACACTTTTGTGTTGTCAGCAGTGCACTTGTACTTGCATAAGATTTTCTGCTCAAAGCGTCAGCTACAACGTTCGCCTTTCCCGGGTGATACTGGATTGTGTGGTCATAATCCTTTAACAACTCAAGCCAACGTCGTTGTCGCATGTTGAGTTCCTTCTGGGTGAAGAAATACTTGAGACTTTTATGATCCGTATAGATATCCACTTTTTCTCCGTACAAGTAGTGTCTCCAGATCTTCAACGCGAAAACAACTGCTGCCAACTCTAGATCATGAGTAGGATAATTTTTCTCATAATCTTTGAGTTGTCGAGAGGCGTAGGCTATAACCTTTCCATGTTGCATAAGGACACAGCCTAGACCTTTGCCAGAAGCATCGCTGTAGATAACAAATTCTCCTGATCCTGATGGTATGGTCAGAACAGGAGCTGAGACCAGTCTCCTCTTGAGTTCTTGAAAACTCTTCTCGCATTCCTCGCTCGATATAAGTTTTGTACTAGAATGAATGATACCGATATCTAGTAATTAAACCTTCAACTCTTGGTGTTCTATGGGAGCCACTTGGTATGGGACTTTAAAAATGGGCTTAGTGCCGGGTTCAAGATCGATACAGAATTCAATTTCACGGTTTGGGGTAAGCCAGAAAGTTCCTCAGAAAAAAACGTCAGGAAACTCATTAACAATGGGAATATCATTCAAGTTTGACGTGTTTTTGTTCAAATCAGTGACATGAGCTAAAAAGGCTTGACATCCGTTTTTCAATAAACGAATGGCTTTATGGCTAGAAATAACAGTTATAGATTTCAATGGTTTAGTTGCTTGAATTTGCATGACAGGTTGATTAGGAATATGAAAACTAATAATCTTATGAAAACAATCAATTTTAGCATGATGGGTAGTCAACCAATCAATTCCTAAAATCACATCAAATTCACGCATC
Organism: Hedera helix; assembly: GCA_947179155.2. NCBI lineage: Eukaryota > Viridiplantae > Streptophyta > Magnoliopsida > Apiales > Araliaceae > Hedera > Hedera helix. The sequence continues at coordinate 39,944,481 of OX359280.1, forward strand.
TCCAAAGAAATAAGGTCAACAGGTAATGTGAGGTTGTTGATTTGAACTAGGCAAGATTTATAGACAGTAGATGTAATGGTCATTTCTCCTAATGGGGTTTCAACTGATAAGTCAAAGTCCAAGTTTTCAGGAATTAAGTTTAAACGCTGAGCACATGCAGGTGAGATAAAAGAATGGGTAGAGCCAGTATCTAACAAAGCGTAGACTTCACGAGAATTTATGAATAGCTTACCGGTTATCACCTCATTCGGTTTCTTGACTGTTATCGTCAAATCGAATCCCGAATACTTCATTCGGATCTTCACGTATTTCAACCATGGGAATACCACTGAATAATTTTCTAGCAAACTGTTTCTCGGGTTCATCAACTTCATCAGTAGTAAGGTACCAATGATTTCCATTAAAATAGTATTTTCGATAGACTGCAGTTTCCACGATAGTGACTAACTTAACCTGAATTCCTCTAAATTGTAACGCCCAAAAGTATAGAAACATCATTTTTAAATAATCTTGAAAATCATAGCTGGAACACCATAAATCCCAAAGACTAATATGAAAAGTCCATATATTCTGATCCTTTGTTATAGAGCATAACCAGGTAATATCACTCTCCCAATTAGTGAGTAAATTAAAGGCAATAATTTCCGCAAGTTCGTTACTTCCTTTAATTGCTTCTAAGAATGGATCTGGAACGACTGTAGCAGAGCTTTCACCTTCATCCTTACTGGATAGAACACGCATAATTTTTGCCTTAGGCAAATGATTCAACTCTGAGTTTGTAAGAAGATTATTCGTCGCCTCTTGTTTTGCAGCTACATTTGTTTCGGTAATTTCATAGTTAACCTCCTGATTTCCAGATGCCATAATTAACTGTGGTCACAAAATAAATGTTAGTTCAAATAAACTGACTCATCTCTTTATGTTCCTACATTCAAATCGATTCATTAGATAAAAAATAAATCTAATTTAGGTAGGACACACTAGTGATTGATTCTATTCGTCTCTCCCCTCCTAGTTCTAACCCCAGATCTCCATTAAAGACCATATCCCTAAGCTCTGATACCAACTGTGACGCCCCCAAATCTGGGCCCACACAGCCCAAACTTGAGTCGTCAAAAGACTACAACAAAATTATTACAACAAAGCACAACGTACAACAATACAGTGTATAATAATACACAACTAAGTCTTCACTATTATTGCCACACTATTTTACAAAACGTGAAGACTATGATAACTATTCCTCGGACCCTCACTCCATTCCCCGGCTAGACCCTGTTATGTTTTCATCTCCTGTTGAAAAACAATGGAACAAAAGAAAGGGTGAGCTCAAATAGCCCAGTAAAGAATATCATGACTAAGATAATGACGAATAAATTATCATTAGTCTTCAACAGTTGAGTTCTTGATAGAATACAATAGACTACAAGGTTTATATCAAAAACTGCAGTTAAATTCTTAAACAACGTTCAGATCAATAATAGCAGCGGAATGAGTAATCTATTAGAAGAATAATGCAGACTATAATGTCTACTCGGTTCTCTTTTTAGGAAAAACATCATCAACTTTTATCATCTGAAATATCATTAGTCAAGATAATACAAATTCACAGTTCCTGATCATAATCATGCAGATCAACAGTTCATCTTTGCACTACGGGCCAAAGATATTCAATATAGCACCAACGGTCATGATTATACCAGATTCAGCCTTTGGTCATAATCATACCAAACAACAGTTCATCTTTGCACTACGGGCCAAAGAGAACATTCACCACGTGCCATAAAAGACACCGAACAGATGTATCGCCTTTAACCTATTATATCGCCTTTAACCTATCATCTGTTCAACAAATATATCACATCTGTGCCCCCGGCCACAGATATTCACAACAGCTTGATTTTTGGATGATTAGAATGATATAAATGATGAACAGAAGAAATAAGATAACAATAAGTATCGAAAGTTTACTTTGTACAGATTCAAATAATGTCCAAATTGTCAACATGATGTGGAGTGAAATTTAAAAATGATATTCAAGATCCACAGTTCAGAATAACGGTTACAATTCAATAGAAGGGTTCACGTAAATAGGAAGGTTCAGTTGAAATAATGAAGTTCAACTATTATGGAACATATAATATTTTCAGGAATTATAGAAGCAATAGTTCCATAATAAATTTCGATTTAGGAGTATGAAAGAAAATAATATCCCTTACCGTAGCAGGTTTGATTAACAAAAGGTGAAGGAAATTAATACAAAGGGTTATTCACCAACAGGCGGCAATCCGCTCCGTAAGGTTATTCCCACAATTTAATAGAATTTGAGTACAAAGAGTTATTCACCAAACAGGCGGCAATCCGCTCCGTAAGGTTATTTCCACAATTTAATAGAATTTGAGTACAAAGAGTTATTCACCAAACAGGCGGCAATCCGCTCCGTAAGGTTATTCTCAGAGATTAATAATGAATGAATACGAAAGGTTATTCACCAACAGGCGGCAATCCGCTCCGTAAGGTTATTCCCACAATTTAATACATGGAAATAAAAGGCACGTCTTATGAGTAAGGAAGAAACAATATTATTATCGAGAATCAAATAATAATAATCCCTTACCATAGTATGTTTGAATAATGGAAGATGAAAAAGATGGTATCCCTTACCGTAGCAGGTTTAAATAATATAATATGAAAGAAGATGATATTCCTTACGAGTAGTAAATTTAAGAGTATGAAAGAAAATGACATCCCTTACCATAGTAAGTTAGAATATGAAAGAAGATGATGTTTAAAATGACATTCCTTACCACAGTAAATTTAAGAGTTTGAAATGAATGGTATTCCTTACCGTAACACGTGACTGGATATTGATTTAAATGAGGTTGATTAACTTGAACAGTACACGTATACTTATAGATCTTCACAAATACTCAAGATGACTTAAGCACACTTAGAGAGAACTTTCACAAGAAGTATTTAGAGAGAGAAAGAAAGAACAAGTAAGGAAGTTTATGAAAAATCCTTAAGTTAATGCTTCTATTTATAGCCAAAAATCTTATCATTCATTTAATCTAAACCATTCATTTAAAGATCACCTTTTAATCTACACCATCCATTTCAAATATTATATTATCTTTAATCTACACCATTCATTTCATATCACCTAATAATCACCTAACTTTATATTATAAACAAATCAATTTAATTATTCAACAATAATTCACACTTTAATCTACACCATTCATTTCATATCACCTAATAATCACCTAACTTTATATTATAAACAAATCAATTCAATTATTCAACAATAATTCACACTTTAATCTACACCATTCATTTCATATCACCTAATAATCACCTAACTTTATATTTATAAACAAATAACTTTATCAATTCAATTATTATGACTAATTGTTATAAATACAGTATAGTTAGCTCTTAGATATCAAGTCAATAAATTAATGAAATACAACTGCTTAAATAACATCATAATAGAGATAACAATAATGTAAAATAAAGCATACGTTACTGTGTAATGACAATTATTGATTCAATAATGTGAATTACTGTGCATATGTTACTGTGACAATTATTAGGTTCAATAATTTTAAAAACAGTGCAACAACAATTATTGACTCAATGATATAAAATACAGTGTAATGACAATTATTAAATCAATAATGCAAAATACTGTGTAACAACAATTATTGAATTGATAATATAAAATATTATGCAGTGACAATTATCGATGAAATGATGCGTAACAGTTACGGTGTCAATTATTAGACCAATAATATGAGACACTATGCAATACCGTGTGTTACTGTAGAGTACCGTGTGCTACAGAAAATACCATAAACTACCGTATGCTACTATTCTTTTATCACCGGTATTTTAACAGTTCCGTTGACTATTTTTATTTAAAAAGGTTACTTCTGTCGTTTTCTATATCCGACAAATATTCCGTTGTGGGGTCCACCAATAATTTATTATTTCGGCGCCGTCGTACGGCACGAATATTCCCCGACCAAACGAATATTCCCCGACAAAACGAATATTGTCCGACAAAATAAAATTTGCACATAACATCCTTAACTTTTAACTTTATCGATTTAACCACTTACTGTTTAAAAAAAAATATATATGGAGAAAAATTAAATTTTGTATTTCATAAAATTCGGGGTCTTACAATCTGGCCTATTTGTCATTGCGTTATGTGGTATTATTCCCTTATGGTGAGCTAGGATGGAATCCATATTTAAAATAGTGGAACGCTTTCCAAGGTGGACCTTCATCTACTTGACTAACACAATTGCAATATTACAGTTATCGTATGTTCCAACGTGACACTGAGTATTCAACAATTTTGAGAGCTGGAAAACTATTTTAAGAATTTATAGTAGATGTTTGGGTCGCTACTGAACAAAATCGGTTGACATACTACAAGCTGAATCAATCGAAGCTTCGTGCAGACCTTTACCAAGGTCTTACAGATGTTCGTGCAGATGAGCTTGGTCCTGAACAAGTTGGTCAACAAATGGTTTTGCCATCTTCATTCACTGGTAGTGCAAGACATATGTTTGAAATTTTTTAAGATTCGATGGCTATCACGCGGTATAATCAACACCCAGATATTTTTCTAACTACGACTGCAAATCCCAAATGGCCTGAAATTACTAAATCATTATTGCCAAATCAGATCCCTACTGACCGTCCTGATTTAGTAGCCTGTGTTTTTTAGTTGAAGCGAATTTTTTTGATGAAGGAGATAGAAACAAACAACTTCTTTGGTAGAAAAGTGGTGCATGTTTTTACAATTGAATTCTAAAAAATGGGATTACCGCACATGCATGCACTTTTATTCCTTCATGGTTCAAATAAAATTCAAATATATGCTCAAGTGGACAGAGTAGTGTGTGCTGAATTTTCGGATTATCAAACTGACCCATTGCTTTTTGAAACAATCATAGGTTGCATGATACATAGACCATGTGGTGCTCAAAATCCACAAGCACCATGTATGGAAAATGGGGTGTGTACCAAGCGGTACTATCGATCATTTGTTGGATCAATAAGTATGGACTCTGATGGATATCCTGTCTATCGTCGTCGTAATACTGGTTAGAATTACATCGTTAGGGGGTAAGAAATTGATAATAGAGACGTTGTGCCACATAATCCGTATTTATCAAGAATGTTCAACTGTCATATCAATGTTAAAATTTATGCAGGAATTAGATCTGTAAAATACATTCATAAGTATATTTATAAAGGACATGATCGCGCAACAATGGTACTTGGAAGAATTAATGAGATCCAACAATATCTTGATGCTAGGTATATTGAACCTCCAGAAGCTGTGTGGCAATTGTTTGGTAATCCTTTACATGAAGAGATTCTGTCAGTTGTAAGATTGACACTTCATTTGCCTGGGATGCATCATGTAGTCTTTAACCTTAATAAATCTTTTGATACGATCCTTTCTAAAGGTGAACATCAAGAAATAACTCTAACTGGCTTTTTTGATTGTTGCGCTACAAATGAATCTGCCCGTGTGCTAACTTATCAGGAATTTCTACAAAAATTTGTTTGGAACAAGTCTATCAATAAATGGACTCCAAGACCAAGGGGTTATGCAATTGGGATAATGTACTTTGCTAGCCCTAATTTAGGTGAGTGGTTTTATTTGCGTTTGCTTCTAACTGTTGTCAGAGGACCTACTTTATTTGACACGCTACGCACGGTAAATAATGTTATGCATGATACATTCAAGTCAGCATGTGTTGGAAAAGGACTTCTTGAAGATGATGAAGAATGAATACAATGTCTTCAAGAGGCTGCAATTATGAGAACGGGATACGAATTAAGGAGGCTATTTGCTATAATTCTAACGGAATGCTTTCCATTACATCCATTTGTATTGTGAAAACAATTCTCAGCATATATATGTGATGATTTAGTACACAGGATTCGTACTATGTTTGGTATTTTGAATCAAACTGATGATCATATTAAAGATTATGGCTTATATTTGATGAATCAATTGCTCCATAAGTCGGGGAAGAGTTTAGTTAACTTTCCACCCATGCCACAACTAACTGAAAATTAGAATACAATAGTTGAAAATAGATTACTGTTTGAGCACCAACAACTTGAGAATGAAGCACAACAGTCTGATGCACAAATTAATGTTGACGGTCTTAACGATGCACAACTTGCTACTTATACTGTTGTCACAACGTCAGTATGTGAAAACATAGCAACTACTTTCTTTTTTAGTGGAGGTGTTGGGATGGGGAAAACGTTTTTGTACAATACCATTGCAATCAAATTGCGTAGCTATGGACATGTTGTTGTTACTGTGGCTTCATCTGGTATTGCATCATTTTTATTGGTAGGGGCGCATTGCACATTCTACATTTTGTATTCTTTTGAAAACCCTAAATAATTCAATATGTGGCTTCACTAAACAATTAATGCATGACGAATTGTTTAGAAAAACAAAGCTGATTATATGGGATGAAGTTCTTATGCAACATCGATACTGTGTTGAGGCAGTCAATTGCACCCTTCAAGATATCAGAGACGATAAAAGACCTTTTGGGGGTATCACTGTTGTTCTAAGTGGAGACTTTCGACAAATATTGTTTGTTATTCCTAAAGGCGTTCGCGAGCAAATTGTGGGTGCATCATTGAAACGATTTTCACTATGGAAAGTTATATGTGTTTTGACTTTGGGGTTAAACATGCGATTAACTTGTACAGACGTTTGAAATACTAATTTTGCTCAATTCTTGATGGAGGTAATATTTCATTCAACCTTGAATTGAACGATATATGGTGCTTTGAATTAATTCTCATTTTGTGACTAATTATACTTTCATTTTTTAGATTGGGACCAATCCACAAGAAATTGTGCAACTTCCATCTACAATAAACCGGTGTTATAATCTAAATGAATTGATATTTAGAATATATCCACAATTAGATGTGGTTGGTATAGTGACTCCAACCTTTCTTACTGAACGCACAATTCTATCTGCTCGCAATGACGATGTCAGTGATATAAATGTTGCAGCACTGAATATTACTCCAAGAGAAACAATTACTTTTTTAGCTGCAGATAAAATGTTTGAAGGTAATGAGGTTGATCAAACCATTAGAAATCGATATCCTAATGAGTCCTTAAACTCGCTGAATCCTTAAGGGTTGCCACCGTTTAAATTGGAGTTGAAAGTTGGATGCCCAATAATGTTGTTACGAAATATTGCACCGAAAGATGGACTTTATAATGGCACGCGATTGATGGTTGTTAGATGTGCATTAAGGGTAATCGAAGCTCGGATATTAAATGGAGAAAAAAATTGACAATTTAGTCTTCATTCCGAGAATATCATTGACACCAACATCTTTGGACTTGCCTTTTCGAATGACAAAACGCCAGTTTCCTATCCGATTAACTTATGCTACGACAATCAATAAAGCCCAAGGACAATCTGTCAAGTTCGTTGGGATTGATTTGCGGACACCTATCTTTAGTCATGGACAATTTTATGTGGCACTATCTAGATGCACATCTTCGGATCGTATTATTGTCCTCCCTCTGGAAGATGGGTTGAATTGCACCACAAATATTGTTTACCCAGAAGTTTTGTTATAATATTCTTACAAGAAGTAAATGGTATAGTTTAAACAAGTTTATTTCTACTAAATTATGTAATTTTTTTCAACATTTCAACTTTAATTTTATAATGAGGTTCATTCTTTGTAGGATTGGAGTGAATTTGTCAACGAGAATGATAGAGAATATACAATGAACCTTTGTGGATGGGGCTGACGTAATCAGGTAAATCTACTTTTATGTCACTGCATCAAAATAACTTTACTATTCCTACAATATAAATAGTTCTAAATTTATTGTTTATATGAATAATTTAGGTGGTTATGCATTCTCCTCATTATGCAAATGATAGTAATGAAGATAAGGTTTAAAAAGATGAAGAAGGCATTTAAGAGAGTTAAATGATATGCAATCCAGTATCGACCTGTTCACCTTTGACGATGACTAACCCACCACTGACCAAACAATTGTCTAGGTATGAAAGTCTCTTTACTAAGACTCTCTATATTTCTATACTTCTCATACAAACACACAACACACACAATAAATGCACAAACGCATACACATAACTGTAACTAATCAAACACTCGCAAATCAAACTCACACACTATTATATTGCCACTAATACTGGTGTGATGTCGCAAGTACCCAAAAATAAAATTTTACTTTGAAAAAATATTAATGTAGTAGTACAAGTAAAAGTCGATCCCACATAAAATTATTAATTTAATTTTATGTTTTCGTAAACCAAAATTGGGGGGTTTTTAATCAAAGAAATAATTTAAATAAAATTAACTAAAATAATTATGCAAGTAATTTAATGAGAAGAAAAACCCTTGGTTTAAGTCAACATCCACCATCAAGAATTTACAACTGATCACTGACACAAGAATAACTTAATTCATATTTTAAATATTCAACGTGGAATAATTACTCACATTCGAATAATTTTCCTATCTCTCCTTAATTTTAGTTAAGTAGAAACAAGCGATATAAATAACTCTTACTACTAAATAACCTAAAACAAGCGCTAAAGATTTAACTTAGTAGAAGATTTAAGAATTAGAGAGATCGTTGAACTAAACAACACAATCCAAGCGTCTGCATTTAATTTAGATGAATATTTTTTCTAAGATATAACAATCTTTTGATATGCAAAATAATTATTAATTTTAGTTGCTTCACAAATTAAAGTAACCAAACAATTACGAATTTAATATTTAATTTAGCAGTAGATTTCAACGAATAATAAACTAGTGTGCACCCTAGCAATCAAACGAATCAATCATAAAATTAAACGTAGAAAAATATTCAATTCTTAAAATATAAATTAAACAATTAAAATAAATTAGATCTCACAGTGTATAAATTTTGATGGCTTCAATCACTTAAACTAAGAAAAATAATTTAGCTACTCATACTTGTAGAGAACACCAAAGAATAGAAGAGAGAATTTTTCTAGTAAAAGTTGTATCTCAATTGTATCTCAAGCCCTCTATTTATAGGCTACATAATCTTCCTAACCCTGATAGGAATTACACTTTTCAAACCCTAATAGGATTTAAAATACAAAATAAATAAATATAAAAATTATTATTTAGTTTCCTTTTCCAAATTGCTTTTGGATTTATTTAATTTAATCATTTCATGCACTGTTGAAATCCCACACGAAAATCAAAAAGAAAGAAGGAAACACGTCAGCTGTCACTTTCCCTTTTACCGTTGGCGTGTGTGAACACGCGTCTGTGCCAAACTCACGTGGCCGCGCATTGCGCGCGACCCTTTTCCCTTCCCAGATCCGCGTCATGCGCAGTACTGCTACTTACCATCCTTCAAGCTAAACGACACCGTTCCCTGTTGCATGCACTGTTGATTTACAAGTGCGCATTGCGCGGCTAACTTTGCTCAATAAAATTACGACAATGCCACTCAGTTCTCTTTAATTACCAGTTTGCCACCAACAATTGCTTACATTACAAATTTGCCATCAAAGATTATTTTACCTACAAAATTAAATATAAATTAGTTAAAAATAATATTAAAATACTAAAAATAATAATAATGCATAATAATAAATAAAACACCTAAAATACTTAAAATACTTAAAAACTCATATATAATTAAGCTTAAAAATACATAATAAATAGAAATAAAATTCACTTATCAAATACATATTTATGATTTAAATCATTAATCAAATGAACCGTTTGTTGAAATGGTACTAAGAAAACTTTATTTGATTGTAAGTCTACATTCATTCATATCTTTTCCAAAATAAATGTAGAATTTGTTACAATCTCTCTAAATTCTTACTTATATCAATCTAAATCATTCCCCCTCCCCCCCTTCCCCCACTACATATAAATGTGCATGCTCAATTATTTTTTTAGATAATACAGGGTAAAGTAAGGGGTCTTATGTTTTTTCAATTATTTTATTGTGACTCACATATTTCAATAATTTGTATATTTCAAATATTTTCAGGTATACATTGAAGGATACTTGGTGTAAGCTGTAAAGAATACGAAGTTGTTTTTCTATTTTTTGCATGTGTGTATTTTTTGTGTTCCGTCTTTTGTAAAGTTAACTAATTATACATGGTTATGATGATTTTGGGTATGGATTGTTGGTTGTTTTGGTGGTTTTGATATGTTTTGTAGACAGTATTAAATTTTTTTGGATATCTATTTTTGAAGGAAACTCTGCCGAAACTTCTTAAAATTAGTAGCGACCAGCTTGATGTTTTGGTGGTTGGATATGGTGAATTATGATAATTGTTATGTCTAATTTTTCTTTACGTTGTGCCTTCAGGCACGAGCAATTACTAGTTGTTAAATGTGACGACCCCGAATCCGGGTCCCCCGAACCTCAGACTCGGTTCAACACGAGTACAACCTTTTTCTTATTGTTCATGAATTACAACAACATTATAATTGCTAAATAATCATTTTTTTACAATTTTACAACATCTCTTTCTATTCCAGAATCGAAATCTTTATACATTCCTAGTATGTCTCAGTATCATACATGATACGACATTCTATTACAATCAATTTGAGTATTTAATACTCATATAACATACCAACTAAGTCTTATGCTACAAAATCATTTACCTCTCCAATTCGGACTGATATCTACAATAGATATTTAGATCTTCAATGGAAGTACTATATTTTCCTGTTCCTTGTTCTTTATCGAGAACTTTAGGTAACTAGCCTTATCTGAAAATGTTGGTTTAGGCAAGAGTGAGCACGACGGCTCAGCAAGTTCAACAGCTACACATAACACATTATATGCTTCACATAAAATTTACAATTTATACTAACATCATGTTTTTCATGCATTTCAGTTTATGACATACTGCTCATGCATATCATGCCTCGCATTTAATCTATGCTTCATGCCTAACCTTTATCATGACATATAGTTCAATGCAGAACAATTGTCTTAAATCAACTACCGCATATCAACAGTTCAAATCAACTTATTGCACAAAGGCACATTAAAACATCTTTGCACATAACCACGTATGAGCACATCTCAGTTTAATAACAAACTTATAATTCATGCACATAATACAACACGTTCTGAAAAACTTGCCTGGACTTGTATAACCAGCTTACGTTAATCTTTCACGTTCCTTGCACCACCTACACGGTATGTGATATCAACGGTGCACAATATCAGTCAAAGTTTGACTCAATACTAAATCTTATTTTAAAGATATTTATTTCTTCTTATCATCCCCTTTATTTAATAAGGTTAATTTCATATTTTAGTCTCTCTTTGACTTGACTCAGTGTTTCATATTCAACACCATAAATCTTTTGTTCGAAACTATGCAATTCTGACATTTATTAATGTCACTGCATTAAAACTTGGAACCTATATTTATTTAGGTCGATCCACCAATTAATCACTAATGGACCATACCCTTGGTTTAACTTAATCACATCATTTATCTCGATACCTATCATAATATTTCCCACCTTGGATAATATTTTAAATTTTACTATCAATTAGTAATAACTTATAATGTTATTTAATTGTTAAATAACACTTTAAATAATCATTACTATTATTAATTTATTTTTAATAATAGTTTACCTTAATCATTATTATTAATCTTTTAATAATAATTTAATTGCTTGCTAATATTATTACCCTTTAATAATATTTTAATTGTCTTCTCATTATTATCAATCATTTTAATAATAATTTAATTGTTCATCAATATTATCAATCATTTAATAATATTTGAAATCCTCACGTATCATTAGTAATTATTTAATAACGATTCAACCCTTAACTATTATTACCCAATAGTTAATTACTTGTTAAACAATATTATTAATTCTTTAATAATATTCTAAATCTTTATTTATCATTATTATTTATTTAATAATAATTTAACTCTTAACTATTATTATTTAATAGTTAATTAAATGCTAAATAATATTATAAATCCTTTAATAATATTTTAAATTAATTACATATCATTATTAATTATTGAATAATGATTTAATTCTTAACTATTATCATTTAATAGTTAGTCAACAATATTATCAATATATTTTAATTACTTAATAATCTTCTTTCGATTAAGTAATAATTTATTCCACTTAATTACCATTTAATTATTATTTAATATGAATTAAATAATAATTAATTAACTAATTATCCGAACTCATTATTTAATATTAATTAAATAATAATTAATTAATTAATTAACCTTAAGTATTATTTAATATTAATTAAATAATAAATAATTATTTTATTAACCTTAATTATCCTTTAATTATTATTTAATATTAATTAAATAATAATTAATTACTTAATTAACCTTACTTATTATTTAATATTAATTAAATAATAAATAATTAGCTTTCTAATTTTAATATTCTTTAATTATTATTTAATATTAATTTAAATAATAATTAATTATTGATTAAACTTTACTTATTATTTAAGTGCAATTAAATAATAAATAACTAACTTATTCATCTTAACATTATTTAATTATTATTTAATATTCATTAAATCATAATTAATTAATTACATAACTTCATATATTATCTAATATTTATTAAATAATATTTAATTAGATTATTAGCCTATTTATACACTAATAAATAGCTAATATATAGTGAATCACTCCAATAATTTCAAATTTTATTTTATAACACTTAACTAGCATGCCAATAGGTCAAATATTATTTTTCTGAAATTAAAAATAATTTTTCCATACTTATTAGCAATTTAGTAAGCTTTAATCCGCCATTAATTCTAATAAATACCAAATTACAAAAAATTTCGGATTTTAAATTTTGATAATTTTCTTTATAAAATTATAAGCATTTTCTCTTTTGGAAGCAACCCAAGAACCGGCCTAAAAATGCCCGAACCGGCCCTACCTAGAAATCATGAAAAACCGAAAAAAACCGAACCGGCCGGTTTTTTTAAAAAAATAGGCAGATTGCTTTTATGCTTTTTCAGACTTGGGGTCTCCGGCTAGAACGTGAATAAAATGAAATCTACAAGTCCGATCGAGGCCTATTTGGTATCGATGGATTCGTAACTTCCCGAACTACATTTTTATGTCATCAAACATCAAATTTGGATTTGTTTTGGTCACGGAAATTGGCTCCAAACCGGACTGTTGTGCACAGCCCTAAAACAATGGGGTATTTTGGTAGAAAATCCATATCTTGCTCATTTTAAATCGGATTTTAGTCATTCAACTTGGAGAATCTTCATATTTCATGGATCTATCACCCAAAATTGACGGATCATAAATCCGACTTACGGATTGTGAACAGTAATTCCGTGAAGGGGCTGCTACGTATTAGATTAACTTGTTTTCGTCGGTAAAAATTTATTCAATGAGTTTGATGAAATTTTTCATCACAAACACATATAAAAACCCATGTTAAACCCATCAAACTATGAATATACATATATTACATAGTTAAAGACTTCTAGACCATCAAAATAAGTTTTGATCGGTTAAAAATATATTTTAACCGTTTAAAACTTATTTAAACAACAAAAATGAAATTAAAAAGGTTTAGAGTACTTTTTAACCTCTTAGACATGGATGATCTTCTTCCTCTTGGTATGAGCTAGGCTTGTGACTCCACCTTGCTCATTCTCTAACAATTTTCCTTAGTGGATCATCAATCTCCCAAAGCTTGCTTGCTTTTCTCTAGAATACTCTCTCTTTTCTCTCTAGAAGTTTATTGAAAAATAACTAACAAACATAACAAGAGGGTGATGGATGCTATATATAGACCCTCCCTAATCACCATCAACCTTCACTAATCAACTAGTGTTGGTGAATTTAAGGGTTAATCAAGCTTACTATAGCTTGAATGACCAATTGAGTGACATTTTGATTAACCATTTGAATGACTAGGGTTGGTGGGGAGTTGTTGAGCAACTTTGCACTCCAAATTCACCAACAAGCAACCTTTTTATCCTTGTGGGCCCCAAAATTCGGGATTTCTCTTTTTATTACACAAATTTAGCTTTATTTTTATATCCTATATCATTATATAAGTATCCATATGTATATACACCAATATATATATATTGACCACAACTTTGACTACCATTTGGGCTCCACATTGGACTCTAGGATTTAATATATTGGGCTCATCCAATTAATTGGTTTGGGCTCAATTTAATTATTACATTGGGCTAACATTAAATACCCTATGTTACATTTAATTAAAACAAGCATTGAGCTTGATTAATTATAACTTGGATCAAGGCTTAATTAAATACATGAACTACTAGGTTAATTAATTTGACCTAGTTTAATACCTCATTTGGACTTATATTATAGTCCAATTAAGTTTGATTTAATTTATTCTACCACATTGGGTTACATAATTAACTCATCCATAGTTAATTCTCATCACCACTTTCATTTTTCTAGCAATTCACCAACGTTTGGTTAATGCTCTCTCATGCCTACCAACTAGGGTTATTCAATTAACCATACACTAGTTAATTCTCTACACTCAATCAATACTTGAAATGCTTCTCCCAACCATTGACCATCATTTGACTTTTAATAGTTTGGGCTACATAACTTACTTTTTATTGGGCTCTCTTATTTAATTACCCTCTTCATGTAAATATTCTCATATTGGCTAACACATATAATCCTTTTGGGCTAGTCCACTAGTAGTAATTAAATTACTTGGACTCTTCATGAGGTTAAATCTTTAAATTTATTTGGATCTCTATATAAATCCTCAACAAGACTTACAACAATTAACATATTGGGCTTGTTTTAATCTCACCTTTGAATTGTATACCTCAACTTAATAATTAAGTTAATTTCTTAATTAATTACTTCTTATTATTGCCATCATCGGCAATAATTCTATCTCCTCTATAACTTTAACTCATAACTAATATAATTAATTTAATTAATTATATTTCATGACTTTCCTTCTTACTTCAAATTTAAACTAATTAATTTATTAGTTTTTATTGAGTATTAATTTACTCATCTCCTTGTTTGACTAACAAACTCAACTATAGGTGTATATATATAAATATTAATATATTCACCTTTACTTCTCAATTGAATTTCTTTCTTAAATAAATTATCTACCTGCATCATTAAAATATTCTCACATTTAATTTCTAACAAATAATTTATGTTAAAAAAAAATGTTTACCCATTTTCTACACATCTTCCTTCTCACCTTCTAGGTTTAAACCTTAACCTTTAATAAAATCAATTAAGATATTATTTAAAATCTTGAAATTATCTGGGATATTACATTCACCCCTTCTTATAAGAATTTCGTCCCCGAAATTATCTCATACACAATTCTACCAATTTTCATCACTGAGAATATCTCTTTACTCATCAAATTCTATGACCACCCTTTTCTAGGAAATTCATACTTCTAAACTCATAATTCCAGAACAATGGAATATCTTGCAGAAGAATAAATTGAAAATCAATATCTTACAGAAGAATAAATTGAAAATCAAAATATTCATTAAAACTTTCATAATATGCTGAGGGGTCATCAAGACTGTGAACATCCGAATGGAATTAACTGAATTCCGAATAAATAGTATTTATCCCTGTAAATACTTATAAAAAGAGTGTTTATCAATCACAAGGACTGAAAACATTCCATAGGTGTACGCTAGGTGATCAGCCTATTGTACCATACGTCGTGCAAAACGTCTTAGTTGTTAGGCGCCAGTCGGAGCTATATGCCGACAAAAATATATCTGCTTTAGCCGACAGAATATATTTGTTTTTGCACTTGTTCACCTCAGACTTACTACAAAATTCCGTTCCAAAATAATTTGGATTGGATAATAAACTTGAGTCAATTCTGACCAAAAGTGTCCAGTCAAAATAAATGACAAAGACTCCCATCATTGAACTGTTCGTATATTACGATTCAAAAATCATTTCAGATTAGTTAAAATAACTAAAATTCATTTATAGGACTTCATGATACCGCATCATCTTGACAGTACGTTGAGGATTCCGTCATTAATTCATGACTTCATGATACCGCACATCTTGACAGTACGTTGAGGATTCCGTCCTTTTCATCCCCACACCATGGCTTTAATGGCGTGTGATGATTTTATAAATACATTTTGATATTTTCAAATCAATTTGTCTAGCTGAAACAATTAGCATAGACTATTCTTTAAACGTTTTAAAATACTGAAAATCATTTTATGACTTTGTCATACTATATCATACCATAGTGGGCTTTAAACATCCAACACTAGGTTACTCTGCATTGATAACTCCATCGTTTATCATCTCTGCACTAAATGCATTAATGATTTCTAAAATACATTTGTCTTTTCAAAAGCACAAAAGTGCGAATTTAGCACGATTTTGAGAATTTCAAAGTCTAGTATTGCTAGAAGATTTAGAATATCCTAAAACCTCAAAATACCTCAAATTTCTCCTCCGCATTCTTTTTCAGCTTAATAACTATATCTGGTAAAGCTCCAGTCTTACTACTTAACTCTACCCATACTTAATGTTCATCAAACTTACCACACATTAGGAGTTCAGGTACTTGCCACAATCATATGGGTTGGAGAACTTATCCTAGTCAGACCAAAATCGTCCATTCGCTGAGGGGTTCCACCATACGATTATGAGTCACGAACTTACCATCAGTATGAGTTTTAAGAACACGTACTTATCTTAATATCTCTACATATCCAATATATAATGAGAAAAGAATCACCTTCTCACCATATATACATCGAATAACGTGACATCTGGTTCAAATTGATTATCACTATAGGAAGCTAAGTAGTTGTCAAACCAAACGCAATCTCCTGCCCATACAAGAAATTGGTCAACTTGGCCACTAATCAATATAGAAAGTTAAGCGGTCGTTAAACCAAGAACAAATCCTCTGCCCATACAAAGAACTGTTAAACTCAACTACTATATTAATATAGGAAGCTAAGTGGTTCTAAAACCAAGCACAAATCCATACAAGGAATCGTACAACTCAGCCACTAATATGAGTTCTCAATTAAAAACTCACAAACCTTCTAATTTTCTTAACTGAATACGAATTCTCTCCATTCATATTTTAGCACATCTGTCTCATTACGAGTTCATTTCTCTAGATCATTTCATGACCTTATTAGCATTTTCTTTATGCTTCTCAAAATCTTATCATAAGATATTTTCTATCACTTCTTCAAATTAGGTACAACATGACATTTGTCATCTCTCTTATATCTTCTTAAATCCATCTTTGGATAATCTCTATATATGAATTTTTCAAATTCATCTTTTATTACTTAAACTCTTCCGGAGTTTATTCATTTATCATTTTACTTATCTTCTACTACGGTTATAGCCTAAGGTACTCTTACCTAAGGTTTATAACCTATCAGCTCTGATACCAACTTGTGACGACCCCGAATCCGGGTCCCCCGAACCTCAGACTCGGTTCAACACGAGTACAACCTTTTTCTTATTGTTCATGAATTACAACAACATTATAATTGCTAAATAATCATTTTTTTACAATTTTACAACATCTCTTTCTATTCCAGAATCGAAATCTTTATACATTCCTAGTATGTCTCAGTATCATACATGATACGACATTCTATTACAATCAATTTGAGTATTTAATACTCATATAACATACCAACTAAGTCTTATGCTACAAAATCATTTACCTCTCCAATTCGGACTGATATCTACAATAGATATTTAGATCTTCAATGGAAGTACTATATTTTCCTGTTCCTTGTTCTTTATCGAGAACTTTAGGTAACTAGCCTTATCTGAAAATGTTGGTTTAGGCAAGAGTGAGCACGACGGCTCAGCAAGTTCAACAGCTACACATAACACATTATATGCTTCACATAAAATTTACAATTTATACTAACATCATGTTTTTCATGCATTTCAGTTTATGACATACTGCTCATGCATATCATGCCTCGCATTTAATCTATGCTTCATGCCTAACCTTTATCATGACATATAGTTCAATGCAGAACAATTGTCTTAAATCAACTACCGCATATCAACAGTTCAAATCAACTTATTGCACAAAGGCACATTAAAACATCTTTGCACATAACCACGTATGAGCACATCTCAGTTTAATAACAAACTTATAATTCATGCACATAATACAACACGTTCTGAAAAACTTGCCTGGACTTGTATAACCAGCTTACGTTAATCTTTCACGTTCCTTGCACCACCTACACGGTATGTGATATCAACGGTGCACAATATCAGTCAAAGTTTGACTCAATACTAAATCTTATTTTAAAGATATTTATTTCTTCTTATCATCCCCTTTATTTAATAAGGTTAATTTCATATTTTAGTCTCTCTTTGACTTGACTCAGTGTTTCATATTCAACACCATAAATCTTTTGTTCGAAACTATGCAATTCTGACATTTATTAATGTCACTGCATTAAAACTTGGAACCTATATTTATTTAGGTCGATCCACCAATTAATCACTAATGGACCATACCCTTGGTTTAACTTAATCACATCATTTATCTCGATACCTATCATAATATTTCCCACCTTGGATAATATTTTAAATTTTACTATCAATTAGTAATAACTTATAATGTTATTTAATTGTTAAATAACACTTTAAATAATCATTACTATTATTAATTTATTTTTAATAATAGTTTACCTTAATCATTATTATTAATCTTTTAATAATAATTTAATTGCTTGCTAATATTATTACCCTTTAATAATATTTTAATTGTCTTCTCATTATTATCAATCATTTTAATAATAATTTAATTGTTCATCAATATTATCAATCATTTAATAATATTTGAAATCCTCACGTATCATTAGTAATTATTTAATAACGATTCAACCCTTAACTATTATTACCCAATAGTTAATTACTTGTTAAACAATATTATTAATTCTTTAATAATATTCTAAATCTTTATTTATCATTATTATTTATTTAATAATAATTTAACTCTTAACTATTATTATTTAATAGTTAATTAAATGCTAAATAATATTATTAATCCTTTAATAATATTTTAAATTAATTACATATCATTATTAATTATTGAATAATGATTTAATTCTTAACTATTATCATTTAATAGTTAGTCAACAATATTATCAATATATTTTAATTACTTAATAATCTTCTTTCGATTAAGTAATAATTTATTCCACTTAATTACCATTTAATTATTATTTAATATGAATTAAATAATAATTAATTAACTAATTATCCGAACTCATTATTTAATATTAATTAAATAATAATTAATTAATTAATTAACCTTAAGTATTATTTAATATTAATTAAATAATAAATAATTATTTTATTAACCTTAATTATCCTTTAATTATTATTTAATATTAATTAAATAATAATTAATTACTTAATTAACCTTACTTATTATTTAATATTAATTAAATAATAAATAATTAGCTTTCTAATTTTAATATTCTTTAATTATTATTTAATATTAATTTAAATAATAATTAATTATTGATTAAACTTTACTTATTATTTAAGTGCAATTAAATAATAAATAACTAACTTATTCATCTTAACATTATTTAATTATTATTTAATATTCATTAAATCATAATTAATTAATTACATAACTTCATATATTATCTAATATTTATTAAATAATATTTAATTAGATTATTAGCCTATTTATACACTAATAAATAGCTAATATATAGTGAATCACTCCAATAATTTCAAATTTTATTTTATAACACTTAACTAGCATGCCAATAGGTCAAATATTATTTTTCTGAAATTAAAAATAATTTTTCCATACTTATTAGCAATTTAGTAAGCTTTAATCCGCCATTAATTCTAATAAATACCAAATTACAAAAAATTTCGGATTTTAAATTTTGATAATTTTCTTTATAAAATTATAAGCATTTTCTCTTTTGGAAGCAACCCAAGAACCGGCCTAAAAATGCCCGAACCGGCCCTACCTAGAAATCATGAAAAACCGAAAAAAACCGAACCGGCCGGTTTTTTTAAAAAAATAGGCAGATTGCTTTTATGCTTTTTCAGACTTGGGGTCTCCGGCTAGAACGTGAATAAAATGAAATCTACAAGTCCGATCGAGGCCTATTTGGTATCGATGGATTCGTAACTTCCCGAACTACATTTTTATGTCATCAAACATCAAATTTGGATTTGTTTTGGTCACGGAAATTGGCTCCAAACCGGACTGTTGTGCACAGCCCTAAAACAATGGGGTATTTTGGTAGAAAATCCATATCTTGCTCATTTTAAATCGGATTTTAGTCATTCAACTTGGAGAATCTTCATATTTCATGGATCTATCACCCAAAATTGACGGATCATAAATCCGACTTACGGATTGTGAACAGTAATTCCGTGAAGGGGCTGCTACGTATTAGATTAACTTGTTTTCGTCGGTAAAAATTTATTCAATGAGTTTGATGAAATTTTTCATCACAAACACATATAAAAACCCATGTTAAACCCATCAAACTATGAATATACATATATTACATAGTTAAAGACTTCTAGACCATCAAAACAAGTTTTGATCGGTTAAAAATATATTTTAACCGTTTAAAACTTATTTAAACAACAAAAATGAAATTAAAAAGGTTTAGAGTACTTTTTAACCTCTTAGACATGGATGATCTTCTTCCTCTTGGTATGAGCTAGGCTTGTGACTCCACCTTGCTCATTCTCTAACAATTTTCCTTAGTGGATCATCAATCTCCCAAAGCTTGCTTGCTTTTCTCTAGAATACTCTCTCTTTTCTCTCTAGAAGTTTATTGAAAAATA
The DNA here is from genome assembly GCA_947179155.2 of Hedera helix. Lineage (NCBI taxonomy): Eukaryota > Viridiplantae > Streptophyta > Magnoliopsida > Apiales > Araliaceae > Hedera > Hedera helix. The sequence goes on from OX359280.1 coordinate 39,965,453, forward strand.
ACTAACAAACATAACAAGAGGGTGATGGATGCTATATATAGACCCTCCCTAATCACCATCAACCTTCACTAATCAACTAGTGTTGGTGAATTTAAGGGTTAATCAAGCTTACTATAGCTTGAATGACCAATTGAGTGACATTTTGATTAACCATTTGAATGACTAGGGTTGGTGGGGAGTTGTTGAGCAACTTTGCACTCCAAATTCACCAACAAGCAACCTTTCTATCCTTGTGGGCCCCAAAATTCGGGATTTCTCTTTTTATTACACAAATTTAGCTTTATTTTTATATCCTATATCATTATATAAGTATCCATATGTATATACACCAATATATATATATTGACCACAACTTTGACTACCATTTGGGCTCCACATTGGACTCTAGGATTTAATATATTGGGCTCATCCAATTAATTGGTTTGGGCTCAATTTAATTATTACATTGGGCTAACATTAAATACCCTATGTTACATTTAATTAAAACAAGCATTGGGCTTGATTAATTATAACTTGGATCAAGGCTTAATTAAATACATGAACTACTAGGTTAATTAATTTGACCTAGTTTAATACCTCATTTGGACTTATATTATAGTCCAATTAAATTTGATTTAATTTATTCTACCACATTGGGTTACATAATTAACTCATCCATAGTTAATTCTCATCACCACTTTCATTTTTCTAGCAATTCACCAACGTTTGGTTAATGCTCTCTCATGCCTACCAACTAGGGTTATTCAATTAACCATACACTAGTTAATTCTCTACACTCAATCAATACTTGAAATGCTTCTCCCAACCATTGACCATCATTTGACTTTTAATAGTTTGAGCTACATAACTTACTTTTTATTGGGCTCTCTTATTTAATTACCCTCTTCATGTAAATATTCTCATATTGGCTAACACATATAATCCTTTTGGGCTAGTCCACTAGTAGTAATTAAATTACTTGGACTCTTCATGAGGTTAAATCTTTAAATTTATTTGGATCTCTATATAAATCCTCAACAAGACTTACAACAATTAACATATTGGGCTTGTTTTAATCTCACCTTTGAATTGTATACCTCAACTTAATAATTAAGTTAATTTCTTAATTAATTACTTCTTATTATTGCTATCATCGGCAATAATTCTATCTCCTCTATAACTTTAACTCATAACTAATATAATTAATTTAATTAATTATATTTCATGACTTTCCTTCTTACTTCATATTTAAACTAATTAATTTATTAGTTTTTATTGAGTATTAATTTACTCATCTCCTTGTTTGACTAACAAACTCAACTATAGGTGTATATATATAAATATTAATATATTCACCTTTACTTCTCAATTGAATTTCTTTCTTAAATAAATTATCTACCTGCATCATTAAAATATTCTCACATTTAATTTCTAACAAATAATTTATGTTAAAAAAAAATGTTTACCCATTTTCTACACATCTTCCTTCTCACCTTCTAGGTTTAAACCTTAACCTTTAATAAAATCAATTAAGATATTATTTAAAATCTTGAAATTATCTGGGATATTACATTAAATATAATAAGACAATTAGAGATTTTAGCCAAATTAATTGCATCATATTGGTTGGTCACCGAATTAATTTCGAGTTATACCGAGTTAGTCCAAAGTTCATCATCTCTATTAATACAATATATGTCATGTTCATAATTATACCAAACTTGTCATATCTTTTATTATATTATTCCAAGAATGTACTTGCATGTATTAAAAAATATATACAATAATTTTGATATATATAACTTTTCCAATTTCTTATTGTATGTAAGGAACTAATATTTCTATATGAAAAAATAATATTTTCACACGGTCCCTCTCACATAAATAGTTAGCGAGTCCTATATCCATGTGAGAGAAACTTGTGTGGAAATATCAGTTTCCTTTATATATTACAATCAGTTATATATACTATAGTATTTATATTTAAATTATAATACCAAATATTACACACTATAATTTTAAATTGTAATATCGATACTAACCTGTAAAGTTTGAATGATACGGATAAGACTACAATTTGAGGACTTTCATTCAAAAAAAAATATATATAAAATATTATTTCAATCTCATATCAAGCGTCATTTGTATATTGTGATTTCAATATGAGTAATAAGATTTTTGAAAAGTACTTTTAACTGTGGGTTATAACTTGCAAAAATTTCTCTATACATTTAGCGGGCAATTTTAAAGAAATTGAAAAGCAAAACAAAAGAAGAAGAAAATATCACTAGAGGTAAAGAACGTGTGGTCGTTTTCATTCGAATTATATTGGAATAAACTCATTCAATGCTCTTTAACAAACTCAGTTTTGCATGACCATCTTGTTATATATAGTACCTGTACACAAATAAATTTAGCTTAATTTGCTCAGCTTATAACATTCATTCTATATATTAACATAGTAATCATATTTATAAATAGTTTTCCGCACTCTTGCATTGAAAATGTTAAACATTAGATCTGATAAAAAGTCGTGAATATAGGAAATTGATATTTTCACAAAAAAATCGTTGTTATAAGTCTATACCAACGTTTTTAATTGTTGTTGTATGTCTATAACGACGATTTTCTCATGAAAATATCAAATTCTCTTATAAAAATATCAATTCTCATAAGATATTGTAGAAAATTAAATGACATCACCTTCTTTTTTTAAATCAATTGTAGGGTTAAATATTAAGCATTTCATATAATTTATCTTTAGATCCCGAAGATGTGTATTTTTTATTGCCATAACTTTTTGTATATATCTCTATATCTCTATGTGCTGTTAAATATGAAACATATAATGTTAGGTGGGTGTATTTTCTACCACAAATTAATATAATTATGATGATATCTAGATGTAGTCAACCTACGATTCGTTTTATTGTGATGAAATATGCTTGCGTTATTGTGTTGAAAAACTCCAATCGTAATGACCATAAGTCGAATTCGCAAAAATATGAATCAATCTCAACAAAAAACTTCAATCAACAGACCAACGGAGGCAGGGGCGGAGCTACAGTAAGGACAGCATAGACAGCTGCCTGTACTGGAAAAAAAATATTACTAGTTTTGTTTAAAACAATAATGCATTGTTTGCCTAGTTAACTCAGTGGTTTAGGCTGTACGTTATAAGGGAATATAAACTGGTAGTCTCTTGTTCCATTCTTGCTAGCAGCATGTTCATATTTTTTTCCCAGTAAAAAAAACTATAATTGTTGTGGTACATATTTTAACAAAAAAGAGAATTTTTTTTTAATTTTCTCTTTCCTTTGTCTCCTAAATCTGTCCTTTGGAGAAATTTTTAATTACCCATTAATAAAGTCATAATCCACATTGTAAATACTAAATTTTTTAATTATCCTTTCACACAAGATTGTCCAAAAATCTTGAAAAATTCAACATTTTTTAATTGGTTGATTGTTGTGCTACATATTATTTTGGAGGGAGTTTCAAATTTTAGAATTGAAAGAAGGGCATGATGTTGGGCAAATCACCTAATAAGTTGATTTGTTCAGAGGTTGGATTGTATTAAATATTAGTACCATGCTTATGTTTTGGGTCTTGGCCTATTTGTTATTTTAAATATTGGGCTGCTACCGTTTGTAATGGTTGTTCTAGTATGACTTTTCATCTATTGTAATTCTAAGGAAATGTCCTTTAACCATTATAAAATATTTTCTTTTATTTATACACGGTAATTAAGCAAAAAAAGAAAACTCTATTTTTTCTTCGCCTTCTCTCTTGGTTAATTTACAATTAAGTTGAATTTTATTTTTCTATGCTTACTATGTTTATTTTCAAAATATGCATTTACACCAAAAAAAATATAATTATAATTAAGAAATAATTGAGTTTATGATAGGCAAAACTATAATATACTGAAAAAAATATCAAATTGGATTGTTATTGTTGGACAAATGGAATATGTTTTTGTTTTTGTGTGTCCGTATGATATTTTTGTATGTATATTTTGTGCATTTTATTTTTGTTAAAGTTTTCATTTTTAGTGGATTTGTATTGTAGAGACTGAATTTTAGTGTTTTATTTATTTAATTTTAACAAAAAAAAAATAGTTAAAATTCACTCTTGCTGAAATTAAATCCTGGATCCGCCCCTGAACGGACGTAAGATGATCGGGGATAAAAACTGTTGCCCAGATGGAATATCTGGATGTTGGGGATAATGTGATTGTGGAGGATTATCCAATGGTGTTGGGCCAATTCGATCTGGGGGAATCCAGCATCACGAAATCCAGCAGCACAATTTGGGGGTATTCGATTTACAGAATGATTCAAGCTAACAGAAAAATAAATAAACCAAAAAAATGTTTAATTTTATTTTGTATTTTAAAAAATTTATCATTTTTGTTTTAAAAAATTATTGTAATTTTCAAAGTTTATTTAAATTTCATTAAGTACTTTTAATAATTTAATTTTTAAATTTATGTTATATTTAAAAAATATTATTTTATTATTTTGTTTTTAATTTTTTTATTGTAACTTTTCAAATTCATTTTAATTTAATTTGTATTTTTAAAATTTTATTATTTTGTTTTTAATTTTTGTTTGTAATTTTCAACTTTATTTTAATTTTATTTGTTTTAAAAATTTTACTATTTTTTGTTGTTGTAATTTTTCAAGTTTATTTGAAATTTAAAAATTATTATTTTATTTTAAATTCTCAAATTTATTTTAATTTTATTTGTATTTTTACCTTTTTTTGTATTTTTAAAATTTTATTATTTTATTTTAATAAACAAATGCCACATCATTTTTGATTAATAAACAAAACATCATTTCTGATTTAATAAACAAATGTCATGTGAATTTAAAAATAAGTTTCATTCAATTAATTTGACGAAACAACCTAATTATAAAATTTTAATTAATATAATAATCTAATTATATAAATTAAAATTTCTATAATTCAATGCACAAAATCAAACAAATTCAGTAATTAAAAAGCTAGTTTTGCCCCAATTAAAGTAACCAACAACTCCAAGAATGAGGAATTGTTTTGTGGGGCAGACGGCTTAATTACATCTCCCCCAATAAATAGCTGAAAAGGATATGATACCAATAATTTAAGGCCAAAGAATGCTGGCCTTGCTTCGTAGTTGGTATTATGTACTATTCATATTAATATTATATTAATTCAAAATACAGAAGAACTTCTGTAGTGGCCACCTCTTAAAGATCTAGTCTTTTAACACTAATAATTTTCCCTCTCCATAATTCATGAGCATGGAACTTTGGTTCGTCTCCGCTCTTACCGTCCCACTAAATCAAAATACCTAAAAATCGGATCAAAAAAATCGTATCAATTATGTATTGAATTGGTATCGAAATTAATAAATTAGTATTGATTTTTAGCTTTTGAATAATTTTGGATCGATATCGATTCAATATTTTTAATATCAATTTGATTTTTTGTCCGTAAGCACCCCTTCCCTACATAATTTTCAGGCCTAGCAAGTGAGAGAAGGATTTTCTAGTATCTTCCATCTTCCGGTTAGTTAATTACCTTGTAATCAAAAGAAGCCAAGATCTTCGTAACTCAATAATAAAACAACTCCTAGTAAGATTTATCTTCATGAAATTTTTGAATCGTTACCTTAACAAAAGTTAATATTATTAAATTTCCTTAAAATTAAAAAAAATTAAATTAAAATACTGTAGTTGGTTTGTCAGAGATTCAATCACAATATTTTTACTACTTTTATTAATGTCACATGTAGCGGTCCTAGACAAAACTTTCATCAATTATTTAGTTTCCACAAGTTGAAGCTAAAATCCAAATATCATTTTTTCTCCCGTTGGGATATAAATATATTGGACCCGATTTAAGTGTACGCCTTGATCATTTTTATATTTGGACTCAAATTTATTTCGGTTTATATTCTTATTGCATGTTGAGTCTAGTATCAGGGCCGATCCACTGTATTATATTTTTTCGCAGCTTATTATTTTTAAAATATTAAAATTCATATTATCTATGATTGGATTTCCGATTTAGGAGGAATAAAAAGATTTAATTTATTAATAACTCAGTTATGAATTACAATTATAAGGGAATTTTGATAAAAACTTTTACTTCTAATTATTTTCGGCCGAACATAACATCTATAAATACAGTTATAAACAGAGAATTATAGTATACACAATTATTATATATATAATTTTATTATTTTTTAGCGGTTTTATCCCTCCACTGTTATCGCTCGTACTGATTCTCAATTTTGGTGTGATGCTTGTACTGATTCTCAATTTTGGTGTGAAGATTAACTATTCCTTATGTAAGTTATTCACATTTTGGATTTTGGTGATTTAAATAAACGTACAAAATTAAGTATTAACACTCCCGATATTTATTCTAATGTTACACAGTTACTTCCCACAATGTTACAGTGATAATTGCTAGTTCTCTTTTAGTAGACTTGTACTTGTTTCCACTGTTGTTAGAACCGGTCGGACCGGAAACTGATAACAAAACGAACCGGTTAAGTCTGTTAAATCGGAAATCCCAAAAACCTAATAAAAATCGGTGAACCAATGGTCGTCTGACTTGCTGAACAGGCGACGGTTACAGCCGGTTTGTAACCATCAATCTGACAAACACACAGAAGAAGAAGAAGAAGAAGGGGGGGGGGGGGGGGGGGGGGGGGGATATCGAAAGTCAACGTGTTTAACAATCGTTGGACTTTCCTTCTCTTCCCAACGACGGCAACGTTTCGTACGTCCATACTCCATACGTATCCGAGAATTTGATAGGCAAAGGGATATGACTTTGGACAAAACGAATAACAAGGTAGCTGGCTGATCTCTCTTAAGAAGGTGTTGGATATCATTAAATGTTTAATAATAATGATGCTGAATATTTTCACTTGTTAATGTATGTATCTATTTTCTAAAGAGAGGGAAAAAAACTATACTTTGAGAATCTGTCACATTTAATTTCTTTAAAATAATTATTTTCTCTTCCACTTTCTTATCAACTGATCTTAATTTCTCTCTATTATATTTTAACTGTATGAAAAACTAATATATATTAATGTGGTATTTTTAAATAATAAATTCTGATTGATTAAAATAAGTATAAAATATCAATATTATTTTTCAAAATTTAGTGAAAACGATGAAAGAGAAACAAATTAATATTTAATATAAAAATAATATATTAAATTATGTCATTAATGTTTTTTTAAAATTATAAATAAATTCACTCTTTAATAAGATAAATAAAAAAGAATAGAAAATAATTTTATTTTAGTGAAGTCATGAATTTGACAAGCTGGTACAATATTTTATGGTTATTGATTGCTGCGTGGCTGGCTAGTTGCCTCTTATCAGCTATGGGTTAGTCGTGGCAATAAATGAGTGAATGTTATCGGTGGTTGGCTGTTGCCACTTGCCTCTTGCCAGTGATGTATGCAGTAACCGACGGTTGCCGCTTTACGTACGTAGAGGCTAATAACCTAGTATTAATTTTCCATTTTTACACTATCAAAATTCAAATCCAACCCCTTTGGCACATAAAAATTTGATTTAATTTGTGGCTTGTACATTGCGTATAAAGAGTCATTCTTTTCCGGCAATTTATTCTGACGATCGAAATAATAAAGATTGCCCCACTCTATTTTAATTTATGATATCGATGAGATCGATATGGGGTCAGCAACCAAAACAGAGGGAGGGTTTTTATATTATCGAGAACAATCAGTAGCCACTAGATCCGATCGTTATTCTCGGTGGTCCAAAAATTTTTGATATCCATTATATTTGCTAGAGCATGAAAGATAAATTACATAAAATTTTACATAAAAACCAACCCAGCTAGCTAGGTTTTTCTGAGTAATGATGAAAATTTTCTGAGTAAATGAAAGAAAATAAGAGATAAAATTTCTTAATTTCTACAAGCTGATTGAAGAAAATTAATTTTAATTTTCTGTAGATATGGAATTCCATATATAATGATTCCAAGGCTATAAGAGTGTCAATACGCAAGTATATATCCAAAAGCTAAAGAGGAAAAATAAAAAATTAAATCTGGTAAATTAAATAAATTACTTGCACAATAATGAATGAAAATATACATACAACTGAAGGTACCAAACTAAGAAAAATTAATAATAACTCGTAAAGTTCTCAGATAGTGTCCAGGCAAACAAGTCGTGAGTAAAAAAGTTGTCAATTTCCATGAGAATTTTTCGAGAAAATAAAAGAAAATTAGATAAAAAACATGGTTGATTCTTTTGCTGAGGAACCTGATTTCTACAAAGTGGGCAGGTTGAATGGGACTGAAACCACGCGTCGATGCACTCAACATGGAAGCAATGGTTGCACTTGGACAGCTTCCGGTACATTTCGCCGTCGGCCACATCATGTAGGCAAATAGCACAATGTAATGTCTTAACATTATTAGGCTTAGGGTTGAAGGTTAAGACATAGACGTGATGGTGACGACGATGAAGAAAGTGCATTAAAAGGCCAAGGAAAATGAAAAAGACCGCGAAAAGGATAAAATTGGTGGTTTTGTTGCTTCCTGTTGTGGAAATGAAATTTAAAACTTGTGTTACAAAGTTAACTTGATTTTCCATTCTTGGGTTGACGAGGACTCTCTGTAGATATCTATATATATCTCTATGTTGAATAAATAAACATGCAACATGTGTAGATAAGTTACGAATGCATGTTTGACCTCAAATAGAAATTGTGGCTTATAAAAAAAGTTTTGGGAACCAACGTGAAACTTTGTTAAAATATGAGAAGCAAAGTGGCTTTCAAACATTTGATAGATGTATGTACCCATCAAACGAAAACTAGAATACAACTAAGGCCGTAAATCGAACCAAATAGTTCGGACTCGATTCGGGCTTGACTCAAAAAAATATGAGTGAGATTCGAATTCGTTCATAATATGATCCAAATCTGAATATAAAAAATAGTTCGAATAAAAATACAAATAAAATCTGATTAAAACTATACTCGACTCGTTTAAGATTCAAACTAGTCGAATTTCAAATCATGATTCGATACATACTCGATTGATACGTATTCAAATAGATATTCGATGCATTCTCTTATAATATATACACAATTAAACAAATTTTGAATAATTAGTTATTATTATTTTTTATTTTATTTGTAATTTTAATTATAATTTTATATTTGTAAAGTGTAATTATAATTATATTTTCTCATTTCTATGTAAAATAATAAGTTCAATTAATAATTATTTGTATTATAAAGTTAGTTACTATTGGAGACTCGAATTAGAGTTTAAATTTAAAGTTCGCAAGTAGTTTGAATATAATTTGATCAGAGTCAGATCGAATTAGAGTAATGAAAATTCGATTCGAGTAGAATTTGAATAAAAAAAATTAAATATAGTTCGAATCCAAGTCGTATTTGAATAAGAATTTAATTTTACGAGTCGAATCTAAGTAACTTAAAAACTGGATCGATTCAACTCGTTTGCAGTCTTAAATACAACAACATTTATAGTCATATTTAAACCCGGCGAAAAAAGTCTAGGTCGTTAAAAATTAGGTTTTGAACGTTACCTGTATAGTCCATAAAAATTGGGTCATTTTAGCTCGGTCCGTTGTGGCCAGGTTCGTCAATTTTTATTTTTTTTTGTTCGCTAAAATAAAAAATATATATACTTTAACCCACTTCTTTGATCACTTTCAAAATTAATGTAGTATTTTTATATGGTCTAATTTTAGATCAATTTTCAATAGAGATGGTAATGTAAATGTATCTTACTATTTAATAACTTAAACACTAAATGATATTTTTATGTTGAACTATTATATTGAGAATTGTTATGTCTAGGAATATTTACCTATGGTTTAGCTTAGTAAAACTATATAATCCTTCGCTTTGAAAATAAAGCTTGGAAGAGTATAACTCTTACATAACTAACGAGGACATTGACAAATCTTGAAAAGCTTTTGAAGATCTCAAACCATTGAAAAGTTGGGAAAATATCCGAATTGAGCAAGTAGGAAAGGCATTCTACGTATTCTGATCCAAAAAAAAATCATGAAGACATTTGGAGTTATATTTTAGGCAAAGTTAGGTTATGTTTATTTATAAAAATTGTATTTAAAATTAAATTATTTATATTAATTTAACATTACTTCGGACTATTTCAACCCATAGTAGGAGATTAATAGTCCTTTAAATAGTCCTATGAATTATTTTATTTTATTTGTATCATTCTTTAGGCTATTTATGTGGAATTATATAATCACGTGAAAATTTTGGAATTAATAGTCTATCTTATTTTAAGCTATTAAATGATTTTATGGGACTAATAGTCCAATATTAAAGAATTAATAATCCTTCATTAAAGAATTAAATACTATAAAATAATATTAAATAAGATAAATAATCTAAAGTCAAATATATTTTTTAATAATCAAACATACATTAGAATTTTAGGGGCTACATCATGTTCCTGTTGCTTCCCTCCCTTTCAGTGGTTGTATCTTAAATCAAGAAATACTTTTTATATATGACTCTCTTACATTTTATGGGAGTTTCAAAGATGATAGTCATCCTCATAATTTAAGTCTCAAAGGCCATTTTTATATTTGAAAAAGTAAGTCAAGGGACTTTTCAAAAAATATATATAAGTAGGTCATGTGCATGCTTGATAAATAGAGTAGTTGGGACAAAACCAATTATTATATTAAAACTTGTCAAAACGGGTGAATTGTTGTTTATTTTTGTTATATTAATGTTCCCTCTTTTTATAGATTTTAAATTTATAAAAATTTAGCGTTGCAGTGTGTGAAGAAAAAAAATGACCTGCAAATCAGTCCGGCCAAACTTAAACACGAGTCTTTTATTTTGAGTCCAAAAAAATCTGAATCATTTTAACCTGACTCATTTTTTGTCCAATTCAACTATAGCTTAGCCTATTTGCCAACTCTGATCATATTGTATTCTTCAAATATCTTTCAATTTTTCCGTTTCACACATATTGGATAATTACATATAATAAACAAAATTAAAAGTGACATTAAAAAATCATTACTTAAAATTTTAATTCATTTTTTTTATAATTTTTCGTTTGACTTATATCAGACATTCATATATAATAAACAAAACTAAAAATGACCTCATTAATTATTAAAAATTTTACAATACTATTATTTTAACTTATTTCTTAACACCTTACTTAACAAAGATATCACTACAAGTACAAATAAATTTCATAATAAATCATAACAATAATAATATTTTTTAGTTTGTTTAACAACACAAAAGATGCGAGTGATCCATCTTATCATTGATTCGTCCTACCTCCACAATTATTCAGTAACTATTCGTATTTAAATCTAAATTATTTTTTAGTTTTGAAAATAATGTTATGACTCTTCCAAGTTCTATGTATTGTCAATATAATATATTTAGACGTTATTAGTAATAATTACTCTTATTCTTGAACACTATAAGTTTTACAATGGTTTTTAGATAACCTCTACTCATATTAAAATTATTTTTACATTGGTTATGTTTTTGTAAGGTTAAATTTCAATTATAATATTTAAGGATGAATTATGCATATATATATATATATATATATATATATATATATATATATATATAATATGGAGGTGCACAAGTGTATAATTTTTTAATTTACACAATTTAAATTATTCGAGAAAATAAATTTATTGTTCAAACGAACAATTACCAAAATTACGTTATTTTGGCATTTTTTTTTTTATTTAATGGTATATTTTGATATTTGTTCGCCAAAACAATCTACACTTTATAGATTATAAAATTACACAGTTGTATAGGTCTATTTTTCTGATGTATAGGTATATACTTTCTTTTGGTTGAAAAAATATTTACTTGACCAAATGGGGAAAAGAGCTATAATTCGGGGATTATCCATTTATTTTATTGCCTTGTAGATTTTTCATTTTTGTTTCTGCATCTCCCCTTCAAAATCATCAATGGCCGCCTGCATATCTTCAACACCATCTACATCATCGTTTCTTCCCTCCTCTGAATTCTTTCGAGCTCGTGGAGGGAAACCCGCTTCACTCTCATGGTCTTCCTCTTTTCCACAGCTTAATTTATCCATCAATTCAACCTCATACTCTTCTAATCTTACTCCAAACCAGGTATGTTAACTACCCATGTCCGAAATTCTTTTCTTTTCTTTTTTGTATCTCTCGAAACTCTTTAATTTTGTATTTTTTCCTTAGCTAACCCGTTTTACTGATTTGGTATTCTGTTTGAACTTCCATATACTCGTGAAACAGAATCTGTTCCTGAATTTTGTTTTTTGATGTTAATTGAAATCTAGTGAATTGATTATAGTTAAGATGTATAAGTTTGATAGGTTTGTACAACTAGCAGTCTCACACTAAATATTTGTTATCTGAATTGGAATTGACAATCAATTTGAAACTCTTGGTTTTGATGTGGAGATTATATGCGCATTGTACAAAGACAAAACTTTTTGTCAATTGTGTGATAAATTTAAAATCCTCAATTGAAAAATTCATGTAGCTTGTGGGTTTAACCATGTAGAGTTCTAAAATTCATGTGGGTGTGTCCTGCTTGGAAGATTATGTTGCTAATTCGTTTTCTAGGATTTGGAAACAAGAGGAATGCCAAAACTTTAAAAGTGTGCCTTATTTTCTATTTTATAGGGAATTTGGAAAGCATAATGCTAGACTGTTTAGAGAAAATTGCTCATCTTTTAGGCTGCTGAGTGATAGGATTATTTTTCTTGCATCTCTCTGGGCTTCAACTATGGAGGCCTTTAGCGGAATCTCTGCGATTGATTGTAGAGATTGGAGTGCTGCACTTTTTTAAGTGCTCTTTTCTTAATTTTATTTTCTTTAGTCGGTTGAGAGTGGACTTCTTGTTCCCTCTTTTATTGTATCGTTATTTTTCTATTAATAAAAAAATTTCTTTATCAAAAAGAAAAAGAAAACAAGAAAAGAGTACAAGATGTTGGCTGAAATTTTGCTGTCAGCAAATTATTTGATGATACGACATTTTAAGAAAATGGTAAATTTATTACTTCATTTAGTATGAGATGTCGTAAGAGAATAATTTACATAATTTTGAGGACTTCGAATAAGTTCATCATGAGTTGATGATGCCTACTGCCTTCCGGAAGGTTAAGGGTCATGATGTTCATTAGTTTGATGTTTTTTTACAGCTAAAAACTTTATTAAAAATAAATAATTTATGTACTCTTTGTTAGCTATGATCGTAGTATGAAAAGCAGTGAAAGTATTGATCAAATGAAGAAATTTACAACTATTAAGTTAAAATGTTAAACATCAAGAACAAACCATGCTTTTGTGGAGTGTGAAATGTGGCCATTCGCTCTCAGTCCTGGATGGAGGGAGTAATTGTCTTTGAAACTGTACCATATAGTTCGGTTTCTTTCAATGATTAAGGATTTCTTAATAACCCATCATTTGTTGAAGTGGTTGGTCATATATTAGGGGTAAAGATAGTTTATAAATTATTTATACATCCTGTATAGACAAATTACTTTAGTAATTTTTTCAAAAATTGAGTAAAATTAGTAAATCCCCTTCCTCTTCCTCTTCCTCTTCCATTCTCATCAACAAACCAAAAAATAAAAGAGTAAAATTAATCAAAGTCATCAGTAGAAAAAATTCTTGGCTAGGCTAAAAATGAGACAACAATCTTCTTCAACTTATATCTTGACTATAAAAATCTACTTATGTACATTTGAAATATAATTGTGATTTTCATCCAAACTGAAATTTAACGGCCGGTTTTAATGCCAAACAAGTCAAAGTTTTTCTTCCTTTACAATTTTCTTGTATCTTCCATCTCCACAAATAACAGTGTAATCAAGGGTAGGTATTGTTGGTTTGTCGGAAATTCAGTCGCAACAGCAGTCTTAGTACTTTATTAAGGTGTTCATCTATTTTTAACAACTTCAGAAAATGATCTGTAGTGGCCTCTGTTGGTTGTTATTTCTTGGTGCTTAGTTCTCTTGAAAGGAATTTAACAAGCAGGTAGCTTCCACCATTGTAAATGTGAGATCTAGGCTATCTAGCATTGGTTGGCAAACTTTCAGCAATTATACATTTTAATGTTGCGTAGTCATTGCAATGCTGTAGTTATAGTAACCAGTCATCTTTCTTGTAGACTTGTAGTCCCCTCATGCTTAGGTTTGTATGACCTGAGCATCAGCTTTCTGTAATTCTTCTGGTAAACACATACTGCACTGTCAATTTTAGGAACCCTTTTCTTTAAATGATGTGTATCCTTCCAAGTTGAACTGTATTTTAGAATATGGTGAAATCTGAAGTTATTTTATCGATATTTGTTTCTTTTAAAATAATTTCAAACACTTGTCCAAGAAGAAAAAAATTATTTCTTTTTTCATATTTTGTAGTCATTTATTGTTCAAGCCGCATGGACTCGGAGATCTCGAGGTGAAGCTGCAAAAAAGCCCAACAGAAAATCATGGAAACAAAAGACAGATATGTACATGAGACCATTTCTGCTAAATGTTTTCTTTTCAAAGCGATTTGTCCATGCAAAAGTGATGCACCGAGGTACCAGCAAAGTAATATCGGTGGCTACCACAAATTCCAAGGACCTGAGGAACTCATTACCATCGCTTACTGATACCAATGCCTGCAGAGTAATCGGGAAGTTGATTGCTGAGAGATCAAAGGAAGCCGATGTTTTTGCAATGTCCTATGAGGCCAAGAAGAATGAACGGATTGAAGGGAGGCTTGGGATTGTTCTTGATACCATTAAGGAGAATGGTATTATATTTGTATAATCTTTTTACCCCAAGCTTTTTCAGAACTATACTGGCAACTGCTTAATTATTGCCTCAGAGAGAGAGAGAGAGACATTACTTTCCCTAGTATTATTTGTGCTTCATAGCTTCCGAGTGTTGTAAAAAACTGATAATTCTGGAAAACACTACTAAAACTTATGGAACTCTATGGACATTCTATTTCAGCAGTATTTTGAACAGGCAGACTTTCTTTTGTAAAACCATACATGATATATGGCTTCAGTATTAAATAGATGTCATTATCCTTGAAGATTATTGCTTATTCTTTAAATTTTAAGTTGTTCCATCAATATAAGGTGGACTCTGTTATGAAGGTCACTCGGATGGATTTTCCGATGACCGGAAAATGTCTTACGGTTGATCATTCTCAAAGGTACACCAAACATTAGAAATCAGTTTTATTCTGTATCTAGGAGTTTTTTAGTTAATCACTGGTGTTGATGTATTCATTCTGTTATGAATTGCAATTGGCTAGTCACTGGAGTTACTTAACCAAGCCATGTTATTCAAGGGGTGCATAGTCTGTGATAAAGTTTTCTTCTCCATTTGTTTGCTAGTTAAGAAGGTTCCAACTTTTAAATTAGAGAGAAACACCAGTTGTCTAAGAATTACATTCTGGGTTTGTAGAAATTAGAACAAAAGTAAATTTCAACATTGCATGAAGTTAAAAGACACTTTAGGATAGGAAGTGTCGATTACTAATCTATTTTATCAGTTATAGATCTTCGTCAGTCACAATTTAAATTCGTCATGAACATACAAATCATTTCTCAAGTATTACTACCACCATTAAAAATTCGGTCTTCACAATACATTATAGATACAACCTCTTCATAAAAGTAATTAAAATAAAAAATAAACTGTTTCCTTCTATGGTATAGAACCTATGACAAGATCAAATATGGTGCATGAATAGCTAGCTTTCTGACTTCAGTACGATAATTCGCAAAATATTAAGCCACCTGTGAGAGAGGAACAGAAAGATTAACAAGGTTAGCCAGAAAGTAATGAGTATATAGACCTGTATTACTTTTATTACTTTTAACAATTGAAGTTTTCTCAGGAAACATAATACAGAACTTGTGTATATTTGATAATCATGTTGTCCTATTAAGTCACTATGTTATACTACTGTGAAATAGTTAATGCTTGGATTACTAACAGCCCAAGCAATTCCTTTAAATGCACTGCAGGACTAACAGTCGAGTAACAAACAAAACAAATTTCAAAATTTCAGGTATTTACCACACTTTCTGCCCATTCTCAAGTAATTTTACAGCCTAGACAAACTAAGGAGCACAAAACTTGTGATGGCATAACAAGCCCAAGTTAACATGCATTAAAAATGAGGGCCTACTGTGCAATTTCAGCTCAAAGAGGGTGTTTCAAACTGCAAAATGACCAAGTTGTATATCTAATACTGCACTAGCAATGTTTGTGTATTACAAAAACGCCTAAAGTGATGAAATGAAATTGCATGGAATCCTAAAAATAATACCAACAAATAAAGAATGTACTTTGTTCCACAGTCGATGCCCATAATATTGAAACAACAAAATAATTTTATTATAAAACTTACAATATGAAGACATAACACTAAGGAATTGATTATGCTTAAATCAACCAATAAACAGTTTCATTGGTAAAAAAACATTTTATATCATTCTCTTAAGAAGTCCGTAGTGGATACTTTGCAACTCCGTTCAAATCCAGTGTGATACCGCAGGTATTTGGCACTGGGAAGTTGACAATTTATTTGCACATATTTTAAGACATTTTGGTGGAGTATCAATAAAGTTCAACAACACACAAAATATTCAGAAATCCCACAAAAGTAATGCTTGTCAACCAAACCATTTTTTAACTTCTCAATTCGTTCATGACAGGCAACAGCTACAAATCCTTGATCCTTATTAACACTAGCATCAACATGCATCTTTCTTGTACTAAATCAGGTCCCTGCTCCTAGCAGACTCCATTGGTAGAGCCCTTATCCCACTGGGATTAAGTGCAGAGTCCACAGAAATTTCATAAGGATTCATTATTGGATTATTGGATATCAAGCATTTGATTTACACTAAAATTATAGAAGAATTAATTTGAATACACCTCATCCGGCAGCATTGCCTTGCCATTATTATTTTCCATATACTTGGCATGAACTATGTAATTATAGATTAAAATTCCACATGAAGAGTAGTAGTGCTGTACCTTGTCACTAGATGGGGTGAAACAGGCCTTAACCGCATCAAAAACTTCTTCAACGGGCTTTGTAGCATCAATCTGAGGGCAAAAGACACATCAATGGTTGCAATAGGATATAATATTTTCAGAGATGAATAATAATAAACTATTACCTTCCGAACTTTCCCTCTAGAATTGTAATATTCAATCACTGGTAGACTAGATTCCATGAAAACCTTAAACCGTTTTTTTATTGTGCCTATGTTATCATCTTGTCTTCCCTTCAAAAAATTAAATTAAAAGAATTCAGAAACAGGATGGTACATGAAATAAAATAAATTCTTAGTTTATATACAACTCATATGTCCAACCTGATTTCGACTCAAAAGGCGCCTTTCCATCTCTTCTTCCGAACAATCAAAGAAAAGGACAAATTCTGGCTCAATTCCGGTCTGCAATATTCAAGATTGTTGTAAATCAATGCTCTACATATTCTAGACTAATAGGCTTTCTTTCTGAAAATGATCAGAAATCTGACACTGTGAAAGGAAAGAAAGAATACGATGTACTGTAAAAGAGATACAATATAATGAATTCCATTTCTGATTTCTATTTCAGGATTCCTCCTTTTTAACATTTTTTATGATATTTTCAACTTTAGAGCATATATTAACTCATATTTCCTTTTCAATCGTTTCAATTTATCAACTGTCAATAAGTAAATGGAGTAATTTTCAACTCACTACTACAGAAAAAATCCTAAACTTAATGGTGGTTGCGTAGAAAACTTACAACAGACTCGAATGCTACTCGGTTCTCATCATTACGGGGGAAACCATCAATTAGGAATTTGTCATTACCACTTTCCAGCATTGCACGTTCTAGGAGCTTGACTGTTATCTCTGAAGGAACTATCTTTCCTTCATTAATCATGGTCGCAATCATAGTCCTAATCAGAGAACAGAGAATTTAGAATCAGTTTTTGGCAAAAATGGAAAAAAAAAATTCTAAAAATTGGGTTCATATTGAAAGAAATTTCAATTGCACAAATTAATGTTCCACATGTTTTGAGAAACAATCCCAGATCAGTAAATAATAATCAACAACCTCTATATTTTCAAATTCAGATGCAAGATGAGGAAAATTAACTGACATGAGGCATAACAAATTGCTCATCCACAAAATCAAGAATCAAATCAGTGGATGTACACTACCCCCATAATCTATTAAACCAGTGGCAAGCCTAAATAATACTGCATGTACAAGATTTCCTAGAAGATTTCTGGCCCTCATTTAGTTTACATGATAAACTATCCAAACTATTCATCAACAAAGTCTCATCATCTCCTTACATACGCACTTAACCCCTTGAGTCCTGGTGAAACAAAAATATAGTATTTCTTCTGTTTCAAGGAAATCCTGGCATTAAGTTCCAAATAACAACTTTATTAAGAAAAATTACACTGAACCAAGACTTCCAGCACCTAAAAACAGAATTATGCATCACTTCATAAAATTCCGTAAGATTTGACTTCACTACTTCACCTAATATACAGTAAAAGTGATGGTAGTCCAATCATGAGGTTTAGCTTATTCGCGTTAAGCATCTTTTTCTTAAAATACCAGGAGCATCAAATGTATTAATATGACAACCCAATACTTCATTTCATGGCTAATTTTTTTAAGGTACGAAGAAGTTACATAAACGGCCCAATAGGGCAGAAACCAATGTACACAGGGAGTATATTTAATAGGAGAAAATAGTATACCAAATAAAAGAGGGAAACTCAGATGCCACACTTACAATTCCACCACAATTAAATTCATATGAAAACAGAATCAGTTAAAAATTTCCAGAAACGATGTTAGCACACCAAACAAGGATCTATTAAACTTGTGGGCTCTCCTTATTTTCTTTCAAGGAGCAATATTTGCAAAATTTATCTAGCTAAAAGATGATACAACATACCCATTTTCAGAACCAGAATCCTTTTCGGCTCGTAGAAGATCACCAGCACTGAGATGAGTGTATCCGTAATTCTGAACAATATTTGCGCACTGGGTACCCTTACCACTGCCTGGACCACCTGCTCAGTTAAAATAAAAGTAAATAAAAATACAATTAATCATCATAAAGGAGAAAACAAGGTTATTGAGAAGTTCAAAATGCATCTTCAAAATCCAGCAGAAAATTGACAAGCAAGCATAACAAATAAGGAAAATCTAAAAAAAATGGAAATAATCACTAAAGGAAATAATACACCAAAAGAAAACAATGACAAAAAGTTAAAAGCTACACCATTTCAAAAGCAACAAGAGGTTAAAATATTGTTTGTGGGTATAATTATAGGACTGTCAATTGGGCTAAGTGAGCCGGGCTTAAGGCTGTCCTAACTCGGCCCAATCAAATATTGACGAGCTCGGGCTTGGGCTCAACCCATTTGGGCTCATAACTCAACCCATATGTGATCACAAGCCTCGAGCTAATTTTTGGGCTAGCCCAAACAAAAAAGCATCAAAATTAATAAGCTAAAAATGAATAACAAAAAACTAATGCAACTCATTATTAAAACGATATTACCTTATTTTGAAAACCTATTGGTAAAACGTTAAAATCTTTGCAAGTCAAAAGATCAAAATAACACCAAAAAATTGGAAGTTTGAGCTTCAAACATATAAATAACCATGGTCATAATACATCTCCAAATTATTTATATAAGACTAGTTAAAATGACAAAACATTTTTCATTCATATAAATAGTCCATATAATTTACACGTTTTTAACACTATAAGTCGGTCAGCCCTATAATAGGCCGAAGGACCTATTGACCAAACTCGACCCTAATTTTACTTGGGGCTTGAATTTTTGCCCAGCTCGACTTAGTTCACTCCCAACTAAATTTGAATGGGCTTTTAACGGGCCGAACGATCGGGCTTTGGGCTTGACCTACCCAATTGACAGTCCTAGGTATAAAGATACTGGCAAATTTAGGACTAGGCATAGTTGACTCACCTTAACCACTTACTAGGTAGTAGTGAAGTTTCTACAATATAAAGCAGTCACACAACATGATAGGAATCTTATTATAAATACATATCATGCATTAGTTCGGATAATTCAAACAACATGGTTGAAGTCTAGGAAGTTACACTAGAAGTTTTTATTAATTAATCATAAGTGCGTGTTTTGTGTGTGTGTGGATACATATGCAGTGAGAAAATGACACTTTTTGAAATGAATCAATGATAAGTGCATTTGAGAAAATTTAAAATCATACTGATCGGTAAACAGTTTAGTCTGATAACCAAGTCCTCTACCACTAAATATAGGACTATACAGAGGACTGATAATAAAATTTCTTTAATGCAAGCACCAGAGTATACAAAGAAGCCAGGAAACAATTTTGGGGAATATATATAACATACACTAGACACAGAGGAGCGAGAATAGTGTTCCCATTCAGAATTTACCCCATCTCCAGAGTGGAAAGTAGCCAAACAATTTTAGCTATGAATATACAATAGTATGTACAAGTAAAGCATCAGTATTATATTTGTGAATATATAACTAGAAACAGAATCCAACAAAACAAAAACAATAGTAGGTTTTGATGTTGCTCACCCAAAACAAAAACGACGGTGACCTTCTTATTAGTCAAGGCACTTCCATTTGCCTCCTGAAACCATTAATAAAGCCAAATCATAACTAAGAGTTAAACAGTTTGTGTACGTGGCTATCATCAAATGACCAACAATAGTTTGTAACAGAAGTATGAACAGCTTGTATTTAGTAATTTAGTAGATCTAACGAATATTTATCAACGTCTAAATGAATTTTTGTCGGATTAGCTGGTAATAGACCATTTAACCCATATTTTCTACTTCCATCTGAACTCTGAGGTGAATAAATGGAAGGCTTCGCCCACTTCCTCGTCTGAGTACAAAATTTTAAAGTTTAAGGTTATAATCTGCTGGAAACTATCAGTTCATAAAAGTGAAACAGGAATAATTTGGTCAAATACTTGCAAATTTCATAAAGTCAAGTTAACAATTATTTTTATAATTCTCACAATTAAAATTTCAAAAAGTTCAAGTACTCAAACATCCAATTCCAAATTGAAACTCACTGAATTCATCCCTTCTAAAGATGAAGAAGTAAGGTATTCAATTCCCAAGAAAGCAAATCACTATTCATAGGATCAGGTATATTGGAATCTATGTTTTAATTGAGAGCACAGTAATATGATTCCGGACAAGACCTCCTACTCAATTATTGCAAAACAAAAACATAAACAAAAAAAAAATAGCTGCAAAAGAAAGCGCTACCTTGTTTGCAACATCAACAACAATCCTCATGTGCGAACGAATTTATGCGTTGAAATTATCTCTGCATATAATCCATGAATGGTATTAAACAAAATGATGACAAAAAAACCGGAAGATTTGCCTTTTCTTCTTTCCGTCTTACCTTTTTAGAAGTATTAGAAGACGGAATAACTACTCACAGATATTTAGATGAACTTTGTTTTTAAACGTAAAACATAACAAACGTCAGGTGCATGAAAACTCAATTGTCGAATAATAGGCTTCACAGAAAAGAAGGAATATAAGTTAATAGTACTCCCTTAATTAAATATCTAGTTCGAAGAAACATTTACCTGTTCGGCACCTACTTATAAGTTGGTCAACCCAACTTATAAGTAGAGAAGTTAAAAAAACTGTTCGGGATCAACTTTCTTTTTACTTATAAGTGTAAAAAAAAAGTCAAAAAAAATAAGTAGGTTTTTGTTGCTTAAAAAAAATTACTTATAAATCATTTTTTTAAAGTTGATCAACCATTATAAAATGACAGAAATACCCTCATTTATTTTTCTAATGTTCTTCTTACTAAAAGACATTTTAGTAATTTTTACATTTTACTTAACTTATAAGTCATTATTAGCCGAACACATCTACGACTATTACTTATAATTTCCGACGTATAAGTAAAAGTGATGCCAAACACTTTTCCTTATAAATCTACAAAAAATTTAACTTTTAAGTCAAAAAAAAATAATTCCCGAACGGGGCCCCATCACAAATCATTTCACAAAATGGTGGTTGATTAACTTACTTCACATATATTTTCATGTCAGTTTTAACCTATAATTGTCCAGATTTCCCAATAAAAACTAAATTGAGTGACACCACCAAAATGAGTGATTCAATTTTAACAGTGACATACATAAAAATAGAATGCACGAGATAGTGGCTGATATAGAACTGAATCACCCACGCCATATAAAAATTCAATCTTGGTATTATAGTTGTGCTTAACTTTGATGGTATATATACATACATATATGTATATATATATATATATATATATATGGAGAGCGAGAGAGATGGTAAATGAATAAATGGTTGCTTTCAGTATATATAAAGGAGATCTTTTGAGAAAGATAATCAATTCGATCCAATACTAGCAACCAAGAGAAAAAAGAATATGAAATCATTAAGTATAAAAGGCCGAATGGGACCATTCCATTCAATTCAAAAATAAAAAACTAACTTCTATCAAATATACAGGCATAGCAAAACTGACTAGTTTGTACGCTCACAAACTGATCTCTGATTCTCTGAAATCCAAAGTCCAATTCAAACTCAAATTTCCAAATTAATTCAGTACAAACAACTAGAAACTACCAAATTAGACATTAAAAAGAAACACCCATATCAATTTTCGAAAGATCTAATACATGAAAACAACAAACCAACAAAGATCAAGCAAATCAGAGCTCAAACAAATAAAAGATACAAGCTTTAAGGAATTCATAGTTGAAATTCATCAAAATTGAGCAAATTTAACGAAGATATAACATATCTGATCTTCACCTTTGAAATTTGTAGAGAGAGAAAGGGAGGTAAAGGAGAGATCCGAGGAGAGAGAAACAAAGGCTTTATCAGGATAAGCTCGAGTTATATTCCTTATATTTATGGAAGAGTGTATTAAACTCTTTCATTAGGAATGGAAACGGGTCGGGTTAAAGTTGGGTTTTGTAATATTCCTTTACAACCCGATTTTGTTGGGTTCCAATAATAGGATTTTATATAACTGGCGAGTAATCCGTTTTTTATTCTACATACTTCATTATCAATATAATACAGTTATATAATTAATTTTTTTAATAATATATAAGTGTATGAAATATATAGATATATATAAATATAAGTATTTAAATTATTTATAAACATATATTAATTATTAAAATATTAGTATATATAATCATTAAAATAATTACCACTCTAAAGAAAAAAGAAAGATGACTTCAGAAACTAAATAAAAAAACAGTACAATAAAAGAATCTAAAAGTGGCCAAGTTTTTCAATTTTTTTAATTTTATGTTCACTAAAAAAATTCAAAAATAAGATAATTGGACTGAAAAAATTATCTTTTTCATTATTTTCTTTTCTTTCCCCTCATTTGTAATACATAAAAATTTATTAACAACATGTATATAGTGATACTTTTTGTTGATCAATATGTTCTTCACTTTCTTGTAAATTTTAAGGGAGTGGGGGATGGACCACACAATTGTAGGATAAATAAATATGAAAAAAGTTAGTCGGAAAGTATGGTCATTGTAATGCCAAAAAAATTGTGCAGCACTTAGGACTGTTCATAATTTTTAATTTTTTAAATTTTATAAATAAATCGAATCGGACCGAACCGTCAATCTAATATACTGAATTTTTTTATTACAATACCGATTATGAATTTTAAAATTTCAATTCAAACCGCACCGAACCGGTTATACCGGTATCTTTTTCTTCTTTCTCTTTTACTTCTATTCTTTTGTTTTTTACTTATTACACAGGCTCAACTTTACTATCTTCTCAACTTTTCATTCTCTCTCTTCATCTCCATTAGGCTCATTATCTCTTCCTCTCCATCTCAAATATTTGCTTTTCATTCTCTCTCTTCATCTCCATTAGGCTCATTATCTCTTCCTCTCCATCTCAAATATTTGCATGTGATGATCGATCATGAATATTTTGTATATGATGTTGAGAATCTGAATATACACCATACACGGATTCCGTTATACAGTTTTGCCCCGGACGAACAGAAACGCAAGGCTTTGGTTCAAATTAGTAAAGACTCTGAGCTTGTTTTCTCTCTCCAAAATGTTCAAGAAGTGGGTTTGCTTCCTTTATGTTTCCCTCTTTCGAATTTCTCATGAAAAAAATGTATTGTATTCTTTATTTTAGTTTATAAAATATTCCAAGCAAATTATCACGACTTCTGAATTGATTTTCCAAGCACAACCATCAGCCTACACCAAACCTTGCCACATGAGTTGCCACTGTTTTTGTTCTCTTTTCTGGTCTCCTTATTGCACATAAAATGTACTTAGCACCGAGATGTAAATAGACTTATCTGCTTGATGCATCTGCAGTGTATACTCACCATACAGAAATGGCAAGGAAGCTGATTGTCATACCACAAACGACAAGAAAACCACAGTATGTTCACATCAATTGTAATCACATACAAACCGCCCAAAAAATAAATTCAAGTAACTTCAGTCTCTGTCATTTGTATATACTACTAAATCTTGAATGCAAACCTAAAATGTAAATAAATAATTTTAATGTTAGTTTACCAGGCCTAACCTCGGCCAAAAGTTTAAGGAAATGCTGAAGCCACAAACATTCAAGAACAAGAAAGAGATAATAAGTAGATGCTAAGGGCAAAAAGATATTTATATTTTTTAAGCAGTAAGTTTTAAACATGTACAAAACACCCTATAGAGACGCATGTAATACACAACAAAATATAGCACTCAAGGCACATCATTGCAAAACAATGACATTATATAAAGAATAGCAGCTGCAAAATAATCCTAAAATCTGGAATCATCGGAACCGTGATATATCTAGTACAATGAATCTTCGACATGTATCACTCTACCGAGCCCATGCTACAGAATCAATCTCATCCCTCGCTGACTTGTACAATTCAAGCATCTTTGCACATTGTAGTCTTTTCTCCATCAGTGCTGGATCTTCATCTAACAACTCTCCAAGTTGCTTTCCCTGAAACATTAAATTCATCCGTAGAGTATGTTAACATAGAGCTATCTTGTTATTAACATGTGGTCTGATACCAAGTGAGTAGTACTTTAAACCCTCGGAGTTGTGAACATAACATGGATCTGTGGTCTATCCATAATGCAACAAAGTTCATATAAGAAAGAACATTCACTTCAGTATGCAGCCTAAATAGGTTGCATGATAAAGAATATACATACGCTTCAGTGTTACTAAAACTCTATTAAGTTGTTTTGTATGTAATGGTATTTCATATCTATAGTACATGTTAATTTTATCATGTCTTTGGTATAATTAACATAAACATACCCTTTCATGTTGTGCATTTTGTAAGGAAACAAATTAATGTTGGGCCTCATATGCATGTCCCTATATAGAATCTACGCAATCATATTCAAAATGTTCCCACTTCCCACGCGCAAATCAATATGAGATATAGTAAACAAAAGTACCTCTTTCCTTCCAATTTGCGTATAGAAGTAATTAAGCAGAGACTGTTTGGCTTCCCTAACTTGACAATAAACCACAGCCTTGGGAATTGTACTTCTAAGAGTCTCAGACACCATACCCACATAAGATGATACATTTGACCCTATCCTCCTAAAATGTCCCTCTCCATAGCGGTCCACATTTATGGCAGCTGGGGTTACCCCTTTCTCTGCTTTTGTGGCACCCAGATTTCCCCCTCTCTCCATTTTTGTGGCACCCGGGTGGTTACCTGGGTGTACTGGGTTTCCAACTTCTTGAGGAAGTTTCCGGAAGAAATCCACGGTTAGGTATGAAGATTCCATGTCCACCAATCTTAGAACTGTCTTCTTACTTTCCTCACGAAACTTTTCCAAGGCTTCACTGGCAGCACCAGCTATAGCAACTTGCAGACTTGGAAACCGCTTTAACTCCTGTTTCCACAAGAGAATGTGAAACGTGGAATATTTATTGCTAATAACAAGAATTCAGATGCCTCCCTTAATTAGAAAACTCTGGGTTGAACATCTTAAATCTCACCTGAGTTTCTCCAATTGACTTCCTCACAAGTTCCTTTAAGACAAAGTGAACCTAAATAATGATTTCATCATCAGTATAATTTTTCTGCTAAATTATACTAACATTTTGACAGAAGACTAGACTCATAAATAACAAAACTACTTACAGCATCCACTGAAGCTTCAGCTGGGCCCCTAAAAAAGTTCAATGACCCCTCAATAAGGCGTCGGTAGCCTTGCTCAGGGGCAATCAGGTGAGGTTGGTAGCCATCAGCCTCTGACACAACTTTCCTTACATTCTGTAATGAGAGATGACGATCGAAAGGCAGCTTCCTCAATGCAGCTGGAAGCTGATTGTCAAAAACTCCATAAATTCGATCACCCCCAGGTCGCCTGAAATTAGGTAACAAATACATTAATGATAACAAATACATTAATGATAAACAAAACTGATTTGGATAAAGGAAAAATCCATATTAGCTGGTGACTGAGCCCTGAGGAAGGAGCTCACTCACTCATTGGGGAAAGCCTAGCTGCTACATGAACGCCTTTAACCGCATATTATTAAGAGTGAAGAAAACAACTCAGCTTGTCTCTTTCATTTGTGGCCTTGCTGGTTTGAAAGACCTTTTCTTCTTTTTGCGCCCCTTTTACTGGTTTTTGTGGTGATGGTAGCAGTTATAGAGGGAGTAGGAGGACAGTTATTTCCATATGCTATGCACCACCCAAATTATGATTGATTTTAGTTAAGGCACTCGGTGTTTGCTTAATTATTAATGGTATAGAGTTTGAATTCAAATTTAATAGAACACACTTATAAAGCTAATAAGAAAATCACAGCTACATCAAAAAAGAAGGTGACTTCAACCATCAGCTATGGCAATCGGTATTATGTTCCCCAACTCCTCCCAAATAAAATATATATGATTGTTTAATTAATTAATTAATTAATTTTTTTGAAAAAATATATGATTGTTTAATTAATTAATCAACTATAGTAAAGGCTCCCTTTCCTTGAAGTCCCTTTTTGGAAATGAATCTGATTATAAATGCTATTATATATACAAATTTATAGATTTCTCTTAGATGGATGGGTACATCATTGATGAACTCGTGTAAAACATTTTCAGGTGAGACAAGGGCAAATTATTGATGAAAAATAGTACTCCCTCCCCGTCCTTAAAAGCATATCTTCAAGTACAATAATTTTTGTCCACAAAAGAATGTCTAAAAGTACACAATTCAAATATAAAATATGAATAAAGACTAGTTTACCGTCAAAAGTATACTTGAGTGGGGTATTCTAGATTTAGAAAAGATAAAGATTCATTAGCATAGTTACACGGGGTGGGTAAAAGTGATACTTATTTTATTCTCTTTCCTCTACTTTAGTTTACTTAATTTGTGTGAAACATGTATTTTGGATATCCTTTTGAGGATGGATGGAAGGAGTACATGATTTTTTTGAATAGAAACCTAAAATCTGAAGAAATGATTGTAAGTGCAAGTCTAGTATCCCCTTTTGTTGTAGTTTGTTGTATACATCTTACTTGTTAAAAAAGTCACTGAGCCCAATATCTAAAGTTTGACATTTCATTACTGTGAAGTTGAAGGCTTAAATTTAAGGTTGCATCCAAGACCTACCAGTTTAAGTTTTTTGGTCAAGTTAGGTTCAATACATGTATTAAGGCCTTCGTTATGCACTCCCACTCTCCCCACTAAATAGGTGTCATGATCCAGTCAGTCACGTAAGTGCTCAAGTAATGTGACGGGGGAGATTGGTTAAAGTAACATGAGAGTTGAGATTCCTAGAATTCCCAAGATTAAGCATAGATGAAAACACCATATCTGGATACCTAGAAAAAGGTATACCAGAAAAACTAAATAAACGCTAAAAGTATGCATGAGATCACTTACCCTCCATCCAGATGCTCCTTGAATATTTTGTCAAAAGCACGACAAAGTTCCAAGATAGTGTACAATTGCGCCTGAAAAACAGAACTTTTGTTTAAGGGGGAGATTGTACAAAAATAGTAATGAGGGATATACTCCACTTACCCCAGCGTCAACAGCAATAGGCCTACCAAGGTAGTCCATCTCAGCTTCAAGTTCATCGATGCTTTTGTTAATCAAGGAAGTGATACCTGGTATTCTTGCCTTAATGACAGTCTCCAAATGCTGAAGTTAAAAGTACAAATCATTAAAAAAATGAAGGTTCCGACTGAGAGAAACACATCACATAAATAACAAATAGAATCACACCATTGAAAGAAGTTTCGCCAAATACTCTGAACCCATTTTACTAGCCAAGTGCCCATAGTCAGGACTTGTAGCAAAGTATTCCCGTTCTCTCCTTCTTGCAGACATCATGTCAGTATTCTTATTTATATCAGCTTGTGAGCGGTTCACAATTCCCACCCATGGGTGTTGTAAACGTAAAGCTTTCCCTTCAAGAACCTTTCACAAGAACAACAACATCAGAATCCAAAATGCCAAAAACTAACAATTTACACCTTTTAACAATAAATTGAGATGCAATACAGAAAACTAAAATAAGATAATTTTGTAAGAGATAGCAAGACAGTGGAGGGGAGAGAGAGTGAGAGTGGTGAGAGTACATCTAATGCATTAGTTCCTTTATCCATCAAATCAAGCTTTGTCAATACTCCAAATGTCCGTTCACCTGCTCATATTGTTACAGAAAACCATAAGGAAAAGCAAACATGAAACTGATGTGATAGCTTTTATCCGAAGATTCATGAACCATCAGAATAAAGGAGGGTTACCTGCTGGATCTACTTCCTTAGCAAGCTTGATAGCATCTGACGTTGCTATATCTTGGTTGGCAGGAGATATTGCCAGTATAATGGAGTTGGGCTGGAGACACAATACATACATCAATCAGAAAGGCAAAAATATTGTACCCCAGACAAAATCACAGTCAGACTCATACTCATACTTGTGGAATCAAATAAAAATAAATGAGAACAGAAGACCAACGGCACATATAAAAAGGTATGATATATTTCCTCGGTTATGTCTCAAAGCCTCTGTGAAACCAAGTTGAAATTTAGAGGTTTATCTTGCAGAACAACAGTAAACTAGAAATGTAGCACATTCTTTATCCAGTATGCTACCGACCAAAGTAATTGCTAGTCAGATTGTCCTGCACCAAGCATGGGACTTCTATAAAGTACTTGACAGATCGTCTGTAAGTCGGTCTTGAAATATTTTGATGACTTATGTTTAAACATACTAGAGCAGAAGTGAAAGAGATCAAGCCTTGTTAAGGGTTTTATGTATATTCCTCAAAACTTAATTATAATTCTTGACATTAAAATTCTTAATTAAGCACATTTAGCTAAGCTGATAATGTTTACTCACCTTCTCAACATAAGATCGAACCATGTTTTCAATATCTTCAACTATAGTTTCAGATTGTCCCTCTGCAAAGAACATTCCCCTCTATATTGGATAAAGCTCAGAGCACTTAAACTCTAAAAAAATGAGAAACTAAATACACCAACGTACCAACAGCAACTTTGGTCAAACCAGGTAAATCAATTAAGGTTAAGTTGACAACTGCAAACAAATAATCAAGTGTTAGGGTAGTACTTGTAAGCACATGTTGAGAGAGAGAAAGAGAGAGAGAGGAGAAGAGGTACAAGGTCATTACAATGAAAAGAGCAGGAGAAAAAGGAAAAATCATAACTCAATCGCTGTTTCAATTCATATATACAGCTCTATCTCATTCTGAAAATGGAAACAATGTTTTTCATTGATTTATCCTCAATGAAAGGGTGCAGATTCATACCCCCTTCGTTCCACCTTCCACGACCATCACCCCCAACTTTATTTATTTATTTTGTGTTTTTACTGGCATAAGACTATATGAGTGCCAAAATTGCCCCTCCAAAAAATGCTTTTCAGCACAGATGTAGTACATCAAAAGATATCGAGTACCACTAGCAGTTCTTATACTCAAAATAGTAAGAATAGATATACCAAAATTCAAGACCAGAAAAAAAAATGAAATTTACATCAAGACATCTATCTACTAGCTACAAAGGTAGAATATGCGTATAACACTTTAAATTTCACAAGTTACAAACAAACTGAGACACTGACAATGCTTGTTACTTAATGGATCAACAGATTACTACACTCCTTACGTTCCTAAGAAACCTTGAGCAACATCTCCCAGGTATTTTAGAAGAAATAAAAAATGTGATCCATAATGCATTTTGAATAGCAAACACAAGACTAAAACAAATGCAAAAGCTAATGTGTATCACTACTATAACTTAACAAAAACAATACTTTTATAGAAAGAATGACGTACCATTGGGAGAGTAAATACTAAGATGGATCGGAACAGGAGAAATCATTTTTGTCCTCCCAGTTATTCTATCAGTTTCATCCTGAATTTCCTGGCGAACCATGGCTGCACAAGATGAATTGTGAAAATTTATTTCATACACCAAAGACTAATAAATACTTGCACATGGACAAAATGGATGAAAGCTTAAAGTAATAAACAAAAAAAAAATTCCCAAGATTAATAATCAGGTTACTAGACATACATACATGACTAAGATTTCTTATGGTTTCTTGGAAAAGAAATTCACATTATAAAAACCCAAATGATTGAAGGATGACAAGCAAGTTAAATGTACTGAGATGGCAATTATCAGTATATCTAACTGATCTAGACATGTACAAATCAAAAAAGTTGTGTAACAATGACCATTACGAAATAACAGCAGTAATTTAATACCAAAATCTGTGAACTTCCGTCGGGCCAAATGACCAAACTCCGCATACTCCTGCTGTCCTTTATCTGTCTGTTGCAGTTGCAACACCAAAGGTCTCCTTGTGACGATGCCTACATTGCCAGATAATAAGTTTATTAGTAAGTTATATTTTTTGATAAACAAATGCATAAGCAATCCACAGTATGAGAAATCCTAACCAGATCCTCTAGGAAGAAAGTCTCGTCCAACTATGCTCTCCAACACTGAAGATTTTCCAGAACTCTGCTCTCAGCTCCCCAAGAAAAAGAACAAAGAAAAACACAGGGAAAATCAGACTAAAATTACTGTATTACAACTAATATAAAGAAAATATACTTCTTGAATAAAAATACCATTTCATTAACACCACATACTGAAACCAAGGAAATAATAGATAAAATATAATAAATGTCTTATTTTTATTCTGTCTCTCTGTCCACTCTTTTGGGGACTTCTTGCTCTCTTTAAACTTACTCAGCACTCTTTCTCTCGACAATTACTACCGCAGTCCCTTGCATCCTCATCAAAATGTAATTCTCTTTAAAGCTCAGCTAAAAAGCCCCAAATCTCTTTCTCCCCCTCTTAAAAACCCCATGTTTCCGGCTGCTCCCTCACTCTAAACACTATATTTCAGAGTGATATCTCCCTAAAGCTAATACAAAACTACCGCCTTTTCTCTCAAACTCAACTCTTTCTTTATAGAGTGTTCAGATTGCATAAATGTTTTAGACAAGTTTAACACCCCAGATCAAAATATAAGAAACAACAATAGTTGATATTTTATATTCATCAAATCTCAATATCCTCTGTTGTTGATCTCATATCTTTATCTTAACATTTCCCCTCCACTTCTCTCTCTACAATTACTATCCTAATATTGAAGAACTTCATCACAGCTCAAAGAAGCCCTCCTCTAAATATATAATTTTTAAAAACATTAAATAACACATATTTTTTTTCATGTGCTCCCTCTATAAACAACTGTGGACTAGCCGCCTTTTTCTCTCCGTCTTAAAGAGTGAAAAAAAAATGATTAAATCAAGGGAGTAAAATTGGATCGGGTACCTGGCCACCGACGACGGCAACAGAAGGAAGAGCATCCCAGAGAGAGGAAAAATCATTATCTCCGCCACCATAATCACCAAGTGCAGTACAAGCTCTCTGAATTCGATTCACCAATCCGATCAAACTCTCCATAGTCGCCATTTCAATAATTTAATAAATCTCTTTATTACCAGATCAGAGCTCTTTCAAAACCCTAGAATTAATGTTACTCAAGAAGAAATTTTGGAGAGAGGTTCTAGAGAGGGAAGGGTAATTGGTGAAGAGTTTAAAAGACTTGGAACAGGAAATGAAAAGAGCGTTGTGGACTTGTCCGTTTAGTTGACACAGTTGGAATATGGTCTGGGCAATGATATATTGCGCCGGGTGCGCATTTGTTGTCCTTTCCATTTCTTCTTACTACAACAATTGGCTTAACCATCTCACGCTTTTGAATTTTGAAATCCGATCTAAGATGGTGCACCGTTGCTCCTGGACCCCTAGCTAAAAATAACAACAACAACAATAATTACATTCTGTTTTTGAGTTTTGAACAAAAAAAAATAATAATAGAAAATTAAAATTTGAACCAAAAAAAATAATAATAAAAAACTTAAAATTTTCTTTTTGTGTTGTTTCTGAATTTTTAATAAAAAATAATAAAAAACTTAAAATTTTTATTTTCTTGTGTTTTTGAGTTCTAATGAAAAAAAAAATATATTATTTTTACAAATTTACCCTTCTATTAATATAATATCATACATATATAAGATAAAAAAACCAAAAAAAATTTTTATGAAATAAAAATGATATGCAATATGTTATTTGTAAACTGTTTTTACGTTCTATTAATTAAGTCAAGATTTCTTCATTTTGCCATAAAAAATGATGATTTTTTAGTGTTAGCTTGATGAAATTATTTTTCTATACTACACCAAATTAGTTTCATACGAATTAATAGTTTTTACTTGATCGATATGAAATGATGGTTGAATTTTGCTATTTCTTGTTAATTTCTAAGTTGTAGATTGACGGAATCAATTTTTTCTACCAACTGAAATAGGAGAGGGGAGAACCATTTTGTTTCCAATTTTCTGTAATCTAATCAAAATGAGGAGATATGCATACAGTGGAAAGAATTATGAATTATGAGTATTTTTATTTTTGCTTATAGATGGAGATATGAGTTATAATTAAAAAGTTATTATATTTAAAGTTAAAGATAATTATGAGAATATTACTTATCTTTTTTTTTTTTCCGTCCAAATCTTGTCAACTTTGGATGGAAAACTTTGGCAGGAAAAGTGGTCAAGTTTTCTAGCTATTTATTTTCTTTTCTGTTTGTTAAAAAACTCAAAAACACAAAAATTGAATAGAAAACTTAAGTTTTTCGTCCAATTCTTTTCTTTTTTGTCCATTTTAAAACTCAGAAACAGAGCGTTAGGGTCGGTTTTGAGACACGCACTTATTTATATTTATGTAATCAATATTAAAATTAAAAACTTAAATTTAGGATAATATAATATTATTGAAATTTGAAGATAACAGATGAAAAACTTCATTGAATTTAAGAAATAAATTTGGTGAGATCAAATAGATCAAATTGGGCGCCTGTTTGTATACAAGGATAATTGGCAAAAGAGAATTGATATTTTTGCAATTTAATTTGATATTTTAACAAGATGGGACTCATTTGTAAAAATATAAATTAGCTTACAAAAATATGCAAAAATAGCTCATCAGATTGCATCATTTTGGGATGGAGACCCACAGTGTGACAAGGCTTACGTGGTGCTCTATGAAATGCCTGAGAGATACGCTTTGACACGGAATGTTGTC
Source organism: Hedera helix (assembly GCA_947179155.2). Classification (NCBI taxonomy): domain Eukaryota; kingdom Viridiplantae; phylum Streptophyta; class Magnoliopsida; order Apiales; family Araliaceae; genus Hedera; species Hedera helix. The sequence continues at coordinate 39,999,253 of OX359280.1, forward strand.
ATTGTTGGCTACACTCGGGATGTCCAGGATTGTTTATATGTTTTGGCAAATCAGAATCAGATAGCGGAGGGAAAACTGTGGATACACAAATCATGGATTGGAGCAAACACGAAGTGGTCTTAAAGCCGAACAATTCCTCTGCTCAGGAACCTAATGGATCAATGGGTGATGAAGATGCCATAAAAGTTTTCGGGAAAGCTAAAATCCCTATGGATGAATATTATAGCCTCACCAAAATGAGAATATACCCATTACCCGAGGCTACCAATTTGGTTGATTTTTTTTTAGTATCTCCTCTTGTTGGTTACGAGTGTAAAATGTTTGAAGGAATAGCTGAGAAGGAAGTTTCAAATGAAATGCATGAAGGTGAAGTTCTAGAACAACTGTTTGGCAAAAGGCTGCATGGGGTAAGAAAACCAGTCAACTGGTTTAGTTTTCAAAATTTTAATGGTGATGTTGGGACTAGAAAATCTAATGATGCTCTAAATATTTTTCACGGCATCAATGACATTGTTAATACCACCTGTGATGATGAGAACATCAAAGTTCTACTGCGTGTTAGTTCCAGGGATGCTGGCATGTATATGTGTTCAAGGGAATTAGCTAAAGGAAAATGAGTCAAATTAGAAGTTTTGGCTGCAACTTATTCTGGTAATGCAGGACAACAGAGCATGATTTTCAACACAATGGTTTTTGTGACAACTTGGATTAACACAATTATTGAACACTCGAGGAAATTAAATGATGAGTTGATAAATGAAGTAACCTGGGTGGTGGTGGTTTTGTATGAAGAGTATCTTCCCTCTTGTGAATTTGTGACAGTAAAAAGGTTTGGTAAGAATATGTCTAGAGGGGGTAAAAGTGTTTGTCCTCTACCATAGGATATTTTTCTCCAGAAGCTTCACCCTATCTTAGTGACTAATATGAAAACCAATTATAGTTTGACAACTAAGTATGCAAGAAAAAAAAACAAAAAATAATTAGAAGACTACCATGAAAAATAACAATAATTTAAGAACTAATGAAATGGTTATTCCTAATTAAGACTAATGACTATTTTCTTTTAATAAAAGACCACCGAAAGTCATTTATCTTAGACCAAATGTGATAATTTAGCGATAAATATATCTTTCTTTACTCTGTGAGGTTATAGGTTCGAGTTTACCATTCAGCAGAAATCAGAATGAACGACGGTCTTATATGAAGAAGAACTAGAGTCTACAAGAATATGTTTTCAAAAATAAAAAATAAAATTTATGTATCTTATTTTCCATTTTATAAAGAAAACAAAATACAGTCTGTACGTGGCCCAGAAACTAGAGAACAATAATGCACGAACATTGTGGCCCATTATACCTTAACGTATTAGTTCGACTAGCCCATATGATTAGAGACCTATTTCTCTTGTATCACTTTCTTTACCCAAGCACGCTGCTCTCTCTCTCTCTCTCTCTCTCTCTCTATATATATATATATATATATATATGCGTGATGGAATTATATCAACATATATATAGCCAAAATGGGCATAAATGGGTCGTTTTTTCCTTTTGATTTTAGGTAAGTGAGCAGTTGTAAACGCCTTTATGAGAATTGCATAAAAGTCTTAAAGATTTATTAAGTGAAAAAAGTGAAAGTAGCAAGTCAGTTTCTTTGTCACCCACTCTTTTTTTATAACTTTTAGAGAAACATAATTAGTTTAGCAAACAAATTTGTATATATATTATGTTTGAATTGAATAAATAGAATATACAAAAAATAAAAAACAAAAAATTATATTTTTGAACATTTCAAATATATGTTTAATTATTGGTGATGTTGCGACAGTATGATAAAATTAATGTCATAATTATCATATATATTCATTTTATTGAAATAAATTTTATTTTGTTACCTTTCACATAAAATAAAAATTAATGAAAGAGAACGAGTTTTTATTTTATCAAAACAGTTTATTTATCAAAATAATTAATAAATACATTATTTTTTATTTTATTTTTTCCTTCACTCTATTATTTCAATCCAATCATTATTAAAGAATTAGAATCATAAACAATTTCTTAAAATTACAATAAAAAATAGAAATTAAGAATGAAAAAACTGTGACAATAATGTGAACGAAACGAGTAAAGCGCACGTAGTTATTGATGAAAACAAATAATAATAATAATAATAATATGAAAAAAAAAATAAACAATTAACGCGGGGACAAGTTAACTAAAAAGGTTATTAGGTCCTTTTCAAAAAAAAAGGTTAGTAGGTGACTTTGACGGAGATTTGTGTCAGCAGAAATTGAATGGGAAAGTCCGATCATCAAAAGCCCAACTAATAAGATATTTGATGTGACGACGTGTCGTTTTGTTATTGCTGATTACGGCTGTAAAATAAATTAAACAGTTTGATCTTCATTCGTATTTGATTCAACTCGATTAGATATATAAATAATTTAAATATAAATAAATTATTCAAATCTAATTAAAGAATAATTTTTTATTAATATTTGAATCATATTTATTTAAAAAGTTTAAATTATTCAAGTTCGATTCGAGATCGTATTCGATTCAGTAACTATGCGAGTCTCAATCAAACTTTATTTTATATTCGATATATTTTATAAATCAAATCTAAGCAATTTAATGTTCGATTTGACTCAATTCGTTTACACCCTTATTGCTGATAATTTTTATTGTTATAAATTCTAAAATTAATTTATAAAATTTAAATTTTAAAATTGATCAGAATTCACATAAAATATTAAAACGAAAAATATTACAATAAAATTGTATACACCATTTACCATTTCAATACATTGAAATAGTTAATATCATTAAAGTAGTTAATATAAAATTATACTATTAAATCTCCTTCTTCAAATATGCCCGAGTCAGAATAATAAACTCATTTAAAAATTGAACAAATAATTAGAAAAATATGTGACTTGAGCAAGTTATTTTTATATCAGTCCCTTTCCCAATATATTAAATTATTAATCCTTGTAATAGAAGAATAAGTTATCACCAAATTCTACATTTTTAGTTTAGGGATAATTTATAATAATAATAATAATAATTAATAAAACTCAAAATTGAGATCTGATTTTCCTTGTACTGAAGACGATTATAAAACGTTTAAGAACCGCGTCTGGGTCGCCCAATTTTTATCCCTTGACCGAACCTTCTCTCTCAATTTCCAAAACGTTACTATCTCTCTCCCTCAAAACTTCGATTTTCCAATCAGATCTTCAAAACCTTACCGCCCACAACTCCAAAAATGCCTCTAACCAGTCCCAATAAAATTGTCTGAAAAATCCCATGAAAATTATATATGTATATATATGTTTTTACACGCACACAAAACACGCATAATTAAGCAAATGAGGTGTAAGAAGCACTTTACCGATCTCAGTAGCGTCGTCGGGGTTTGTGCATCTTGTCTCCGGGAACGTCTTTTCGTTGTCATCGAAGCACATACTCTAGCTGAACTTCAAGCGCAAGAAGGAGAAGATAACAGGAAATTCCACGCCAATCCGCCTCAGCTTCTATGTCCGGCTTCTGTTTCGCCTTACATCAGTTGCCGGAAGTCCGATAACGTAGCAACCTCGACTCACGACGGCCATAGTCTATCCGATCAGAGGTTTTACAGTACACCGGAAGTAGGCCCTAACGGAGGAATCAAACCGGCCAGTTTGTACAAGAAAAAGCAAGGGAAATTCTGGCTGTTTTCGAATTTGTTTAGTTCTAAAACGCATAAATTCGATTTGGATCCGAGTTTAGATTTGAAATCTCGAGAATCGTATTTTACGGCTTCCTTGCCGACGACGGCATCTTCGCCGGCTTGGTTTTCTAATATTTTCCCCGGTAAACGGAAGAAAAAGTTGCGGATGTGTATTATGAGCGATCCAAACGCCGGCAGAGTTGCTCAGAGACCGTGCCGTGGAATGTCGCCGGCGATAGAATCGGATGACGAATGCGGCGAAGGATCGAGTGGATGCAAGTCAGATTCTTCGCCGGGATGGAAGGAGACACCGCGGAGGGCCACGCCAGCGGTACAGCGCAACTGCAGACGTTCGAATCAGGCTCGGAACGGTTCCGGGCTGGGCTTCTGTTTGAGTCCGTTGGTGCGGGCGAGTCCAAGCCGGCAGTGGAACCAGAAAGGAATACCGCCGGAAATTTCAATTGCCGGCGAAGTTAGGGCTGCAGTGAAGCCTCACCTCGGCGTTGCTTCCAAATTTTGCGCGAACAGATCACGGAAGCTTGCTAATTTCGGAAAATTTCATCAGAACTACTGATAGCAATTACGACTGCGGATTGAACTTTTAAAAGTACGGATTTGCCCTTGTGTCAAGGTTTTTATTTTTGAAACCTCTCCCTTTTTTTACTTATTTTTGTAAACTTCTGATTAAATTCAAGAAAATAAAAAAAATAATATCAAATACTCCCTAGAATCTGCTTGATTGTGTTAGAGCATGAAATGGTAAACAAAGAGGAAATTTCTATCTTGTGACAAAAATATATTAATTTTTTCTCTGAGCACATAAATTAATTAATTCGCGTATATTTGTATCAATTTCTAAATCATGTCAATGGATTTATTCGCAATAATAACCGATATATTTTTGTCGCAAGAGATGTTCAAAGGTATAAAAAAAATAAGAAATGATATTTTAAAGCTTAAGTTCTCTATCTAAACAAATTTATAACTTTAGTGATAAAAGCGTGATTGATTATAATTGTCACAACCTGTTAATTGTCAACATAATTTGTTTAATAAAATGTTGAAATAACGACATTAATATTAACTATACAAATACTCTTATTATAATATTTGGGTCACATTTTGATATGACTATCTAGTGACCACAATCATCTAAAACCTATTTCTAATACACATGCAGTACAATTATGTATTGCTACATTTGCGCTAAATTAGTAAATTTAGTAATATCAACCTCTTAAGAAAGTTATGTGTGTAAATATTTATTTATTTTAGCATAAGTAGATAATATATACGTTAAAAAAAGCGTTTTACTTAAAAAATATGAAATTGATATTTTCATAAAAAAAATTAATATTTTTTTAAAACTCTACTTATATAAAATAGGCCCCACTCGCTGTTAGTATGGTTAGTCTTGTGAAAAATATCTAATTTTTTTGTAAAAATATTAATTTTAAAAAAATACTTAAATTGTAAGTCAAAGGAACAAAGGTAGGTGGAAATAGATGGGTAATATAACCATATGGTGTGGCTCTTGGTGGTGGTGGAGTGACTACGCTTGCCATTTACAAGTATAAAGTGGGTTGAATTTTTGAAGGGTGAGCGTGGGGTTGGGGGTTGGAGCCACATGAGTAAGTTGACATTAAGGGTGGGTGTTTCTTAGTGGTTTCTTTTCCAATCATTGTTGGAGTACATTTCTGTCACATATTTCTTTCGGATATAATTTAAAATATTTCCAATCTATTAACTACCACATGTTTGTAAAACACTACTATCTAAATTTCCAAATATAAATGGTTGTACTTCAAGCATGCTTGAAAAGAAAGTTGATGGATGTGTTGAGATATATCTTTGCTGACTATTAATTGAGTTACCATCAATAAACATCATGTTTTTAAAGCAATACTATTAAGGGTATAAATAAATTGAGTTGAGTTAAATATTGAATTGTTTAAATTTAGTTCATAAAATTTATCGAGTATAAAATAAGATTTAATTGAGGCTCGTTTAGCTATCAAGTCGGGCACGATCTCGAATAAAACCCGAATAATTAAAATTTTTCGAGCGAATATGATCTGAATAACAATAGAAAATTACAATTTGAAAAAGTTCAAGTAATTTATCGAATTTTAAACTTTTCTCATATTTGAATCGTTTATATTTTGAATCGAACTTGAATCAAACTTTTAGTCAAGCGGATACGAATTGAGCTTAAATTGTTTAATTCATATTAAAGCCTTAAATAATACTACGATAATTAAAAAATTATTACAAAAAGAAGGTACAAATGATGTGTATAATTTTAGTTGATTACAATCATTGACCTCATCCATGTATGGTAGATCATTTCCTAATAACACAATATTTTGTAAGCTAATTTTTGTAAGTGTAACAATACTCTCAGTGAAAGTATTTTACTCCTTTCATCCAGTTTTATTTATTCTAATTGATTTTTTATCATCAAATTGATCATATTTAAAATAAAAATTAGATCAATAATTAGAGAATGAATAAGAATTTTTTTAATCACTAAATTTCATTTAAAAAAATTCAGATGCTCATCAAATGATCATTAATTAGGTGCGAAGGTGTAATGATACATTTCATTAAACATAAAATAAGTGAGGTTTCTATTTCAATTATTATATGGAGTATAATATAGTTTATTGAATAAAATTAAAGAAAAAAAGGTGTAATAAAGAACAGCCAAATTATTTTTTTAATGTAATTCGAAAGTTTTATTTGCATTAATTTCCACAAAGTGGCACAGACCGCTAACACACCATGGGGAAATTTTGAGGCAATGTAAAGGGCAACAAAGTCAATAGAGTTAGGAACAGAGTGGTGTAGTCGATTGTGAAGTGGGTCCCATTTTGGAATAGTATTAACAATTTAATATGGCGGCTGGCATTGCATAACCGCCAATGAAATTCAATTCATCAGGCGTAGCCAGCCACCAGACGACTCCTGTATTGGGTCCGTCACATGGTGCAGCCGCAACAATACAGCCCAGTTTTCACTTCATATTCAGGGAATTGTTCTATTTATATAAAAGAAAAATTTATGGAATTATTAAATTTATTTATAAAATTATAACATTTATTTATAAAAATATCAATTATACTATATACACACACACACACACAATAGTTAAAATAATACAAGAAATTTAGATTGATTATATATTCAGACATGATGAGTATGTGAAGTATTTCGATCTCTTTTACTTGATTTTTTTGACCTTTTTATTAGGTTCAAACCCAAATACATAACCCGACACAATTTAAAATCTTTATTTCTCTAGTCATTATGTGCATAATTGAAACTGTTTGAAGCATTTTGTGCATTTAAAGTGTTTGAAAGTGACTTGAAATCTTATTTGTTTAAAAATATTTTATTTTAAATATAATTTATTTAATTTAAGAAAATAATATTTTAAACCTAAATAAAACTTATTATAAATAATGCAATGATGCACTAAATATTACCGTCACAACGCTATATATATGTGTGTGTGTGTGTGTCTGTGTGAATAAATGAAGTCGAGGCCGGATTTAGTGTAAACAATTTTTGATGCTATATATATATATATATATCTTAACTTTCTATTTAATTTTTAAAATTTTTTAAAAAAATTATTTATTTACATGCATCGGCACGGGTGCTAAAGTATACGAGTGTGGGGGGCCATTAGACGTATCAGTGCTCGAGCAGGGAGTCTTATAAAAAAAACTATCTAATATTTTTGTATTAAAATAATAATATATAATTAATTTAAAATATTATACGACAGTATCTCAAAAATATCGAATAATTTTTCGTGACAATACAAAATCTGGTACAATAATAGTACCCAGGACGAACTTTAGTATAGTTGATTGGTGCAACTTTCGAGACAAAAAAAATATCTATAAACATTTATTAGACACCGTTGGAGTGTATTTAATGAAAGGAATTGGTCCATTTTGATTCACTAACCCGGTCTAACTTTTTCTTGCCATATTACAATTTCCATCTTTTCTCTCCTCGTGTTGTTGATAAAGTACTCCTTCCTTCCAAGATTAACAATTGGACATGCCACTATTATATTCCAACTAGCGGAGTTTTTATAATTTTAAATTAATTTAAATTTACCATAATAAAAATACAATAAGATCAACAAAATATTTGAGGTAAAAATTTGGTAAATCCCCAACTTAGTGAATCAATTATGGAGATCCCAAACAGCCTTCTTCTATGTTGGTATAGAAGTTTTACTTTATTAAGATCGTCGGTAAAAATGGTGGGCTCAACTCCACACTTCTTTGAGTTGCCAAACCTTGATCTATGCATACTAAACTACAAAGTCCCTCCCACTTTTAAAGAAGAAAAAAAGACACAATACACACACATAAAGATCAAATAAAACAAATGATTTTCCTTGTTATTTATGTTGAGAGAGAATCAGGGAGTCCGTGTGTCGCGTACGTGTGCAAAAGAGTGTAACACACACATGTTTAAAATTCAACATGATTAAAAAACTTACGTTTTTAAGTCTTGAATTCATTCATGTACTCCCTCTGTCTCAAGATAAAAGTTATTCATTAACTTTTGTGGTTAAATTGACCATTTTTAAAACTAACAATTAAAAATGTATATTTAGATTTTCAAAAAAATAAACATTGAGATTAATACTAAATTATATATAGTTTATAGGCTTTTTACATACATATAAGAGAATAATAAAATTTATTAATTTAAAAAATGATCAATTTGACCATAAAAGTCAATAAATGACTTTTATCTCGGGACAGAGGGAGTATTACATTGTAATAGTGTAAGTTTTCAAAAAAAAAGTAGCAGTTTCCTTTTTTACTTTTTCTTTGTAATTATTGGGTCATTTTATATATTTCAAAATTATTCATAAAAATTGTCATACAACACAATCTCTTTTTTTGAGACAGTAGATGAGACACTATTTGGAACAACTAATTCGGACTACATCATTTAAGAGATACGAATTAAAATTTTAAAACGCCTAACATTATCTTATTAAAAAGGAGGGGAGGGGAGATTAGAAATGTTGAGATAATTATAATCCGTTATGCATTCATTAACTAGTTCAAAATGTCAGTAATCGTCCTAGTAACCTCTTCAAAAAAGAGCCCTAGAGCTATCTATCTAGATCAATATAACAATCAACCACCAAATCCTATAAATAGAACTCCAAACTTAAGACTCTTGATGTCAAGTGTATTTGACCCGACTGCTTGTTAACGGACCATCCATCCCGTTTTATCTAATTTTGCTTGGGAATAGTATGTGTAGGGAAAGACGGACTATATATCCATGTGAACCAACTATTGACTTTGAGGGGACATCATAATGGGAAAAGAGAGAAAGAAGAAACCACTTCCATGACACTTGAATTCAACTTGTAGGCTGTATGTATTCAATTTTTATTTGCTTTCTTTGTGTGATATACGCAGATGAATGAACTTGGGATTATTAGATTCAACACAAATTGAGCTACCACTAGTCTAAGTGCCCTTGCCTTTTATAGAAACCTCAATCATGCTCATGCTTTCCACATATGAGTTTCAAGTGTCAATCTCCGCAAAAAAATGTCTATGTCACGCTCAAATTGTACATCAAAAAATACGCTCAAGTGTAAAATAGTAGTAAACGAGGAGCGACAAAGCGTCGTAAAGAGAGAAGAAAAAAATATTTTACTATTATATTCGTTCTAAATTATAAGATCAATATTGACTTTTTAAAAGATAATTTTAAATAATTTTAATTAAATTCCAAATTTATATGAATTCATGTAGTTTTTGTCAATAAAATTATGAATATCATAAATTACCTAAAAAATAGTACAAGTTATAAGATTTATTGTTTTTAAAATTTAAATAAATCATGTCAATTTTATATTCAAAAATATTTTAAATTAACTTTTTAAAATTAGTATTAATGTTAAAATTCGAAATGGGGAGGAGAGTATCATTTTACACTCGAGTGTTTCTTTGAATGCATAATTTAAATGTGTACATAAATATACTAATCTGCAAATTATACGAGAGTTTCTTCTACTTTTTTAATCACCATATTTAAAGTAAAGAAAACACGATTAAAATGCTAATTATATCTTATGATTTACTTAAAATTCCACTTGACCACATGTAACTTTGATCTACGTGTCACAGTAAATTATTCTCTGTGTCACTTAATTTAAATAAAAACCTTGTACTTTTGAGCTGGAAAAAAAATAATTGAACTACTTATCGAGTCTACTCGAAACTTATAAAAATAATTTATTTTTATTTTGTTATATTTTTTTATTAATTGATTGATGTATTAGTTGATATTAGATTTATCAGAAGTATAAATGTGACGCCCCCAAATCTGGGCCCACACAGCCCAAACTTGAGTCGTCAAAATACTACAACAAAATTATTACAACAAAGCACAACGTACAACAATACAGTGTATAATAATACACAACTAAGTCTTCACTATTATTGCCACACTATTTTACAAAACGTGAAGACTATGATAACTATTCCTCGGACCCTCACTCCATTCCCCGGCTAGACCCTGTTATGTTTTCATCTCCTGTTGAAAAACAATGGAACAAAAGAAAGGGTGAGCTCAAATAGCCCAGTAAAGAATATCATGACTAAGATAATGACGAATAAATTATCATTAGTCTTCAACAGCTGAGTTCTTGATAGAATACAATAGACTACAAGGTTTATATCAAAAACTGCAGTTAAATTCTTAAACAACGTTCAGATCAATAATAGCAGCGGAATGAGTAATCTATTAGAAGAATAATGCAGACTATAATGTCCACTCGGTTCTCTTTTTAGGAAAAACATCATCAACTTTTATCATCTGAAATATCATTAGTCAAGATAATACAAATTCACAGTTCCTGATCATAATCATGCAGATCAACAGTTCATCTTTGCACTACGGGCCAAAGACATTCAATATAACACCAACGGTCATGATTATACCAGATTCAGCCTTTGGTCATAATCATACCAAACAACAGTTCATCTTTGCACTACGGGCCAAAGAGAACATTCACCACGTGCCATAAAAGACACCGAACAGATGTATCGCCTTTAACCTATTATATCGCCTTTAACCTATCATCTGTTCAACAAATATATCACATCTGTGCCCCCGGCCACAGATATTCACAACAGCTTGATTTTTGGATGATTAGAATGATATAAATGATGAACAGAAGAAATAGGATAACAATAAGTATCGGAAGTTTACTTTGTACAGATTCAAATAATGTCCAAATTGTCAACATGATGTGGAGTGAAATTCAAGATCCACAGTTCAGAATAACGGTTACAATTCAATAGAAAGGTTCACGTAAATAGGAAGGTTCAGTTGAAATAATGAAGTTCAACTATTATGGAACATATAATATTTTCAGGAATTATAGAAGCAATAGTTCCATAATAAATTTCGATTTAGGAGTATGAAAGAAAATAATATCACTTACCGTAGCAGGTTTGATTAACAAAAGGTGAAGGAAATTAATACAAGGGTTATTCACCAACAGGCGGCAATCCGCTCCGTAAGGTTATTCCCACAATTTAATAGAATTTGAGTACAAAGAGTTATTCACCAAACAGGCGGCAATCCGCTCCGTAAGGTTATTCTCAGAGATTAATAATGAATGAATACGAAAGGTTATTCACCAACAGGCGGCAATCCGCTCCGTAAGGTTATTCCCACAATTTAATAGAATTTGAGTACAAAGAGTTATTCACCAAACAGGCGGCAATCCGCTCCGTAAGGTTATTCCCACAATTTAATAGAATTTGAGTACAAAGAGTTATTCACCAAACAGGCGGCAATCCGCTCCGTAAGGTTATTTTCAGAGATTAATAATGAATGAATACGAAAGGTTATTCACCAACAGGCGGCAATCCGCTCCGTAAGGTTATTCCCACAATTTAATACATGGAAATAAAAGGCACGTCTTATGAGTAAGGAAGAAACAATATTATTATCGAGAATCAAATAATGATAATCCCTTACCATAGTACGTTTGAATAATGGAAGATGAAAAAGATGGTATCCCTTACCGTAACACGTGACTGGATATTGATTTAAATGAGGTTGATTAACTTGAACAGTACACGTATACTTATAGATCTTCACAAATACTCAAGATGACTTAAGCACACTTAGAGAGAACTTTCACAAGAAGTATTTAGAGAGAGAAAGAAAGAACAAGTAAGGAAGTTTATGAAAAATCCTTAAGTTAAGGCTTCTATTTATAGCCAAAAATCTCATCATTCATTTAATCTAAACCATTCATTTAAAGATCATCTTTTAATCTACACCATCCATTTCAAATATTATATTATCTTTAATCTACACCATTCATTTCATATCACCTAATAATCACCTAACTTTATATTATAAACAAATCAATTTAATTATTCAACAATAATTCACACTTTAATCTACACCATTCATTTCATATTACCTAATAATCACCTAACTTTATATTATAAACAAATCAATTCAATTATTCAACAATAATTCACACTTTAATCTACACCATTCATTTCATATCACCTAATAATCACCTAACTTTATATTATAAACAAATAACTTTATCAATTCAATTATTATGACTAATTGTTATAAATACAGTATAGTTAGCTCTTAGATATCAAGTCAATAAATTAATGAAATACAACTGTTTAAATAACATCATAATAGAGATAACAATAATGTAAAATAAAGCATACGTTACTGTGTAATGACAATTATTGATTCAATAATGTGAATTACTGTGCATATGTTACTGTGACAATTATTAGGTTCAATAATTTTAAAAACAGTGCAACAACAATTATTGACTCAATGATATAAAATACAGTGTAATGACAATTATTAAATCAATAATGCAAAATACTGTGTAACAACAATTATTGAATTGATAATATAAAATATTATGCAGTGACAATTATCGATGAAATGATGCGTAACAGTTACGGTGTCAATTATCAGACCAATAATATGAGACACTATGCAATACCGTGTGTTACTGTAGAGTACCGTGTGCTACAGAAAATACCATAAACTACCGTATGCTACTATTCTTTTATCACCGGTATTTTAACAGTTCCGTTGACTATTTTTATTTAAAAAGGTTACTTCTGTCGTTTTCTATATCCGACAAATATTCCGTTGTGGGGTCCACCAATAATTTATTATTTCGGCGCCGTCGTACGGCACGAATATTCCCCGACCAAACGAATATTCCCCGACAAAGCGAATATTGTCCGACAAAATAAAATTTGCACATAACATCCTTAACTTTCAATTTTGTTAATTTAACCACTTACTGTTTCAAAAAAAATATATATGAAGAAAAATTAAATTTTGTATTTCATAAAATTCGGGGTCTTACAACCTCCCCTCCTTATGAAATTTCGTCCCCGAAATTGACGTACCTGACATATCGAAAAGGTAAGGATACTTAGATTTCATCTCAGATTCTAGCTCCCAGGTCATTTCCTCAGTATCTTGGTTCCTCCATAAAACCTTAACTTGAGGTATAACCTTTGAGCGTAGGATCTGCTCCTTCTTATCCAGGATCTTAACAGGTACCTCCTCGTATGTTAAATCCTCTGCTATAACGTCTGGTTCTAACTCAATGACGTGGTTTGGGTCCTTCACATATTTACGTAACATAGATATGTGAAAAACGTTATGGATGCGAGACATACTTGGTGGTAGGGCTAGTCTGTAGGCTACGGTTCCTATTCGATCGAGGATTTCAAATGGGCCAATAAATCGAGGGTTGAGCTTTCCTCTCTTTCCGAATCTCGTAACCCCTTTCCATGGAGAAACACGTAAGAATACATGATCTCCGACGTTGAAACTTTCGTCTCTCCGATGAAGATCAGCATAACTCTTTTGTCGTTCTTGTGCGGTCTGTATTCGTTGTCGGATCATTTGGATCTTTTCAGTCGTCAAGCGTACCAACTCGGGTCCTAACAATTTTGCTTCTCCTACCTCATTCCAACATATTGGAGAGCGACACTTCCTTCCATACAATGCCTCGAATGGAGCCATGCCTATGCTTGCTTGGTAACTGTTGTTGTAAGAAAATTCCACCAACGGCAAGTACTTATCCCAACTTCCTTTGAAGTCTAATACACAAAGTCTCAAAAGATCTTCGAGGGTCTGGATCGTCCTTTCCGATTGTCCGTCCGTTTGAGGATGGTATGCAGAACTAAAACGTAGTTCAGTGCCCATAGCTTTTTGTAGACTGATCCAAAAGCGTGAAGTGAATCTAGGATCTCGATCAGAAACTATGGAAACTGGCATGCCATGCAATCTCACGATCTCATTTATGTACATACCGGCAAGACGTTCAAGTGAAAAGTTTTCTCGTATAGGCAAGAAATGAGCAGATTTGGTCAATCTATCTACGATCACCCAAATTGCATCTAAGCCTTGAGAAACTTTTGGAAGACCCGTCACGAAGTCTATATTGATGTGTTCCCACTTCCATTCGGGAACTTCAAGTGATTGTAATGGACCTTTAGGAACTTGATGTTCTGCCTTGACACGTTGACAAGTTAGGCACCTTGAGATAAACTCCGCAATCTCTCTTTTCATATTGTTCCACCAAAATGTATGTCGAAGATCTCGATACATCTTGGTACCTCCTGGGTGGATTGCAAACGGCGTGTTGTGTGTCTCCATCATGATTTTATGCTTTAATTCAGGATCGTTAGAAACACAGAGTCGAGAGTTGACTCGAAGTATTCCTTTCTCGTCGATTCTTGCTTCGGGAATGGCACCTTCTTGTACTTTCTTTATCATGTTTATCAGTTCCGGATCGGTAGCTTGAGCAACTTTAATTTTATCGATTAAAGTTGGTTCTACTCGCACGTGAGCAATCTTCGAGCGGGTCCCTGGTGTCTTTAGCTCTATCTCCATCTTTTGCAAGTCGTACAAAATACACTTTTGTGTTGTCAGCAGTGCACTTGTACTTGCATAAGATTTTCTGCTCAAAGCGTCAGCTACAACGTTCGCCTTTCCCGGGTGATACTGGATTGTGTGGTCATAATCCTTTAACAGCTCAAGCCAACGTCGTTGTCGCATGTTGAGTTCCTTCTGGGTGAAGAAATACTTGAGACTTTTATGATCCGTATAGATATCCACTTTTTCTCCGTACAAGTAGTGTCTCCAGATCTTCAACGCGAAAACGACTGCTGCCAACTCTAGATCATGAGTAGGATAATTTTTCTCATAATCTTTGAGTTGTCGAGAGGCATAGGCTATAACCTTTCCATGTTGCATAAGGACACAGCCTAGACCTTTGCCAGAAGCATCGCTGTAGATAACAAATTCTCCTGATCCTGATGGTATGGTCAGAACAGGAGCTGAAACAAGTCTCCTCTTGAGTTCTTGAAAACTCTTCTCGCATTCCTCGCTCGATATAAGTTTTGTACTAGAATGAATGATACCGATATCTAGTAATTAAACTTTCAACTCTTGGTGTTCTATGGGAGCCATTTGGTATGAGACTTTAAAAATGGGCTTAGTGCCGGGTTCAAGATCGATACAGAATTCAATTTCACGGTTTGGGGTAAGCCAGAAAGTTCCTCAGAAAAAACGTCAGGAAACTCATTAACAATGGGAATATCATTCAAGTTTGACGTGTTTTTGTTCAAATCAGTGACATGAGCTAAAAAGGCTTGACATCCGTTTTTCAATAAACGAATGGCTTTATGGCTAGAAATAACAGTTATAGATTTCAATGGTTTAGTTGCTTGAATTTGCATGACAGGTTGACTAATAATCTTATGAAAACAATCAATTTTAGCATGATGGGTAGTCAACCAATCAATTCCTAAAATCACATCAAATTCACGCATCTCCAAAGAAATAAGGTCAACAGGTAATGTGAGGTTGTTGATTTGAACTAGGCAAGATTTATAGATAGTAAATGTAATAGGTATTTCTCCCAATGAGGTTTCAACTGATAAAACAAGATTTAAGTTTTCAATAGTCAAATTTAAACGTTGAGTACATATAGGTGAGGTAAAAGAGTGGATAGAGTCAGTATCTAATATGGCATAGACTTCACGAGAATTTATGAATAGCTTACCGGTTATCACCTCATTCGGTTTCTTGACTGTTATCGTCAAATCGAATCCCGAATACTTCATTCGGATCTTCACGTATTTCAACCATGGGAATACCACTGAATAATTTTCTAGCAAACTGTTTCTCGGGTTCATCAACTTCATCAGTAGTAAGGTACCAATGATTTCCATTAAAATAGTATTTTCGATAGACTGCAGTTTCCACGATAGTGACTAACTTAACCTGAATTCCTCTAAATTGTAACGCCCAAAAGTATAGAAACATCATTTTTAAATAATCTTGAAAATCATAGCTGGAACACCATAAATCCCAAAGACTAATATGAAAAGTCCATATATTCTGATCCTTTGTTATAGAGCATAACCATGTGATATCACTCTCCCAATTAGTGAGTAAATTAAAGGCAATAATTTCCGCAAGTTCGTTACTTCCTTTAATTGCTTCTAAGAATGGATCTGGAACGACTGTAGCAGAGCTTTCACCTTCATCCTTACTGGATAGAACACGCATAATTTTTGCCTTAGGCAAATGATTCAACTCTGTGTTTGTAAGAAGATTATTCGTCGCCTTTTGTTTTGCAGCTACATTTGTTTCGGTAATTTCATAGTTAACCTCCTGATTTCCAGATGCCATAATTAACTGTGGTCACAAAATAAATGTTAGTTCAAATAAACTGACTCATCTCTTCATGTTCCTACATTCAAATCGATTCATTAGATAAAAAATAAATCTAATTTAGGTAGGACACACTAGTGATTGATTCTATTCGTCTCTCCCCTCCTAGTTCTAACCCCAGATCTCCATTAAAGACCATATCCCTAAGCTCTGATGCCAACTGTGACTCTCATCCCACCATAGGGACAGCACCTCACAATGGTACCTATCAGTTTGCCACCTGTAATATAGGCGTCCCCTACGGAGAGTCTGGCTTCGGTGCATCCCCTTTCCCTAGGAAGTCACCAGCGAGAGGCTCGGGGCTCTTCGTTATATGGCTCTGATACCAACTGTGACGCCCCCAAATCTGGGCCCACACAGCCCAAACTTGAGTCGTCAAAATACTACAACAAAATTATTACAACAAAGCACAACGTACAACAATACAGTGTATAATAATACACAACTAAGTCTTCACTATTATTGCCACACTATTTTACAAAACGTGAAGACTATGATAACTATTCCTCGGACCCTCACTCCATTCCCCGGCTAGACCCTGTTATGTTTTCATCTCCTGTTGAAAAACAATGGAACAAAAGAAAGGGTGAGCTCAAATAGCCCAGTAAAGAATATCATGACTAAGATAATGACGAATAAATTATCATTAGTCTTCAACAGCTGAGTTCTTGATAGAATACAATAGACTACAAGGTTTATATCAAAAACTGCAGTTAAATTCTTAAACAACGTTCAGATCAATAATAGCAGCGGAATGAGTAATCTATTAGAAGAATAATGCAGACTATAATGTCCACTCGGTTCTCTTTTTAGGAAAAACATCATCAACTTTTATCATCTGAAATATCATTAGTCAAGATAATACAAATTCACAGTTCCTGATCATAATCATGCAGATCAACAGTTCATCTTTGCACTACGGGCCAAAGACATTCAATATAACACCAACGGTCATGATTATACCAGATTCAGCCTTTGGTCATAATCATACCAAACAACAGTTCATCTTTGCACTACGGGCCAAAGAGAACATTCACCACGTGCCATAAAAGACACCGAACAGATGTATCGCCTTTAACCTATTATATCGCCTTTAACCTATCATCTGTTCAACAAATATATCACATCTGTGCCCCCGGCCACAGATATTCACAACAGCTTGATTTTTGGATGATTAGAATGATATAAATGATGAACAGAAGAAATAGGATAACAATAAGTATCGAAAGTTTACTTTGTACAGATTCAAATAATGTCCAAATTGTCAACATGATGTGGAGTGAAATTCAAGATCCACAGTTCAGAATAACGGTTACAATTCAATAGAAAGGTTCACGTAAATAGGAAGGTTCAGTTGAAATAATGAAGTTCAACTATTATGGAACATATAATATTTTCAGGAATTATAGAAGCAATAGTTCCATAATAAATTTCGATTTAGGAGTATGAAAGAAAATAATATCACTTACCGTAGCAGGTTTGATTAACAAAAGGTGAAGGAAATTAATACAAGGGTTATTCACCAACAGGCGGCAATCCGCTCCGTAAGGTTATTCCCACAATTTAATAGAATTTGAGTACAAAGAGTTATTCACCAAACAGGCGGCAATCCGCTCCGTAAGGTTATTCTCAGAGATTAATAATGAATGAATACGAAAGGTTATTCACCAACAGGCGGCAATCCGCTCCGTAAGGTTATTCCCACAATTTAATAGAATTTGAGTACAAAGAGTTATTCACCAAACAGGCGGCAATCCGCTCCGTAAGGTTATTCCCACAATTTAATAGAATTTGAGTACAAAGAGTTATTCACCAAACAGGCGGCAATCCGCTCCGTAAGGTTATTTTCAGAGATTAATAATGAATGAATACGAAAGGTTATTCACCAACAGGCGGCAATCCGCTCCGTAAGGTTATTCCCACAATTTAATACATGGAAATAAAAGGCACGTCTTATGAGTAAGGAAGAAACAATATTATTATCGAGAATCAAATAATGATAATCCCTTACCATAGTACGTTTGAATAATGGAAGATGAAAAAGATGGTATCCCTTACCGTAACACGTGACTGGATATTGATTTAAATGAGGTTGATTAACTTGAACAGTACACGTATACTTATAGATCTTCACAAATACTCAAGATGACTTAAGCACACTTAGAGAGAACTTTCACAAGAAGTATTTAGAGAGAGAAAGAAAGAACAAGTAAGGAAGTTTATGAAAAATCCTTAAGTTAAGGCTTCTATTTATAGCCAAAAATCTCATCATTCATTTAATCTAAACCATTCATTTAAAGATCATCTTTTAATCTACACCATCCATTTCAAATATTATATTATCTTTAATCTACACCATTCATTTCATATCACCTAATAATCACCTAACTTTATATTATAAACAAATCAATTTAATTATTCAACAATAATTCACACTTTAATCTACACCATTCATTTCATATTACCTAATAATCACCTAACTTTATATTATAAACAAATCAATTCAATTATTCAACAATAATTCACACTTTAATCTACACCATTCATTTCATATCACCTAATAATCACCTAACTTTATATTATAAACAAATAACTTTATCAATTCAATTATTATGACTAATTGTTATAAATACAGTATAGTTAGCTCTTAGATATCAAGTCAATAAATTAATGAAATACAACTGTTTAAATAACATCATAATAGAGATAACAATAATGTAAAATAAAGCATACGTTACTGTGTAATGACAATTATTGATTCAATAATGTGAATTACTGTGCATATGTTACTGTGACAATTATTAGGTTCAATAATTTTAAAAACAGTGCAACAACAATTATTGACTCAATGATATAAAATACAGTGTAATGACAATTATTAAATCAATAATGCAAAATACTGTGTAACAACAATTATTGAATTGATAATATAAAATATTATGCAGTGACAATTATCGATGAAATGATGCGTAACAGTTACGGTGTCAATTATCAGACCAATAATATGAGACACTATGCAATACCGTGTGTTACTGTAGAGTACCGTGTGCTACAGAAAATACCATAAACTACCGTATGCTACTATTCTTTTATCACCGGTATTTTAACAGTTCCGTTGACTATTTTTATTTAAAAAGGTTACTTCTGTCGTTTTCTATATCCGACAAATATTCCGTTGTGGGGTCCACCAATAATTTATTATTTCGGCGCCGTCGTACGGCACGAATATTCCCCGACCAAACGAATATTCCCCGACAAAGCGAATATTGTCCGACAAAATAAAATTTGCACATAACATCATTAACTTTCAATTTTGTTAATTTAACCACTTACTGTTTCAAAAAAAATATATATGAAGAAAAATTAAATTTTGTATTTCATAAAATTCGGGGTCTTACAATAAATAATTAGACTTGTATTTTATATTTTAATTTTTATTTCTTTTCCTCAACTTTTTCAAAATTCCAATATTTTAAACGTTATTTTTTTAATTCCAATCAAACCGATTAAGAAGGTACTTGTTCGGAATAGAGTGGCATGCCCATGCAATAAGAGAGTTCTCAATTCCAATTATTAAAATTTAAAAATAATAAACCCTTTATTCTGAATTATAAAATTATAAGTGACTTTTTAAAAATTTATTTGAGATATTTTTAAATTTAAAATTGACATGATTCATTTAAAATTTTAAAACAATAAATCTAATAACTAGTAGTATTTTTTAAGTAATTTGTGTTATTCATAATTGTATTAATATAAATTAAATAAATTTATCTCAATTTTAAGTTTAAAAAAAATTAAAATTAACTTTATAAAAATTAGTATTAATTTTATAATTTAAAAGGGAAGAAGAGTATTATTGAACATAGAATGGGGAATATTAAAATCTTGAGTCTATACATAATTGCTAATAACAAGATAATCAAAATTGCTTATTTAATGATGAGAAGACTTTTGACTGGAAATAATTATAAAGACTTTCCAATGTTGACTTCAAATATAATATTAGTAGCAGACATCATAATTTAGTCTCTACTATTACTCAATAATATTTTAATGATGATTAGGGAAATAGTGTTCTCCATGAGCTGTTGGAGAATGTTCTGGAAATTGAATAGTTTCTCCATGAATTTTATTTAATTTGACTGCGGCAGAGGAATCTTTTATAATACTGTTAAGTACTCGCATTTTAGTAATCTAGTTGATAAAATATAAATAAAAAGAATTTTTTTTATAGTTCTTAAATTATAAAAACTCATAAATATTTAGTAAAAATATTATAGACTACCTTATTACAAAACTAATACGAAAACAACACGTGTCAAATAAAATTAAGCAGATATATTCATTGAAAAAGCTGTCGACTCCCTCGGCAGATTTAAACTTCTTTGTAATTACATAGACCTCAAGAGATTTAAAAAGTAGAAAATAATTTTTGTAAATAATTTTCAATCTCGTATTACTGAAATTATAGTAATTAAAGACAATTTTCAATCGTGTGTTACTAAAATTACATTAATGTAATTGCTCTCATTATATCAACTTTCTCTGTGTTCCAAGAAGTAGTTGAGTCTATCTGATCTGATCGAACACACAGTTATTTGGTCTTTAATAAACAATTTTAATTACACAACTATTTATTATCTAAAATAAGATTTTAAAATTAACATTAAACTAATTTTTTATTTTTTACCCACAAATACTTATTATTCTTAATCCTTTTTATAATATATTGCGTTTCACAAAAATAAATAAATTATTAAAGTTAAATTTTAAATTGATAGGAATTTATGTGATTTTAGTCAATTATATTGTTACCATTGTAAGAATAAGTAGAATGTATCGATTTGCCCACTCTGTTAACCGGTTGCACCTGCGCAATCCTGCATCTGCAGTTTTCCGAATGAAATAATACGAGTTCAAGGGTTAGGTAAAAGTTGATGCTAAATCTGTCTAAAAATCGTTAAATGTTCCTTTTGTTAGGAACTTTTAAGGTATAGTAGCAAATGTTTCTCGCTTTGAGTAGTTTATCTAATAAAAACAAATTGTATAAGGGTGATTGTTAAAATTTGAATTTTATATTTTTTAATAGTAACATGGTAGCTACGAAATTTAGGAGAAAATTAAATAATTTAAAATAGTTAATTAAATAATTTTATTAAAAAATTTATATTTTTACAAGTTAAATTAATATTTTCATAAGTGGGTCCTATTTCATCTTACGAAAATATCAAATTAATTTATGAAAATATCAGTTTCATATGATAATTGATATTTTCATAAGTTAATTTGATATTTTCGTAAGTGAGTCTTATTTAATCTTGTGAAAATATCAATTCTCTTTTACTATAATAAATATTAAATACAAAATGTGTCGATATAATTTAAATTTCTTGATTTTTTCTTAATTTTATATGTGTCATATTATTATTAGGGGTGTAAAATTTTAATTTTACACGTCAGTCATAAATAATTTATTCTATTACCTAATCCCTCTATATATTTGGCAATTAAATAACTTTATAAGCCTTGGCCATTCTCGACTTTATTTTTATTTATTTATTGGCTGTTTGAATACGTCTTTACTTTATATTAAACACCTGTCCTTTATAAAAAAAAAATTACATTAAAAAAAGAAAGAGGGTACTTAATTAAGTAGTAGGCCTGATTATTGTTATTTGCATCTTTTTGCTTATACATAACATGGTAATTGTCTTGCCAAGGCAGCTTTATAGAAGAATAAATTTCACTGAAATATATACTCCGATTCTTTAAAATATAAAAATAGGATAAAATATATACAAATTTTAATTTAATAACATTCTCTTTATTAAAAATAGGATAAAATATATATAATTTTTAATTTAATATATTGACAATTTATATATAAACATATTAACATCATGATACGTTATTAAAATAAAAATAATTATATCTAATATATAAATAATTTATTAATAATTATCTGTCATAATTTAAACATCGTATACGTCAACGGTTTATAAAATTTGAATTCATAAAATAAAAATATACGAGTGAATAGACACATAACGAGTAGTAAATAATTTTTAGTTCGTAATTCGGCATACACAGCATGCCATCTGTGAAATTTTCAACTAATTAGGCCACACTATTTAACAAATCAGGCCTGCTTACTACTTAATATTCTTTTAATTAATAGCCGTCATATCTCGTTATTATTTTAAACACACCCACTCTATTAAGTATACCTAATGGTTGTGACAAATTCTGTCTTAATAGGCTGTTGTGTTTGCCTTAATCTTAGGCTTAGCCATGCTTATACATAATCAAGTCCTAATCACTTGTGCCCTTTCATGGAAAACAATATACCGTGGCGTATAATTCGATTTCTCATTTTATAGTAATATTGTGTCAATTTGGTGTAAAATGCTACTCGGAGAAGTTTTTTTTTGACAAAACCCTAGAATAAGAACATAGAATATTAATTATTTTTATAAAAATTTAATAAACTTGCATTTTATCTATTGTACAAAAATTAGTTTAGTTTGACTTTTTCAATCAAATTAATCATTTTTGTAATCAAAATTTATATTATTTTTTTTAAATATAAGTGAATAAACTATAACCAGAAAAAAAATTAATTCTTTCAAATTTACTACTATTTTTAATTTTTATGAGTTTAAAAATTTAAATAAATATATTTAATTCTTAGTTCTGAAATTAGTTAATTTGATAAAAAAAAAAAAAATCAAACTAAATCAATTTTTTTAGGACGGAGGGAGTATTAATTTAATATTTATAAATTAATTTAAAAGGTTTAAATATTAATTAGATAAATATTATTGAAGCAGATTAATTTGTTTTCCCAAGTCTATCCCATAAATGTGGATGTTGACATGGTCAAGGGGTATTTGTCGGCGGTTCCCACATTTAAAAGTATAAAAAGGCTTGCCTTTTTCCATGATGGTAGTAAACTAGAAAAAAGTCAACGAAGTATTAATCAACCATTTTCATGACAAGTTATAAAATAATACTCTCACTTCTTCCATTTTTCTTGGTTTTTAAAAATTTATTTTAATTTTAAGAATATATTTTATGTGACGAGCTTATGAGGGAATTAGGGAAAATTTATTTTTTTAAATTCGTAGTGTCTGTTAATTACTACTTTTGCTTAGTTATAGGGCCAAATTTGTGACCTCTGTACCTTCAAAGCCTCACATTTGGATATGTTTAAGTTTTATTTGTGACTAAGATTAAAGCACATAAAAAGTTTAGGATTTATTCGGTTAGTTTGTAATGATTGGTTGTAGCATTTGCAAAACATTTGTACTTTCAAATATATCGTACTAAATTTAATGTGTTGCGTTTGAACTTAAATGTTATATTTATAAATTAAATAAATTATATTTAAAATAAATTATTAATAGACGAACAAAATTTACAAGTACGTCGCTCTTAACAGAGTAATCAAATATAGGATAAAACTAATTTTATCACTGTTATTATTTACTTGATTTGATTGAAATATGTTTTAAATGAAGAAGCAATACGATGCGGTTGGATATTAAAAGAATATCAAGTACTCCTCTAAGCATCCCTCATTTGTTAATTAATCTGGCCAAAATGGTGGAAATGGGAAGATGGATGTTTACCATTTTAAATTGACAAAAATAAAAATTCTGAAAAGTTCAATTTCTTCATTATCAAACAGTCTCATATGGGATAATCATTTTTATAAATCTGCAAAGAAAGTTCATGCATGCATGCATGCATTAGTAAAAATTTGTTTAAATGCCAGATATCATGTTCATTTTTCTCTCAAACTTAGTCGGGATTTAATGTTTCAAAAAGATATTATATATGTTCTAAAATATAAAATCAGTGAAAAATTTGTCAACGTAACACTTTTTACAACGGAATTTCACTTTCTATCGGAAAAGACTTATTTCTGACGGAACCTATTCTCTCATAAATAAATTCCGTAGGAAATAAGTTTTTTTCTTGTAGTGATTATAATTATAGAGGAGCACTACTTTCACATGTATTTTTGATATTTTTACATGATTCTCTCTCACGTAAAGGTGTGTTCCACTTTATATTAATGTGAGAAAGAATCATGTAAAAATATCAAAAATACATACTTGTGAAAATATCAATTCTCTAATTATATCTATTTGCTTATAAATGGTCATCGTCTTGCCAAGGCCGCTTTATATAAGAATAAATTTCACAGTAATATATTGTCTAATTCAATAAAATACAACCTCTTCCCAAATATAAAAGGTATAGAAAATGCTAGAGAGAGAAAAAAACTAGTTATATTTTACTTGGACCTCTTAAAATAACACTCTTTATCAAAAATAGGATAAAATAAGAGTTTTAATTATATATATTGTCGTGTATATATGAATAATATTAAATTCAAAACACATTATTAAAATAAAAATAATTTTATCTAACATAGATAATTTATTAACAATCATGTGTCATAATCATAATATCATTCATGTAAACACCAACAATTCATAAAAATTTGATTCATAACAAGTTGTAAATATATTTTGCTTCGAAATTCGGCTGCATGCAAAGTCGGCATATATACGCATCATGAGAGCTGTGAAATTTTCAACTATTTTGGCCAGATTAATTAACAAATGAGGGCTGCTTAATATTTTTTTAAATACCTGTCACATCTCTTTAGTATTTTAAACACATCCACCCTATTAATTAAGTGTACCTAATGATAATGACAATTTCTTTCTTAATAGGCTGTTATGCTTGCCTTAATTAATCTTAGGCTTAATTAGCCATACTTATACATAAACAAACCCTAATCAGATGTCCCCTTTCAAGGAGAAAAGTATACCGTGGCGTACAATTCGGTTTCTCATTTTATAGCAATATATTGTGTCAATTTCGTCTTAAATTAATTTCTAGGCTCAGATTATTTTTATTTTTTGAAAAAATCCTAGAATAAGAACATGAATTATTTATTTAGATTAAAATTAAATAAATTATATTAATTTTATATTTATAATTTTACAAATTAACATACAAAAATTTAAACGTGTCTTTAATTTTAATTTTAATAAATAAAATATTATGCAAGTTGATTAATTTGTTTTCCCAAGTCAATCCCGTAAATGTGGAGGTTGACGTGGATATGTTGTCCAAAATTCAGCAAAAAATGTTTAACCTTTTTCAAGGGGTACTTGTCTCGGGTTCCCACATTCAGCAAATATCAAAAGGCTTGCCTTTTCCCATGACGCCAGTTGACAAGTAGTAAAGTCAATCAACTATTAATCATCTATTTCCGTGACAAGTCATAAAATATTGAACGTACTTACGTGCATAAATAGTACTCGCTCCTTCTCTTATTATTTGTTTTTAAAAAAAATAAGCATATATATTAAAAAAAATAATTAATATTATATTTTTTAATTAAAAATAACTTTAAGTATCAATATAGTCATTGTATTAACATAATAAAATGATAAGATAATCAAAGTTATATTTAATACTTGTGGTAATATTAAAAACTAAATAATTAATATTTACTTGAAATTTTTAAATGACAAATATTAAGTGAAAAAAATATTTCTTTAAAACGACATTTAAAAGAGACGAAAGGAGTATAAAGAAAAGAAAAAAGAAAAAAGAAAATCTATAATGAGATGTTTATATTTTATTAGTGTGCAATATATGAATTTTACAATTTGAGTATAATTTTTTAACATAATATATATATATATATATATATAATTTAATTAACATAATAACCAGAATTTGGATATGTTCAAGTTTTATTTATGGCCAAGATTAACGCACATATACAGGCAGCCTACAAAAACTAATATTGTCACTATCATTACTTGCTTGATTGATTGAAACATGTTTTATATGAAGATGCGATATGATATGAACGGATATTAAAATAAGGATCCGTTTAATGTGTGTTTTAAGGATACATATTAAACGCGAAAAATAAGAGTTGAGACCTGTTAAAAATTATTTTTTTATATAGTTGCACTGAATTCAATACATGAAATCCACTAATATATTATTTTTTTATACATTAAATTCAGTGCGTTTACATAAATAAATAATATTATACATTATTTTTCGTATTTAATGTGTGCCCTAAGTACACACATTAAGAAAATCCTTAAAACAATATTAACTACTAAGCAGCGCTCACTTGTCAATTAATAAGGTAGCCAAAATGGTGGAAATCAGCAAGGTGGCGGTTTACTATTTTATATTTATAAAAATAAAATATTCTGCAAAGTTCCATTTCATTATCAAAATTGAAACAGTAGGCCAAAGGATAATCATTTTTATAAATCTGCCAAGAAATGTTTATTCTGGAAATAACAAATGGGAGGCTGAAGATTATCAGCAACCATGCAAGTACTTTATTGAAGACTGAAATGTAAAATTGATCATCTAATTTATATTTTTTGTATAAAATTTATCCTCCAAGTTGTATAAATACAAAAAAAAAGGACTCGATTGATTTTCTTGGTTAAAGGAGTGAAGAAACAATTATAGGGGTATAATAAGAATAATAACTGTTTAAAAATATAAAATAAAATTAAAATAAATTTGAAAAATTATAATAAAGGAATTTAAAGCAAAATAACAAAAATTTAAAAATACAAATAAAATTGAAAAATTACAAAAAAAATAATTTTAAACAAAATAATAAAGTTTTAAAAATTAAGATAAAATAATTTAAAACAAAATAATAAACTTTTAAATATATAAATAAAATTAAAATAAACTTGAAAAATTAAATAAAATTGAAAAATTACAGTAAAAGAATTTAAAAAAAAATAATTACTTTTTAAAAATACAAATAAAATTAAAATAAACTTGAATAATTATAATAAAATAATTTAAAACAAAATAATAAAATTTTAAAAATACATATAAAATTAAAATAAACTTAAAAAATTATAATAAAAGAATTTAAAACAAAAATGATGAATTTTTATAAATTAAAATAAATGTAAAATAAAAAAGTAAAATATTAAAGATTAAAATTAAAAGTTAAAAGGTACCGAATGACCACTACGTCACAAACAAAATCACCTACAATAATCAAAGGATTACAATTATAATCAAATGTCATGTTTGTTTATAAGAATTATTATCTCAAAATTATATTCTCAAGAAATAAATTATAATCATAATATTATATTTATTTGTAAAGATTACACTTGAGATAAAACTATTAATCCATCTTTGCCTTATTTGTTTTTAAATTTGGATTTGAGACTATTATTACAATGATTATAAAATGACTTAATATAGGGGACTATTTAATATCATGTTCAATCAGAGATTATAATATCAAGAGTATTAAGTCATTTTATAATCTCTAGACTAATAATTAGATGTCCAAATTTAAAAACAAACAAGATATTTTTAGAATTAATTGTAAGACCCCGAATTTTATGAAATACAAAATTTAATTTTTCTTCATATATATTTTTTTTGAAACAGTAAGTGGTTAAATTAACAAAATTGAAAGTTAAGGATGTTATGTGCAAATTTTATTTTGTCGGACAATATTCGCTTTGTCGGGGAATATTCGTGTGGTCGGGGAATATTCGTGCCGTACGACGGCGCCGAAATAATAAATTATTGGTGGACCCCACAACGGAATATTTGTCGGATATAGAAAACGACAGAAGTAACCTTTTTAAATAAAAATAGTCAACGGAACTGTTAAAATACCGGTGATAAAAGAATAGTAGCATACGGTAGTTTATGGTATTTTCTGTAGCACACGGTACTCTACAGTAACACACGGTATTGCATAGTGTCTCATATTATTGGTCTGATAATTGACACCGTAACTGTTACGCATCATTTCATCGATAATTGTCACTGCATAATATTTTATATTATCAATTCAATAATTGTTGTTGCACTGTTTTTAAAATTATTGAACCTAATAATTGTCACAGTAACATATGCACAGTAATTCACATTATTGAATCAATAATTGTCATTACACAGTAACGTATGCTTTATTTTACATTATTGTTATCTCTATTATGATGTTATTTAAACAGTTGTATTTCATTAATTTATTGACTTGATATCTAAGAGCTAACTATACTGTATTTATAACAATTAGTCATAATAATTGAATTGATAAAGTTATTTGTTTATAATATAAAGTTAGGTGATTATTAGGTGATATGAAATGAATGGTGTAGATTAAAGTGTGAATTATTGTTGAATAATTGAATTGATTTGTTTATAATATAAAGTTAGGTGATTATTAGGTGATATGAAATGAATGGTGTAGATTAAAGTGTGAATTATTGTTGAATAATTAAATTGATTTGTTTATAATATAAAGTTAGGTGATTATTAGGTGATATGAAATGAATGGTGTAGATTAAAGATAATATAATATTTGAAATGGATGGTGTAGATTAAAAGATGATCTTTAAATGAATGGTTTAGATTAAATGAATGATAAGATTTTTGGCTATAAATAGAAGCCTTAACTTAAGGATTTTTCATAAACTTTCTTACTTGTTCTTTCTTTCTCTCTCTAAATACTTCTTGTGAAAGTTCTCTCTAAGTGTGCTTAAGTCATCTTGAGTATTTGTGAAGATCTATAAGTATACGTGTACTGTTCAAGTTAATCAACCTCATTTAAATCAATATCCAGTCACGTGTTGAGGTAAGGGATACCATCTTTTTCATCTTCCATTATTCAAACATACTATGGTAAGGGATTATCATTATTTGATTCTCGATAATAATATTGTTTCTTCCTTACTCATAAGACGTGCCTTTTATTTCCATGTATTAAATTGTGGGAATAACCTTACGGAGCGGATTGCCGCCTGTTGGTGAATAACCTTTCGTATTCATTCATTATTAATCTCTGAGAATAACCTTACGGAGCGGATTGCCGCCTGTTTGGTGAATAACTCTTTGTACTCAAATTCTATTAAATTGTGGGAATAACCTTACGGAGCGGATTGCCGCCTGTTGGTGAATAACCCTTTGTATTAATTTCCTTCACCTTTTGTTAATCAAACCTGCTACGGTAAGGGATATTATTTTCTTTCATACTCCTAAATCGAAATTTATTATGGAACTATTGCTTCTATAATTCCTGAAAATATTATATGTTCCATAATAGTTGAACTTCATTATTTCAACTGAACCTTCCTATTTACGTGAACCTTTCTATTGAATTGTAACCGTTATTCTGAACTGTGGATCTTGAATATCATTTTTAAATTTCACTCCACATCATGTTGACAATTTGGACATTATTTGAATCTGTACAAAGTAAACTTCCGATACTTATTGTTATCCTATTTCTTCTGTTCATCATTTATATCATTCTAATCATCCAAAAATTAAGCTGTTGTGAATATCTGTGGCCGGGGGCACAGATGTGATATATTTGTTGAACAAATGATAGGTTAAAGGCGATATAATAGGTTAAAGGGGATACATCTGTTCGGTGTCTTTTATGGCACGTGGTGAATGTTCTCTTTGGCCCGTAGTGCAAAGATGAACTGTTGTTTGGTATGATTATGACCAAAGGCTGAATCTGGTATAATCATGACCGTTGGTGTTATATTGAATGTCTTTGGCCCGTAGTGCAAAGATGAACTGTTGATCTGCATGATTATGATCAGGAACTGTGAATTTGTATTATCTTGACTAATGATATTTCAGATGATAAAAGTTGATGATGTTTTTCCTAAAAAGAGAACCGAGTGGACATTATAGTCTGCATTATTCTTCTAATTTCCGCTGCTATTATTGATCTGAACGTTGTTTAAGAATTTAACTGCAGTTTTTGATATAAACCTTGTAGTCTATTGTATTCTATCAAGAACTCAACTGTTGAAGACTAATGATAATTTATTCGTCATTATCTTAGTCATGATATTCTTTACTGGGCTATTTGAGCTCACCCTTTCTTTTGTTCCATTGTTTTTCAACAGGAGATGAAAACATAACAGGGTCTAGCCGGGGAATGGAGTGAGGGTCCGAGTAATAGTTATCATAGTCTTCACGTTTTGTAAAATAGTGTGGCAATAATAGTGAAGACTTAGTTGTGTATTATTATACACTGTATTGTTGTACGTTGTGCTTTGTTGTAATAATTTTGTTGTAGTCTTTTGACGACTCAAGTTTGGGCTGTGTGGGCCCAGATTTGGGGGCGTCACAGTTGGCATCAGAGCTTAGGGATATGGTCTTTAATGGCGATCTGGGGTAGAACTAGGAGGGGAGAGACGAATAGAATCAGTCACTAGTGTGTCCTACCTGAAATAGATTTTATTATCTAATGAGTCGATTTGAATGTAGGAACATGAAGTGATGAGTCAGTTTATTTGAACTAACATTTATTTTGTGACCACAGTTAGGTATGGCATCTGAAAATCAAGAGGTTAACTATGGAATACCCAAAGCAAATGTAGCCGAGAATCAAGAGGCCCCAAACAATCCTCCTGCCAACTCAGGAAATAATGTTCCTGATAACATGATGAACGATGGATTATTTAGGAATTTCATGCAGTTCATACAGAATCAAGGAAGAGGAAATCCAGTCAATAATAACGGTAGAAACGCTGGCAATTTGAGGATGGTCACTGTTAAGCAATTTAAAGAATTAGGACCACCTGAATTCCACGGGAAGCCTGACCCACTCAAAGCGGAGGCATGGCTAAAGCAGACGACAAAAATACTTGATGTCTTACAATGCGCTGATGATCAGAAGGTGCCATTTGCCACTTTTATGTTACGAGGTGAGGCGGACCATTGGTGGGAAGCGGTAAAACGTATCCAACCTTCAGCACTCGAAATGTCTTGGACAGAATTCGAAGAACTGTTTAACGAGAAGTATTTCCCAGAAAGCATCCGCCATATGAAAGAGGTGGAATTCATTAAGCTGGAGCAAGGAAACATGACAGTCTCCCAATATGAAGCCAAGTTTACCGAGTTATCTCGCTTTGCCACCCATCTTGTGGATGACGAAGCACGAATGAGTCGGATGTTCCTAAGAGGTTTGAGATTCAAAATTCGTCAACAACTTAGCTCTCATAAATTTAGTTTGTATTCAGATGTTGTAGATAGGGCTCAAAGGGTGGAGCAAACAGATGAAACATTGCAGCCAAGAGTTAATAATCAGCATAGAGAAAGGAGTGACAACAACCACAGGAACGAGAACCATCGAGGAGGTAACCAACACTTCGGTGGTAATTCCATACCAAATAACAGAAGAGGAGAATCTAGTGGGAACAATTTCAAAAGAAAGAGATTCCATAATAATTATGGAAGGGCACCAGCACCAGTACCAACACCAGCACCGACCCCAGTTTCAGGGGGAGAAGATCGACCACCAGTGAGATGCTATAGGTGTGGTCAGGAAGGTCACATCAGCCCAAACTGTACACTGCAGTCCAAAAAGTGCTACAGTTGTGGGAAAGAGGGTCATCTTGCGCGGTTTTGTCCTGCCACAAAATCAAGTCCAGTTGCAATGATGATACCAAAAGCTAGCGCGGATAAGGGAAAATCTGTAGTTCAAGGGAGAGCTTTTGTTGTGACATCCCAAATGGCGCGAAACTCGAACGAGGTGATAACCGGTAAGCTATTCATAAATTCTCGTGAAGTCTACGCTTTGTTAGATACTGGCTCTACCCATTCTTTTATCTCACCTGCATGTGCTCAGCGTTTAAACTTAACTCCTGAAAACTTGGACTTTGACTTATCAGTTGAAACCCCATTAGGAGAAATGACCATTACATCTACTGTCTATAAATCTTGCCTAGTTCAAATCAACAACCTCACATTACCTGTTGACCTTATTTCTTTGGAGATGCGTGAATTTGATGTGATTTTAGGAATTGATTGGTTGACTACCCATCATGCTAAAATTGATTGTTTTCATAAGATTATTAGTTTTTATATTCCTAATCAACCTGTCATGCAAATTCAAGCAACTAAACCATTGAAATCTATAACTGTTATTTCTAGCCATAAAGCCATTCGTTTATTGAAAAACGGATGTCAAGCCTTTTTAGCTCATGTCACCGATTTGAACAAAAATACGTCAAACTTGAATGATATTCCCATTGTTAATGAGTTTCCTGACGTTTTTCCTGAAGAACTTCCTGGCTTACCCCCAAACCGTGAAATTGATTTTTATATTGATCTTGAACCCGGTACCAAGCCCATTTCCAAAGCTCCCTACCGAATGGCTCCCATTGAACTTCAAGAGTTAAAAGTCCAACTACAGGAATTGTTGGATACCGGTTTCATTCGTCCGAGTGCATCACCTTGGGGTGCTCCTGTCCTTTTTGTGAAGAAGAAAGACGGGAGTATGAGATTGTGCATTGACTACCAAGAATTGAACCATGTCACCATCAAGAACAGGTACCCGTTACCTCGGATTGATGACATGTTTGATCAATTGCAAGGCGCTCAACATTTCTCAAAGATTGATCTCCGTTCTGGATATCATCAGTTAAAGGTTAAAGCTGAGGACATTCCAAAGACTGCTTTCAGAACTCGTTATGGGCATTATGAGTTCTTAGTCATGCCTTTTGGACTAACTAATGCTCCTGCAGCTTTCATGGACATGATGAACCGGATATTCAAGGAACATTTGGATCATTTTGTGGTTGTCTTTATTGATGACATCCTCATACACTCCAAGAGTCGCGAGGATCATGAACAACACCTGAGATTGATACTACAAAAGCTCCGTGAAAACAAATTATATGCCAAGTTGAAGAAATGTGAGTTCTGGCTTGAGGAGGTCGCGTTTCTTGGGCATGTGATTTCTAGTCAAGGAATATCAGTCGATCCTGCGAAGATTGAAACGGTACTAAATTGGGAACAACCCAAAACAGTAACCGAAGTCCGAAGTTTTCTGGGTCTAGCTGTTATCGGAGATTCGTAGAAGGATTTTCTCGAATCGCCACTCCATTAACGCAGCTTACTCGGAAAAGCACAAAATTCATATGGAGCGAGGAATGCGAGAAAAGTTTCCAAGAACTCAAGAAGAGACTGGTTTCAGCTCCTGTTCTGACCATACCATCAGGATCAGGAGAATTTGTTATCTACAGCGATGCTTCTGGCAAAGGTCTAGGCTGTGTCCTTATGCAACATGGAAAGGTTATAGCCTACGCCTCTCGACAACTCAAAGATTATGAGAAAAATTATCCTACTCATGATCTAGAGTTGGCAGCAGTCGTTTTCGCGTTGAAGATCTGGAGACACTACTTGTACGGAGAAAAAGTGGATATCTATACGGATCATAAAAGTCTCAAGTATTTCTTCACCCAGAAGGAACTCAACATGCGACAACGACGTTGGCTTGAGCTGTTAAAGGATTATGACCACACAATCCAGTATCACCCGGGATAGGCGAACGTTGTAGCTGACGCTTTGAGCAGAAAATCTTATGCAAGTACAAGTGCACTGCTGACAACACAAAAGTGTATTTTGTACGACTTGCAAAAGATGGAGATAGAGCTAAAGACACCAGGGACCCACTCGAAGATTGCTCACGTGCGAGTAGAACCAACTTTAATCGATAAAATTAAAGCTGCTCAAGCTACCGATCCGGAACTGATAAACATGATAAAGAAAGTACAAGAAGGTGCCATTCCCGAAGCAAGAATCGACGAGAAAGGAATACTTCGAGTCAACTCTCGACTCTGTGTTCCTAACGATCCTGAATTAAAGCATAAAATCATGATGGAGGCACACAACACGCCGTTTGCAATCCACCCAGAAGGTACCAAGATGTATCGAGATCTTCGACATACATTTTGGTGGAACAATATGAAAAGAGAGATTGCGGAGTTTATCTCAAGGTGCCTAACTTGTCAACGTGTCAAGGCAGAACATCAAGTTCCTAAAGGTCCATTACAATCACTTGAAGTTCCCGAATGGAAGTGGGAACACATCAATATGGACTTCGTGACGGGTCTTCCAAAAGTTTCTCAAGGCTTAGATGCAATTTGGGTGATCGTAGATAGATTGACCAAATCTGCTCATTTCTTGCCTATACGAGAAAACTTTTCACTTGAACGTCTTGCCGGTATGTACATAAATGAGATCGTGAGATTGCATGGCATGCCAGTTTTCATAGTTTCTGATCGAGATCCTAGATTCACTTCACGCTTTTGGATCAGTCTACAAAAAGCTATGGGCACTGAACTACGTTTTAGTTCTGCATACCATCCTCAAACGGACGGACAATCGGAAAGGACGATCCAGACCCTCGAAGATCTTTTGAGACTTTGCGTATTGGACTTCAAAGGAAGTTGGGATAAGTACTTGCCGTTGGTGGAATTTTCTTACAACAACAGTTACCAAGCAAGCATAGGCATGGCTCCATTCGAGGCATTGTATGGAAGGAAGTGTCGCTCTCCAATATGTTGGAATGAGGTAGGAGAAGCAAAATTGTTGGGACCCGAGTTGGTACGCTTGACGACCGAAAAGATCCAAATGATCCGACAACGAATACAGACCGCACAAGAATGACAAAAGAGTTATGCTGATCTTCATCGGAGAGACGAAAATTTCAACGTCGGAGATCATGTATTCTTACGTGTTTCTCCATGGAAAGGGGTTACGAGATTCGGAAAGAGAGGAAAGCTCAACCCTCGATTTATTGGCCCATTTGAAATCCTCGATCGAATAGGAACCGTAGCCTACAGACTAGCCCTACCACCAAGTATGTCTCGCATCCATAACGTTTTTCACATATCTATGTTACGTAAATATGTGAAGGACCCAAACCACGTCATTGAGTTAGAACCAGACGTTATAGCAGAGGATTTAACATACGAGGAGGTACCTGTTAAGATCCTGGATAAGAAGGAGCAGATCCTACGCTCAAAGGTTATACCTCAAGTTAAGGTTTTATGGAGGAACCAAGATACTGAGGAAATGACCTGGGAGCTAGAATCTGAGATGAAATCTAAGTATCCTTACCTCTTCGATATGTCAGGTACGTCAATTTCGGGGACGAAATTTCATAAGGAGGGGAGGTTGTAAGACCCCGAATTTTATGAAATACAAAATTTAATTTTTCTTCATATATATATTTTTTGAAACAGTAAGTGGTTAAATTAACAAAATTGAAAGTTAAGGATGTTATGTGCAAATTTTATTTTGTCGGACAATATTCGCTTTGTCGGGGAATATTCGTGTGGTCGGGGAATATTCGTGCCGTACGACGGCGCCGAAATAATAAATTATTGGTGGACCCCACAACGGAATATTTGTCGGATATAGAAAACGACAGAAGTAACCTTTTTAAATAAAAATAGTCAACAGAACTGTTAAAATACCTGTGATAAAAGAATAGTAGCATACGGTAGTTTATGGTATTTTCTGTAGCACACGGTACTCTACAGTAACACACGGTATTGCATAGTGTCTCATATTATTGGTCTGATAATTGACACCGTAACTGTTACGCATCATTTCATCGATAATTGTCACTGCATAATATTTTATATTATCAATTCAATAATTGTTGTTGCACTGTTTTTAAAATTATTGAACCTAATAATTGTCACAGTAACATATGCACAGTAATTCACATTATTGAATCAATAATTGTCATTACACAGTAACGTATGCTTTATTTTACATTATTGTTATCTCTATTATGATGTTATTTAAACAGTTGTATTTCATTAATTTATTGACTTGATATCTAAGAGCTAACTATACTGTATTTATAACAATTAGTCATAATAATTGAATTTATAAAGTTATTTGTTTATAATATAAAGTTAGGTGATTATTAGGTGATATGAAATGAATGGTGTAGATTAAAGTGTGAATTATTGTTGAATAATTGAATTGATTTGTTTATAATATAAAGTTAGGTGATTATTAGGTGATATGAAATGAATGGTGTAGATTAAAGTGTGAATTATTGTTGAATAATTAAATTGATTTGTTTATAATATAAAGTTAGGTGATTATTAGGTGATATGAAATGAATGGTGTAGATTAAAGATAATATAATATTTGAAATGGATGGTGTAGATTAAAAGATGATCTTTAAATGAATGGTTTAGATTAAATGAATGATAAGATTTTTGGCTATAAATAGAAGCCTTAACTTAAGGATTTTTCATAAACTTCCTTACTTGTTCTTTCTTTCTCTCTCTAAATACTTCTTGTGAAAGTTCTCTCTAAGTGTGCTTAAGTCATCTTGAGTATTTGTGAAGATCTATAAGTATACGTGTACTGTTCAAGTTAATCAACCTCATTTAAATCAATATCCAGTCACGTGTTGAGGTAAGGGATACCATCTTTTTCATCTTCCATTATTCAAACATACTATGGTAAGGGATTATCATTATTTGATTCTCGATAATAATATTGTTTCTTCCTTACTCATAAGACGTGCCTTTTATTTCCATGTATTAAATTGTGGGAATAACCTTACGGAGCGGATTGCCGCCTGTTGGTGAATAACCTTTCGTATTCATTCATTATTAATCTCTGAGAATAACCTTACGGAGCGGATTGCCGCCTGTTTGGTGAATAACTCTTTGTACTCAAATTCTATTAAATTGTGGGAATTACCTTACGGAGCGGATTGCCGCCTGTTTGGTGAATAACTCTTTGTACTCAAATTCTATTAAATTGTGGGAATAACCTTACGGAGCGGATTGTCGCCTGTTGGTGAATAACCCTTTGTATTAATTTCCTTCACATTTTGTTAATCAAACCTGCTACGGTAAGGGATATTATTTTCTTTCATACTCCTAAATCGAAATTTATTATGGAACTATTGCTTCTATAATTCCTGAAAATATTATATGTTCCATAATAGTTGAACTTCATTATTTCAACTGAACCTTCCTATTTACGTGAACCTTTCTATTGAATTGTAACCGTTATTCTGAACTGTGGATCTTGAATATCATTTTTAAATTTCACTCCACATCATGTTGACAATTTGGACATTATTTGAATCTGTACAAAGTAAACTTCCGATACTTATTGTTATCCTATTTCTTCTGTTCATCATTTATATCATTCTAATCATCCAAAAATCAAGCTGTTGTGAATATCTGTGGCCGGGGGCACAGATGTGATATATTTGTTGAACAGATGATAGGTTAAAGGCGATATAATAGGTTAAAGGCGATACATCTGTTCGGTGTCTTTTATGGCACGTGGTGAATGTTCTCTTTGGCCCGTAGTGCAAAGATGAACTGTTGTTTGGTATGATTATGACCAAAGGCTGAATCTGGTATAATCATGACCGTTGGTGTTATATTGAATGTCTTTGGCCCGTAGTGCAAAGATGAACTGTTGATCTGCATGATTATGATTAGGAACTGTGAATTTGTATTATCTTGACTAATGATATTTCAGATGATAAAAGTTGATGATGTTTTTCCTAAAAAGAGAACCGAGTGGACATTATAGTCTGCATTATTCTTCTAATTTCCGCTGCTATTATTGATCTGAACGTTGTTTAAGAATTTAACTGCAGTTTTTGATATAAACCTTGTAGTCTATTGTATTCTATCAAGAACTCAACTGTTGAAGACTAATGATAATTTATTCGTCATTATCTTAGTCATGATATTC
Organism: Hedera helix; assembly: GCA_947179155.2. NCBI lineage: Eukaryota > Viridiplantae > Streptophyta > Magnoliopsida > Apiales > Araliaceae > Hedera > Hedera helix. The sequence goes on from OX359280.1 coordinate 40,037,404, forward strand.
TTTACTGGGCTATTTGAGCTCACCCTTTCTTTTGTTCCATTGTTTTTCAACAGGAGATGAAAACATAACAGGGTCTAGCCGGGGAATGGAGTGAGGGTCCGAGTAATAGTTATCATAGTCTTCACGTTTTGTAAAATAGTGTGGCAATAATAGTGAAGACTTAGTTGTGTATTATTATACACTGTATTGTTGTACGTTGTGCTTTGTTGTAATAATTTTGTTGTAGTCTTTTGACGACTCAAGTTTGGGCTGTGTGGGCCCAGATTTGGGGGCGTCACATTAATAGTTTTATTTTAAATGTAATTATTGCAATCAAATATAACCTTAGGATTATAATTCATGTCTTGTGATTATAATCCTTACAAATAAACATAGTCAAAGGGTTCGAAACAATTCGATCCTCTCACTCCTTAATAGTGACGATTCAAACTCCGGCAGAGTCTCCGGCAACATACAAATTTCAATTTGGATCGAGACTCACTTCGGTACGATCCATTACCACTGACCCTTCTTCATCATCTTCAACATCCGTTTTCAAATCTTCGAAATAGTCATCCTTTTTAATAAGAGTTATATCGCAAAGGTACAACTAAATTCAAAATTTTGTTGTTATTCCTCTTCTTCTTTCTTCAATTTATTGTGTACTATTCCACGCTCTCGCCAGTGAACTGTTCCCTATCGAAAGAAACTTTTTTCTTTTTGTTTCAGAACCCTAAGTTTTTATTTATTTATTAGGGTTTGATATTATATGGAGGCGATGGGACTTATGATTGTTCTTTAATAGTTATATAAAGTTTTGGGGGACTGATTTTTGGGACCGATAGTTGTGATAGGTCCAATATTTTTATTTTTATTTTCTTTTAACTCCTAAAATATTTATTCTGACAATTTTTTTTACAAAATCCAGGAAGTTAGGTGTAATTTGGATGCATTTAAATAACAGTGTTTAGTTGCATGTTCTTTAGTTAAAGAATTGTTAGGTGTAGTTTTATCTTAAGTGTAATTATTGCAATTAACCTTAGGATTATAATCCATATCTTAAGATTATAATCCTTATAAACAAACGTTGCCGAAGGGTTCGAAACAGTTCAAACCTCTCGCTTCTCAATAGTGACAATTCAAACTCCGATAGAGTCTCTGACGACATACTGTAATATCCCAGATATTTTCAAGATTTTAGATAATATCTTAATTGATTTAATTAAAGGTTAAGGTTTAAAATCTAGAATTGGAAACGTAAAATGTGTAGAAAATGGATAAACATTTTATTTTTAACATAATTTATTTGTTAGAAATTAAATGTGGAAATATTTTAATGATGCATGTAGAGAATTTATTAAGGAAATAAATTCAATTGAGAAGTGAAGGTGATTATAGGAATATATATATATATATATATATATATATATATATATATATATATATATATATATATATATATACCTAAAGTGTGCTTGTTAGCAAAATAAAAAGATGAGTAATTAATACTCAACAAAACTAATAAAGTAATTAGTTTTAATATAAAGTAAGAAGGAATGTTGTAAAATATAATTAATTAGGTTAATTATATTAGTTATGAGTCCAAGTAATTTAATTACTACTAGTGGATTAGCCCAAAAAGATTATATGTGTAGCCCAATATGGGAATACTTGCATGAATGTGAGTAATTAAATAAGAGAGCTCAATGAAAGGTAAGCTGTGTAGCCTAAACTTTTAAAAGTCCAATGTTGGTCAAAGTGTGGGGAAATATTATTGAATGTAGAGAATTAACTAATGTAGGGTAAGTTGAATAACCCTAGTTGGTAGACAAGAGAGAGAGCATTAACCAAACATTGGTTAATTGCTAGGTAAATAAATATGATGATAAGAATTAACCATGTATGAGTTAATTGTGTAACCCAATGTAGGAATAACTATATGGGTATGGGTAATTATATTATAAACTCAAGTTAATGATAAAAGGTAGTTAATGAATTAAATTGAATCAAGTCAAAGTACTTGTATTAATGTGTATTAAATTAGCACTACCGCCGCAGCGGTAGGCTTCACCGCCGCAGCGGTGAAACTCTCTGGAATGTGAAAAATAGAACTACCGCTGCAGCGGTGAAACTTTCTGGAATGTAAAAAATAGAATTACCGCCGCAGCGGTGGTAATCACCGCCGCAGCGGTGGTACAGACTGTTTGAAAATTAATTGAATAAGTTAATTTAGTAACCCAATGTGGTAGATTAATTTAATGCAAGTCTAATTGAAGTATGTTATAAGTCCAAGTGATGTTTTAATCTAGGTCAAATAAATTTACCTAGTAGTCCATGTAATATTTGAACAAGTCCAATGCTTATTTTAATTAAATGTACCATAGGGTATGTAATGTTAGCCCAATGTAATAATTAAATTGAGCTCAAACAAATTAAATGAATGAGCCCAACTTATTTAATTCCTAAGTCCAAAGTGGAGCCCAGTAGGAAGTCAAAATGTTGGTCAATGGTTATATATATATATATATATATATATATAGATGTATAAATGTATATTTAAACTATAAAAATAAAGCAAAAATGGGGGATTAAATCCCATTTTGCTGAGATTTAGTGGTCCCCACAAGGGGGTGGCTTGATTTTGCTTGGTTGCTTCACTTGTACACAATATCAAAGTGGTTCACCAACCTTAGTTAATCACCTAGTCATTCAAGTGGTCAATCAATCCAATAGTAAACATAATTAACTCCTAATTTGACTATGTTAGTTGATTAGTAGAAGTTGATGGTAATTAAGAGAGTGCTATATATAGCATGCTCCACCCATTTGTTATGTTTTGCTAGTCATTTTGTAAGAGTTCAAGAGAGAGGTTCTAGAGAGAAGTGAGAGCTCATATTTCACTAAGTGTTGGAGTGTGATAGCTTGAGAGTTCATTCTAAAAAGCTAGAGGGTTTGATCAAGAAGAAGGAAGAGGAGGAGTCCTAGCAAGCTATGAGACGAAGAAGATTTTCTTTTAAATGTTGAAAAGTTTTCTTAACTTAGATCATTTCTATTTTATGTTGTTAAATGTTGATCTAGAGAGGTTATATATGAGGTATGATATCTGTATGATGTATGTAGAGTCATAAAATATGATGGTCTAGCAACTAATGCTTGTAGCATCATGTTTGAACTGATCGAACCAAGGATTTATGAAGCTAGTTTTCATTCTGTCATTGTGAGCGATTTTAAGCATAGATTCGTTTGGAATTTGGATTTGTGATACAAAGAGAAATTGTAGAGGGGGAAATTTTGATGAGAATGGACTCAAGAATCACCCCAAAATATTTTGAAATGAAGAAGTTATGGCTGTCGGAACGTCGGAGGGTCCGACAATCCCCAAATTAGGTTTTCGGAAATTTTGTACTACCGTCGCAGTGGTGGAAACCACCGTCGCAGCGGTCAAACATTCTGCCAAAAGCAAGTTTTAGAGGTCCGGGTCGGGTTGGGTTGGGTCGGGTCGGGTCGATCCGGGTCGAGTCGGGTCAGCCCGGGTCGAGTTTTTAGTGAAAATTTAAGTTGAAATATATGTAAAATGAATGTGTTTGAATACCAAACCTATTTATGTAGAGTTTATTAGTGACTTAATGGTATCTAAAGGTATAAAATAAAGACTAAAGTTAACACAATTAAAAAGTTAATTATTGGTAATATTTGAAGAATATTAAAATATTATTAAATGATGAATAATATTAGTATAAGATTAAAAGGTTATTAAATGTGTAATAACATTTGTATATGATGAAAATGTTCTTAAATAATTAATGACATTATTAAATAAGTAAAATATTATTAAATGGTTAATAATATTAATAAGTGATTAAAATATTATTAAATGGTTAATAATATTAATAAGTGAGTAAAATATTATTAAATGGTTAATAATATTAATAAGTGACTAAAATATTATTAAATGGTTAATAATATTAATAAGTGATTAAAATATTATTCAATGGTTAATAATATTAAGAAGTGATTAAAATATTATTAAATGGTTAATAATATTATTAAGAAGTGATTAAAATATTATTAAATGGTTAATAATATTAATAAGTGCGTAAAATATTATTAAATGGTTAATAATATTAATATGTGATTAAAATATTATTAAATGGTTAATAATATTAATGAGTGATTGAAATATTATTATAGGGTTAATAATATTAATAAGTGTTTAAAATATTATTAAATGTTTAAAGGGTTAATAATATTAATAAGTGATTAAAATATTATTAAATGGTTAATAATATTAGTAAGAGATTAAAATATTATTAAATGGTTAAACTTAGTAGTATATTATCAAAGATAGATAATATGTTGGGGTATTTGGTACATTGTTAAATGTTTGAATCATTAAATTATGTAAAAGAAGAAAGTTTAATTGAATTAAACAAATATAAATAGTCCATTTGTGACTAATTTAGACAACTTATTAAAAGTGGGTCGTACAAAGATTGTATAATGAAAGCGTAAGCTGGTTAAGCATGCCTGATATGTCCAAACTATATTTGGATTAGGGTTTTGTCCGGAACTTAAGGGTTCGTTTGTCGGACATCTTAAGAGTTAATAATTTGAAGTTAAGGTCTTAAGTTAAGACTAATTAAAAGTTCTGGTAGCTAATGATTATGGCAATTTGTTATATAAATTGTAGGTTGAGCAAATGACGCAAATAAGCGTAAATGGTAGAAGCGACCAGACAAGTTTTTCAGAACTTGCTCCTATGTGCCTTGACATGCTATGATGTGATATTAAATTGTTAATAGAAGGATATTGATGATAATTGTGATATGCATGAGGTATGATTACATATAAAATATGAAGCATGAAATGCTAGATGTTATATGTGATGCATGAGCAGTATGACATAAACTGAAATGCATAAAAAGCATGATGTAAGTATAAATTGCAGAGTATATGTGAAGCATGTAATGTGTTATGTGTAACTGTTAAACTTACTGAGCCGTCGTGCTCACTCTTGCTTAAACCAACATTTTCAGATAGTACAAGTATTTGAAGTCTTGAAAAGGATCAAAAAACAGGAATGCATATTACATTCACTGAAGGTCTAGCACGACCATTATAAATATCAGTCCAACTTGGACAGGTAAAATGATTGTGTAGTATAAGAATTGGTTGGTATGTATTATGAGTCTTATATACTCAAATTGATTGTAATAGAATGTCGTATCATATCTGATATTGAGACATACTAGGAATTTTTAAAGATTGCGATTCTGGAATAGAAAGAGATGTTTTAAAATTATAAATAAATGGTTATTTACCAATTATAATATTGTTGTAATTCATGAACAATAAAGAAAAGGTTGTACTCGTGTTGAACCGGATCCGAAGTTCAAGGGACCCAAATTTGAGGTCGTCACACATACAACTTTCAATTTGGATTGAGACTCATTCTCCATTACCACTGTCCTTTCTTCATCCTCCTCAACATCCATTTTCAAATCTTTGAAATAGTCATCGTTTTTAATAAAAGTTTTTTTTTATTATCTAATTACTCGATTAGCCTCAAGTTGCACATGCGCAGTCAATTTCTGCCTTAAGTCAATAACATTTCGTAACTCATTTAATGAGAATAACAATACTTAATAATTTGTTTTATAATAATTTTACTACTTGACAGATGAGTTATACCAAAAAAATAATTTAAAACAAAAATCGTAAAAATATTATAAATTAAAACATCAATTTTGTATTTTAGTCACTTTTCTAATCTCAATTACTATTTGAAAAGTATACTATTCAACCATATTAAAATACTTACAGTTAGGAGTATTCAAAAAAATTGGTATATAGTGTATACAGAACCGATCTTAACCGGAAGGTTCGATACAAAAAAGGACCAGTTCAGAGATTTGAGCTTTCAGTATATCTCAGATCGTATCGACCATACCGTACCGTACCGGTTGTACCGATTTTTCTATTTTTTTAATTATTACTATTATTAATAAAATAATTAATAATAATAAAATAATTAATAATAATAATAATTTTCAATATTAATCGGTAAAAACCGGTATAAAATTGATACCAAATCAACTATCGATTAGGTATGTCGATCCAATCGATACCTGTATCTATACCAAATTTTGACTAAATTTAATATCAATTTAATAAGACCTAATCCGATTAATACCGATCGAAGACTCGTACTTGTAACATTATGTGATAAAGATATATATATGGAAAGTACCCTGTGTGGTACGTTACACATTTAATAATACTAGTTGAGAGCCCGTGCAATGCACGGGCTAGTTATAATACATTGAATAATTTATCAAACATGCGATCGATCAAATGATATTTTGTATTTGCAATAAGTTCTTCTCATATAAATTTTTCAATACATTCTTGCATGATATCTCACTTACATTTGTAAATATATATATTGGTCTCGAATTTCTTCTCCGCATTGGGTTCTATTCAAGGCTTTGCCGCTTCCTCTCTTCTCCCCATCTTCAAACCTATTCTCAAATCCATTCAAACACCAAACTCTAATCATCTCAACCCTCCATTTCCCTTTTAACTTTCAGTCACTTCAGTTGCACACTCGCATATATTACCCCAAAATAAAAACACAAAATAAAAACACATCAAATCGCGAAAAAGTAGCAATTAATACGGTGGCGAAAGAGCAAGAAGTATTAAACTGATCAATCAAGTAGCAAGAAAATAAAAAGGAAAAAAAAGGTAGGGGAAACAGTTTTTTGTTTTGAGGTCAGACATACTCTTGGGAAATATAATCTGGCAGAACTAATGACAATGAAGTGGTAAGTAGGCCCAAGACCTTGCCTTAAACCAAAATTAGTCAATTTCATATACATTTTCAACCCAAAAAAATAGTCTAAATTGCTGGGCATTCAAAGGGAAGCAAATAAAATTTAAAATTAGCTATGTAAGAAATGAGAAGAAGAATTAGTGGGTTAGTGAGATAAAAAAAAATTACAATGGCCAACGCACTAATATCAGTTAGCATTGTCCTACAAAGCTTACAGAATACTAAAATTGACAGCTAACTTCTAAATATTGATACCTCTTCACTCCTTTAGCAAAAGCCATATGAAGTGAATCGAAATAACACTAAAGAAGAGATATTGATGAAAATAAACATATGACACATGATTTAACAATCAAGTGAAAAAATAGATTGAAACTTTGTTTTTAATACAAAGTACCTAAACAGATACTTGGGTCTACAAATTTACAGCTAAAAACTATCTCAAGCATCATTGCCTTCTAGTTGCCATCAATTGTTCATCATCATCTTCATCAAATTATTCTTCCTGTTCACTTTCTGTTTCTCCTCACACATTCTCTTCTTCTACAATAAAACCTCCAAGGGTTTCAACATCTTCCTCTTCTACTTCATTGTTCTTCTGTCGATAATTCCTACCAATTTTTCATCCTTCATGGTTCTGTCATTGTCCTTTGATCTGGTCAAATATTTTGGTCTTTGAACCTTCCTTGCTTTTGTAATTAGTTCCTTATCCTCTTCAATCTCACCTGTTCACTCCTCGTCATTCTTTGGCCCCTCCACATTTCTTCCTTTTTGTCCTCCCACCGCTCTTCCATTTTCTCCCACCAACATCATTGTTTTCACTGTCTTCTCCAGGTTCATCAGTAAACCATTCCCAATTCCTAATATGACGATTCATTTTCTTAGGATAGCAGTCAAACTCATGCCCCATTACAACAAAACCAAAATCTGCAATTCCAAAAACAAAAATTAATTTAAAATAACATAGATACTGAACTAATTCCTTAAATGTGAATCACAACAAATAATAACCACCTAAGTCCATTTGAAACAGCTAATAGTTTGCAGTGACATGCATAAAAATATAAATTGCATTCGAAACGTGTGTTCTGACTTATGAGCTATGTACTATTTCCAGACATAATTAAATACCCAAAAAAATACTATAAGGAATAAAAATAGAATGAGTTCATAAAATGGCAGTTAAAGACGAACCTTTAACAGGGTCAAAAGTTGAAACGTCTATAGACTCGATCTCTAATTCTTCTATCCCTCTCAAATCGAAGTTTAGCTCATCCAATTCAATTTTAAGGCCAGATTCAATATCCATTCTGTTCTTATTTTCACCTCCTAGTTCAAATCTCTCCAAAGTGAACCAAATAGGTTTCTTGGCAGATATGCATAACATAATCTTGGGAAATAAAATCTGGCAGAACTAATGGCAATGAAGTGGTAAGTAGGCACAATATCTTGCCTACCAAATTTAGTCAATTTCATATACATTTTCAACCAAAAAATTATTCATTCAAACCAATGAAATCATCATTATACAAATAGTTTATGTTATACTGGATCAAGAAAGAATTGAAAATTGCTAATATGAAAAGCTTCTTCACTGGCATAAAAGTCTCCTCATGATGCACTCTTCCTTGAGCTAATTTGTCTAATTGAAGACTAAAATAACTATATATGACCTCTCTATGTCATTCCATCAAACAGGTAATGTGCAAGTTTAGTTCAGTGAGAAAAATTGAATCCAACCTTAAAATGCAGCCCATTCCCTCCAACCAAAATTTTACAATATTCCAAGAACATGAATTGAAACTTACAATCATATTGAATTTACAAAATATAATAAAATAAAGAAAAAAGAAATGTAGAAAACATAAATATGCTAGTATTTTAGGTTTTCGATAATGTGATATTTTTTCAAACACTTCATACACAATGTCAATATCAAAGAAAAAAGGGGAAAGAAGGGTGCATATATACTATAGAATTAAGAAAGTCTTCTTGCCCTAGAAGCAAGAACTATACCATAGAAAATTCCAATCAAGGCACATCACTTTGTCATATTGCATTATCTCTACACCTTATACTTTTTAGCAGCCCTTTAATATATTTCCTATGTGTTTTCATATAATTCAAAAAGGGCCAACAAATCAAGTAAATTTACCATAAAAAAAATAGGAATTTACCAAAAATAAGAAAGAATCATCAAATGATAATAAAAAAACTAAACAATGCAGATTAATGGTGGAAACCTGATATGATGAGGTTACCAATAAATCAGAACCAACCTCTAGGCATTCCATGTGAACCTAAAACAACAAAATTAAGATTTTATAATATTTGCATTTAAGCACATAATTTATCATATACTTCTACTATGCTAAACAAAGAGATTATTATTTATTTAAATGTGCATAATTAACAAAGACAAATAAAAATAGAGATACCCGTTTCATGAGATGAGGATCTTTGATCAAGCAAAGGGCCCAAAGAGGGTCATTAATGGAGGCACTGTGTATCTCCGTCATGACTAACTAAATTTGTCCATGCAAAGAACTGTAGGAAATATATAGAGAAAGTACATGAAACATAAAAGCACATAATTTTGATGGGTAAAAAAAAAAGCATATCCAAAGGAGAGAGAAACTTACAGGAGTGTTGCCAAATAGAATCAATAATTCAAATATAGTGAACCAATTAATTGATATTTGTATTGAATTGCCAATATGCATGTCTTAGATTCTATTTGGTTGATTAATATGTTGTCTGAAGTCAGGAACTTGCTTGACCGCCAACATCCAAGTCCCATCTCTATTCTTGAAACTTCTGTTTCACTGAAAGTTGCAATTCTTCAGATAATGTAGATAGTAATAGTACAGAAGGTAAAAGTAGTGCACTAATGTTATAATTTAAGTTTATTTGCCTCGAAAAACAAAAAAAATGCAATCAGTCAAACATGAAATTAATTAACTGTGTAAATTTTAGGTAATAAGCATTGTTCATCTATCTAAGCCCAAGATTATCTGGGATCAACCAAATAGAATCAATAATTCAAATATAGTGAACTAATTAAATACATATCTCATACAACATATTAATCAACCAAATAGAATCTGAGACATGCATATTGGCAATTTAATACAGAATCAAACATCAAAAACATATTAAAAATTATATTAATAATTCATCAAATTAGGGGGAGCACAAATACATACCATATTCATATTTAAAAAATACTAATAATTCATCAAATCGTGGGGAAATGAAAAATACATACCTTATTAGGCTGCTGCTGCTGAACGGAAGTGAGAGAATTGTTGTTATCAGACATTGATGAGAGCATTAGGAGAGATATCAAGAACTGGGTAGTGGGGATTAATCGAAGAAAGCGACGTCATTGGCCTCGTCCCAGTAGTACTTACTACTCCTCCACCCCCACCTTCCACCGCACCGCTGAAAATGTCTCCCGTAGCAGCAGGGAGCGCCTTTCTCACCGACACTGGATCATTCGGAATCGACACTAATTCAACCGGAAACCCAAATCACGTACCCAATTTTCAAGAAGAAAAAAACTCAAATCACATACCTATTTCATTTTTGTACAAATTTATGAAGAAACCCTAAACCCTTAAAGCAGAATTCTGGGGCCAAGATCTTTTACCAAAAAGAAGAGATGAAAAATTGGAACAGGAAGAGCCGAATTAGAAGATTTATTGTCTCTCTTTCTATTAAAGAAGATTGGAACACGAAGAGCCGAATTGGGAGATCAAACCGACTGATTAGATGAAGAGAGAAAGAACGGATGTTGAACAGATTCAATGAAGAGGAAAAGCAATCGTCGATTTAGTCTCAACCAAGATGCTTCCGATTTTTTAAATTAAACCGAGTTAAGCTCCCGATTTTTGAAATTAAACCGAGTGAACTCCTAATTAATTAGGAGTTGACTCAAGTTTAGGATCGCCCTTCCTCACTTTATATATTAGTATTGATTACAATGGTACCCTTTCTTATCCCTGACATGACTATAAAATGTTTGACTCGTTAATAAAGTCAATCAAATAAATATCAAACCCCATCCATCATCATTCATCCATGATGAAAAATTCATTTTTTATTTCATAAAAAAGGTGGTGGAATTTTTTTTTTCTTAATAAAAAAAATATAATTATCTGAATTTTTTTTGAAAATAAATATAGAGAAAAATATTATATTTCAATTAATTATTATTTTTTCACTCTTTTCCTTGTCAAGGTTTTCAAGTTTAAAACATAAAAATAGTTAATATCTAATGACATCTATACAATATTCTATCTGTTTCATATTATAAAATTATTATTATTTTTTAAAATTAACTTATTATATTTTTAAACTCACAATTAATATAAATTATTTTGATTTTAATCAATACAATGTTATATATGGTAAACTATTTTAAAAAAATTATTCAATTAATTTTTTTTTTTAATAAGTTATCTCAATTTTGAGTTTAAAAATATCTCAAATTAACTTTTAAAAATTAATAATAATCTTATAAATGAAAGGAGTAATTTAGATTAACCAGGTCTTTTTGTTAATAATTTTTTAAATCATTTTTTGACATATTTTTTGAAAAATGGATATCATTCAAATACAACAGAAGTACATAACACGAAATAGATTGCACAAAAAAAAAAAAAATTAACAAACTTTTAAAGAATATTTTGATGTCGTTACTAATTACAATTTAACTCCCGATATGACAAGTAAATATTTACCAGCGGGGCAAATGATTGTCGTACTCATCGACTGTGACCATATAAACTAAATTCATGCTGAGCAAATGATTATGTCAACATTAGTACTCATCTAGTGTGACTATATAAACTAAATTCAAGCCCCACGAATAGATAAATTATTATAATAAATTAAAGATATTAAAAAAAAACTAAATTAAAGCCGTAAATATAAAGTAACCCATGATCCCCTTAAGGTTCTTTTGTAATTAGGTCACTGATCATTGAGTGCACGTAATATTTTGTAGATTACGTGCATTCCATAAGTTTATAATTAATTATATTAGACTACAAAAAAAAAAATTAATTACTCCATACTTTTTTGATTTATCTCATTAAATATATATTATATATATATATGTATATATTATGAATACATTTATATATGAGTAATATAATAAGAACAACTTCTTAAAAGAATGAATTTCACCTCCAAACACCCCCCTATAAATTAGTCGTCTATTTCAAAATTAGTGATACATTCTGACTTTTAAAAATTAAATTATAAATATTTAAAATTTAAAATTTAAAATTGATATAATTTTGTTTAAATTTTGAAGATAAATAAATATGATAATTAATAATACTTTATAGTTAGTTTACAATTATTATAATTTTTTTTTTGTTAAAACTAAATGATTTTGTATTAATTATAAATTTTAGAATTTCACGAATAAATTTTAAAAAGTCAAAATGTATCACTACTTTTGAAATGGCGTGAATATTAATCCAAAGTAATAACCAAAAAGTTAGTAAGCAATTCTCAATCAGAATGGAATTGTATACTGTTAAGTTCGGATCAACTATTAGACCCATCCATGTATGGTGAATTATTTACTAATCAAATTTTGACAAATCATTTGTAAGCAATACTCCAGTGTCAATTGGGCCGACCAAGGCCGAAGCTCGATCTTTCGGCCAGCCTAAAAGCCAACTCAACTTTTTTTTTGGCAGTAAATTGGGATGAGTTTTAACAAAAGTTGAATCCCATTATGTATTCATCCGTCAACACTGTGCTTGTTCATCTATTAGTAGTGTTTGGAGCATTTAGTACCCTTTGGAAAGCACTTGAGAATTTTGTTCATGTAACAACTTATATCAATCGTAGTTATACAGCTCATAAACACAACGTTTAGAGTCCAAACACAATGCACCCAAATGGTGCAGTGAGTTTGAACTTCCAAACGCAACCACTCCATGCACACCAAATGCTAATAACTGAATAAAACCTATATCATTTGCACATATCATACGCCAAGATATCCAAGGAACTAAATGATGCGATGCAATCTATATCTAGTGCATAAGCATCTAAGCCAGAAGAATGCTTCTAAAAGTTGGAATGTAATAAGTTCAGACATTGCATAAGCAATCCTAAACTCTCACATTGTATAAAGTTCCAACCATGCTCAGTGATGGGGTGATAACTGATAAGTTCTACCTTAATGAGAAAAATGCAAAGAGCTATTTAAGATAAAAGGATTTGATTCTTTAACTACATTCAACCACCGAATACAGATATAGACAGTCTTTAAGAAGATTCTAATATTCACTTTTCATAAAAAGCCGGAATAATCTATGCAAAAGTAATAAAAGGTTGAAGGAGAGAGTACAAGTAAACACAAATATGATGCTAAAGGGAATCTGTCGCAATATAAACTTTACTATGCTTTTCTTACATATCCCCACAAAATTAGCAGTGAGGAGAATCATTATGAATATCAGCAAGCTCAGTAGTTTTCCTCACCTTAAGATCATCAAGATAGTTCTGATAGATATAAGTCGCGAAACCCCAAATAGACATTAGCAAAGCAATTATCTTTATACCATTCATTTTATCATGGAAGAATATCACAGCAGCAATAGGAGTAAGAGCCAAGGAAAGAGTACTGATAACGTTGGAGAATAGCGAAGACACCACAAAAATCAAGCCTACTACACCGACAGAGCAAACCTGCCAAGACACAGCAGTACCCACCAAAGTCATCACATAAGATAGTCTTCCAGCAGTAAAACCATCCATTTCTCCGTGCAAAGTCCTCCATTCCCCACTTGCAAAAAGGCCCACAACAGAAACGCATGTAGCAACAAGGGATGTATAAATTTGCATTTCCAAAACCACAGAGAATGTTTCCTTCTTTAAAACTTTCTGGAATGTAAGTTGCATAAGGGATAACAGAAGAGAATAAAGAGCAGAGGCTCCTAAGGTAGTTAGGAATCCAAGAACATACTTCCCTTTAGAGAGGCCTGATGGTCCGTCAGAATCATCGTTGACAGCAATGAGAGAAGCAGATAGTGAAAGAACAACAACGGAATTCAAGATTAAGGCAGTAAATTTCTGAGAATTTATGAAGTAAGAGAAGATTGCATTAAAGGCCAGCTGGGTAGCACAAATTAAGGAATAAGTAGAAGCAGAGAGGTATAATAGTCCAACAGAATACAGCATATTGTCCCCGGCAATTACTACACCGAGTGCGAGATATATAAATGAAATAACAGCAATAGAAGATGAGGCAGATTGAGTTGAAGCCTTCTGTGAAGAAGAGAGAAAAAGGAATGGGATAAGAAGGATAGGGAAGGCAATGGTTTGAACAAGGGTAGCCATCCATTTACTATTTCCACCCTTATCATAGTAATATCTCCCAAGAAGAACAGCAGCACATTGACCAGCAAGAAGAAACAAAATGTTAAGCGACACCAAAAGCCACCAGTGCCAACGTTTAAGCTTGATTAAAGATGGTAGGTCAGAAGAAGTTCCATGGTTTACCAATACTACTGCTTCATTGACTGCCATTGAAAATAGTGCAATGCAAAAAACAATTAGCACCCAATGAAAGACAGGTGTCATAATCTCATTTTATGGTGGCATATAATGCAGTAGAAGGATTCACAAAAAATAAAGTTATAATCAATTAATTTATCAAGTTTTGCAACAGTGGTACAGAATTTTTATCTACAACTTGCCTTTCCAAATATTACTCAAAGAAGACAATATTTTGAGCAAGTAAACATGAGTTAATAATTTTATATATGAGAGTGTACAAAGGCACAAGGACAAGGGCATTCCCCTATAAAACGTACGTCTAATAGGCAATTAACAGGCCCTACTATACCTGATGGAGAACAATAATCACAAACAGACAGACAAAGATATCATGAGAAACAATCCTTAACCCCAGTTCATACTAACTATTAACTAGTCAATTTTAGAAGGACTTGGAACCTTTCTCCAACAAACAATTTTGGAAACAACAGCAACTGAATCTCTAGAAACTATTGATAAATTCTTATATTTACTTAGCAACAAAATAATAAATAATAAAGCTTGTTGACACGTTACTTTTTTATAAAGGAATCCGCTTTAAACATTCTAATTGCTAAATCTAGTAAAAAGACCATTGTAATGAAAATGACAATACATATAATTATAACTTAATGTCCCAAAGAAAAGAATTAATTCGACCCTGCTGCTAACTTTGAACCAAGGTTACACATAGAAGTAACCATTTTGTTAAGATGGTTAGCCAATAGCTACAGTATTAAACGAGTAGAGCATCAAAGAAACTTTCCCAAACCTACTATTTATAAATAACATATTTAGGGGGATTAGGCCACAATTTACCAATATTATACAAACAAACGGCCTTTAGAGGATACAACATCTTAGCCAAAAGAAGATAAAATATTTTCTAATACAATTTTAACAGTTTCACTTCATCTAATTCAAATAAATACAAAAGGACTTCAGGACTGCAAAATGCAAAGACAGCCATAGCAAAATTCAGTTTAAGTCATAACCCTTGCATGACTACAAGTTTTGGATTTTCAAGACATTCGAGATTTTAAATTTCCATAAACTTCACTCTCATCTTCTCCCAAACAGGTCACTAACTCATTCTACATAGCAACAAGACACTCAGCAATACTAAATACAAAACTGAAAATATATGTGCAACACAATGGCATAATCTTCACACCAAGTAAAATCCATAACAACCCACTTACCAGACTTAAATTAGAAACTTTTCACCATAATTTAGCTAAAAAAATTGAAACCCTCATAGAGAAGTATGAATATATCAAAATTGTGTTATTTCATACTCTTTTTGCTCCGTAAAGTTGTTAATAGGACAACAAATTATGATTACTGTCATCATATACAAACAAAGTAAAGAACACAACAAAACCCACAATTTTCCGCTCAATTTGGATACACCTATAACACGAAGACACTTTAAACCCGTGATTTCTGGTTTATATAACACATAAATTGTTACACACACAAGTATATATACAGATAGGGAGACAAAGAGGGGTAGAGAGATAAACCTGGCATGTTAGGCAGCAATAGAAGAACGGACGATTGATTACTGAGATGAGAGTTTCAGGGACTGCGAAACCAGGAGCCTTGAGCAGTGGGGACCGGAGGTTGAATTAGTTTCTCGTTTGTTTCTACATATAGATGGTCAAAATGAGTTTTTAATGCAAGATATCACTTTTATTTATTTATTTAATAGAGTCAAACTTTTTTCTAAAATTGATTTATCTATGTAGTTAAAATAAGATTTACAAAAAAAATAAATAAATTAGACTAATACAATTTTGTTTTCTTATTTTAATTAAAATAAATTTAAAAAAAAAAGAATTTAGCACATAAATGTTATTTCACCACTCAATTTGACTTCCATAGAATTCTGCTGTAAAAGAATCATGAAATTTAATATCTATGGTTCAAAAGTATGTGTGTGGGCTAAATATGCCGCCATACGTCATACTCCACAAATATTTGCAACTATTGGGAAGCAAAGAAAAGACTGCTTTTTCCTTAAGGTGCCCAAATCCGTTTACGTTTCCATCACCTTTTTAAGGTTTTTCCTTGTTCAATGGCCCGACATATTGACAAATTTCAAAATTAAATTAAATTATAATTAACATAAAATTTTTGACGAAATAAAATATAATAATAATTTATAAATTTATTTTTTAATTTTATAAATTTATATACGTTGATATTTAATTTTATATTTATTTATCGTTATATATAAGAGAACTCTTACCGAACATACCACGCCGCTAGAAATGTGGTCAAACACGTTGCAGGCAAACCCCTGTGCCAAACAAGACAATCAAGAGCAAACTCGGTCCAACAACTCATCATCACTAGGAAGGTGGTCAAACACTTTGCAGGCAAACCTATGTGCCAAACATGACAATCGAGAGCAAAGTCGGTCCAAGAACTCATCATCATATTTAGGTTGAAAATTCAAAATTCAGTTCAACTTAGAGCACTAAGAGCAGTACTCAATTCCACCCCAAGGTAAATACAACGGTAAATAAAATCATCCTTCCATTGGATCGAAAAAATAAAATGAAAAACAGAATGAAACGAAAAATAACGTCTTTGATTATCATGATAAACCATTCAAATGGAATAAAAATTATTTCACCTCTTTGACTTTCATTTCATATGAAAGATCGTAAAATAAAATTTATTCCAATGAAATAAATAAATTATATCCGTATCAGACCACCTACCACCACAAAAAACCAAACATAAATTTGAAATGATAAAAAAGATGGTATATTTCATTTCATTCCTTCAAAATCCTAACATAGCATCAGTGCTTCTATTTCCAGAAGAAATACTTCAATATGCAATGGCCATAATTTATCCAAATTTTTAACCACTCAAAATTATTAATGACAAACAATCAAAATACATGCCTACCAAAATTTCTGGGAAGAAGAACCTACGGACCTATAGAGGACAAGTCCAAAAAAATAATACAGATAATGAGAATAAGAACACAGAACACACCCCGACTACCACTACTAATAGATTAATTTCAGTGTAAACCCCAGCACTTTAAGATACTACTAAGGTCAACAACAAATATTTACAAACATGTTCCATGGTCGGGGAAGTATAACAACCAAGCGGAGGGGAAGACTACTGTTCAAGCTATCAACAGGCACATCCTCCTGACTGCGATTGTGACTGAGATGCGCTCGTGGTTGACTTAAGATTGACATCGACCATGTCTTCCTGTTTGGCCGAAGATAATGTTTCCATTCCTGGTAAGGCTGCAGCAATCTTTCGAAATAATGCCTGAAAAGAGTATTCACCAATTAATGTAAAATTAATGTGACAAAAGAAAGGGGCAGAAAATAGCACATATGTCCAAGTCATGGACTTCAAGCTTTTGGCAAGGAAGTATAACTTCACCAGTTGATAAAATGAATAAAACTTTTGTAATCATTTCATGACAAGGTGTTACTTCTGCTCATTATCATATCCAAATTATATTTTGCAAATTGCAAGAGCAAAATATGTGTAACATTCTCTAGTCAAGTTGAAGTTGATTCCTGGAAAAGAAATTTCATAAGAAAAGCTGGCAGTTTACCTTTATATTGAATCCCGCTTTAGCGCTAGTTTCAATAAACATAACGTTAAGGTCACGAGCTTTGGCTTCCGCTTCCTCTATAGACACTTGCCTATAGAAAAAAACAAGATATCAAAGGTTGAGTTTGAAAAATTAGAGAAATAAATAAATATTGAAGCTACCAATATATAAAGGCCCCATCCGGAAGCAAAATTTATTGCTTATTGGCACCTAAATTTTTAAAAAGTACTTCATTCGTTCTAAATTATAAGATCAATATTGACTTTTGAAAAAATACAATATAAATATCATAAACTACCTAAAAAGTATTACTAGTTATAATATTTATTATTTAAAAAAACTTAAATGAATCATATCAATTTTAAGTTTAAAAATGTCTTAAATTGACTTTTTAAAAATCAATAATGATCTTATAATTCGGAACTGAGGGAGTATATATATTACTACCTCCATTCCACAAAAGGAGTCCCATTTGACAAAATATTTAGTTCCAAATAAAAGAGTCTCCTTTATTTTGATGATATTATAAAATGACAAAATGTTCTCAAATCTACCATCATAATTTCATTATCATGTCATTACTACTAAACTGATTACTCAATTAATAGGTGGGTAAAATGGAACAAAAATATATCCTTAAAGTTTGTATACTTTGCAAATGTGCCTCTTTTGGTGTAATAGAGGTTGAGAGAGAGAGAGAGAGAGAGAGAGAGAGAGAGAGAGAGACCATTTCAGTCCATTTTTTCTTTTCTATATTTAAGATTTACTCCCAACTCTGAACGTCTTTAAGTGGAACAATTCTGAGTTACTTAAATAGTTCTATGTAATTTAAAATAAACACATGTAGACTATAAGATGAAGTCATTGACATTTCCTATTACTCATAGTTACTGCACTTAAGAGACTAAGGCGCTACATTTCTTTGCTTATTTTATTTTAACTTCGAAGACGGGGGGATTGGACTATAGGGCTGTTTAATGAGACTTCTCCTGTGTTTGGCAAATTATTCATCCCTAGGATAATAATACCCCAAAAAGGATACTAGTTAATACCACCTCCCCCTCTAAACAAAGTTAACAAACATGCAAATATTTTCTTAAAGGATAAAACAGTACCTAGGATTAATAATCATAGTATTATAAAATCCAAAGGTCTATGATCCCTTTAATTCTTAAATGTAGTCCTTGCAAACAAACCTAGACAAATGTAGCCTGGATTGCACCATTGCAGTATCCTACGAAAAATCGTGAACTGGAATTCTCCAAGGGAAAACTACAAATATGTCCTACACTCCTACTTTTCTGTCAAAGGACCACTAAAAGCTGACCAACGGTAATAAGACTTATGTTTACTTTCTGAAGAATACATTTCATATTAGTTCTTATCCTTCAAACTTCAAGTTAACATTTGTCGATATATATAAGCCAAGAAATAAACAAAAAAAATGCACTGTCAAGTGGACAATCAACTATTGGCAGCTCAATTGAAAGAATGTTAACAACCTCTTATCCACAAGGTCGGTTTTATTCCCAACAACAACAATAATGACGTCACTGCCCCGCTCAGTGCGAACCTCCTCGATCCATTTTGAAGTGTTCAGGAATGATTGCCTGCCTAAACACACGAAGGAACTAGTAGTTAGCACACTTTTTGGGTATTCAGTATACACGATAATTGTAAACAATCAATTCATACAAATTAAGCCTGAGAAAAATTGAGTTCTTTTAATTTAAATATTCTGGGATGATAATTTTTAAATACAAATATGACAAGGCATTATATTGTAACAGCAGATGTTCTTCAGGCGACTCCTTATCAATCTTTAACATACTTTAGGAGAACACCAAGCGAGACAAGCTCAAGTAAATAGTTGTGAGTGGATAAATGGAAAAAGGGAGAATTGCATACTTGCAACATCATATACAATGACAGCAACAGAGGAATCCCTAATATAGCTTGGAATGAGACTCCTGAACCTTTCTTGTCCAGCTGTATCCCTGTAAAATATAAAAATAAAGCATTCAAAGATTAAAACTTTGTACAGATATTTTTTTCATTAGATTAAACTTTGTACAGACATTATGTAATCCAAATTTTCAAACACAGAACTGTAACTGCAGCGTAAATAGTTAACAGACTGTAAATAAGATTTATTGGCGCCAAGCTTATCAAGTTTATGAACATTAAATTAAACATATGATCTCTAGCAATTGATAGCCCTTCCACTCAGCAAAAAGAGGCATACTACTGCGAACAGGTTTCTGCAAATTTCAACACCCTCCACTTCACATTCAGTGTCATGGTACAAAACCATGTTTGTGGCACAAAGTTTAGAAAGTGCCAATGACACATTTAGATATAATTTGTTCATACTTTTTTTGTTTGTTTAAAGTTGGACTTTAAATGCTAAAGATTACAAAATATTTTGATTAAGTATTTTTGAAAAGTCTTAAATTATCCATACCACGAACATGCTTTTGAAACATGAACTCAAACTGGGACAAGGGGAGTAGATGGTACCTTGACCATTGCCAGGTTTATGGGGGTGGTGGTAAAGGGTAGTTTTTAAGTGTTTTACCTAATAAGTCCTTGTACAATTTACACTTGAACCCCTTAAATTTTTCGTTAAAACAAGTTTCCCTACTTTATATATAATATATCCCTACTAAGACCAAATCCTAGATGAGGATCCACCATGAGAAAACAAATAAAAAGGGAAGGTGGCATCATGATCAAGCCGATGAAGATCAGGTACCCCTGCTATTATTTATTAAGTAAACAAATTAAGTAGTACAGCATCAAGAACATGAAAACTCTAGCAGCAAATATTCTATGACAGTCTATCCCTAGTGTCACTTTCTACAAGACCTTGAAGAAAGTTTTATGAGAGCATTTGACACAACACCAACATTCCAAAAATCGCCCTGACTCAAGTCATCACCTAGCATTAAAATTTAAAAGATGCAACCTCAAGCTTAATCTTAAAGAACATGTGCATATACAACACCATTTGTTCAAAGTTCTAGTCTATTGTGGCCAAATTTACATTTTCATGATGACTGATCATGGAGAAGTAGCATAAAGTTCACTTATATTTTAAATGTGAACCTTGCTCATTGAAACACCTCATGCCCAAAAACAAAAACAAAAGAACCTTATAAACAAGCAGATATTCTTTTTTAGAAAGATGAAATGTAAAATGTTCGTGTCTACCTGCCAAACTAACACAAACCTCTTTTCTCTATAATTTAATCAGATGGACAACATCAGCTCGTGAAAATTAAAGAAACATAAGATTGTATAGTGGATCTTCAAAAAAGAGGCATTCAAAAGACGGTTATAAGCACATTTAGGTTCCTGAAATAGTTTAAAATATTTGTTTCTGAACTATGAACAAAATTCACGTACACTCCAGAAGATTAGAAAAAATTCTTATACTTCATATTGTACAGGATTTTTTTTAAGATATAGTGAAGGATACACAGTAATAGTACGTTATCAGAATTAAAGTGATTTTATAGTCCTAGGCTACTTCAACCACCAAAATTACACATTAGAAAAACAAACGCAACAACACAATCTGACTACTAAAATTGATTTAATAAGAATACAATCTTACCTCACATGGACAATTTCCAAATAAAACAAAATCTTAACAGCATTTATAAATTGCATGATTCAATATAAATATAAGGACTATTCTTACCAGAGTTGCAATCGAACAGTTCGATCTTCTAGGTACATAGTCTTGGACAAAAAATCAATGCCAATTGTAGCCTGAATAGCATTTGAAGATACATATTGAATCAGGGAAACAATAGAAACAAGGAAAAAGCATAGCATGAAACAGAGTTTCCTGGCTTATGTACCAAAGTGCACATAAAGCTAAAAATAAAATAGATAAACAAACATAAGAAAACTTAAGCATACCACTGATTATGGGCATGCATACAACGTTATGATCAAATTTAAAACATACCGAAATTTTTAAATCTTTTTGTCTGGGTGCGTTAAAACTTAGAAAAAGATACGTTAGCCTTTAACATTATCACAATCACATATTCACATCATTAACTCAATTCCTCTACAAAACCAACTCTAAAACCTAACCTATGTGGAAAACACCAGTGTATTGTTTCTAGTACATGTTAAATAACTCCAATTGAACAACATTACATTTTCAATATCATATTTGATCTAATTAACATTTTCTCTCAAAAATAGACAAGGAATCTTATAGTCTTGCATTTGCTATCACTCTAAACCTGCAATTGAATCTACCAATGATCAATAACTTCCTTACTCATATACTTTGTCACTCAGGACTGAATCTAACTAAAGTAACAACAAAGAATGAGCGCACAAGCATACATGAACCAATTATTACATTGTTTTGCATCCAGAGCTACTAATTTAAGATAGGACCTTAAGATGAACTAAAATATTCTAGATCCCGATGCTACTTCAGCTCATTTAGAGTTTGCTCAAGATCAACTTGTAAGTTATGAGCCAAGTATGAAGACATATTATTAAGTATTTGTCTATAACCTATATAGACCTCAATTTCTTTAGCTACTTGCCATTGGCATCAGCTCCATTGAAGAACTTCCAGAGAAAAAAGTCAAGCTTGAGCTATCAAACTCATCACAGAAAATGAAACAAGTTTGAATAATCAACTGCTAGGCCAACGTTCACCCAAATCAAAATACTTAATTGGGAATTCACTGTTAATAACATAGGTACTAAAAATTTAGATCAGCAAAACAGAATTATATATATCCACTTACCACATCAAAAATCACAGAAATCAAAATCATCAACAGAAACGATCATATAAATCCACTCCATCAGCATAATAAATCGATTACCTGATAAGTGTTATCGAACTTATCATACATGAATCGAGTAATAATACTTGTTTTTCCAACTGATTGATCCCCTAAGAAGACGAGTTTGTACTTCGCAAGAGCCGAAACCGGAGCCATTAGTAGGATCTACGAGTAGATCAGCACAACAATGTACGGATCGAGTACGAAATTTTCCGACGAAGAGGTGAAAACCGGAAAATGACCGAGGATTTTGGAGAAGCCGATGCAAGATTATATATAATATCTTCGACTAGTTAGTTGTACAGGTCTCAGGCGGATTCGTTGAGGAGAGAGAAAGGGAAGTGCATTTTATGCGTGAATAAACTTGAAGAGGGCTTCCGGAAATTTAACGAAAACCAGGAGCAAATTTCCGGGTATTTCCATCTTGAATAAATCTATATTGATAAAATATAGATATAAAATATGAAGAAAATGTAAAATGATCTGTTAAATTATATTTTTTCGATTAAATAAAATAATGTTGTCTTTAGAAATATTTCTACAAGATATAATTTAATTTAAAAAATGTTACATAAAAATTTAACTACTTAAATAAGATTTACTCTTTTTAAGAAAAGAAAAATCGACATGTATTTATGTTAGTCTGTTGCAGATGAAATTAAAATTTATTAAGTCTTCATTCTCTAATTTATTTTTTAAAATTTATGTGAAGATGTACTTAAAATATTTTTTATGTGATAAGGGTGTAATTAGTTATGTTGCTTATACATGAGGTTAACTCAATGATTATAATCAATTATAATTATATATTTACTTTGTATCTTATTTTTTTATATATCGTAAACAAATCGAGTTTTTTATTAATAAAACTCTATTTACGGATTCATTTAAACTCGACTCAACATGAGTAATTTGAAGAGACAGATATAAATACTCTTAAATTTTGTTAATTTTTTATATTAAAATGAAGTATTCAATGTTCATACATTTGTCCGAATATATAAACATAAAGTGAAGAATCCATGTAATATATATTAAATATTCACATATATAAACTGATTTGCCATTTGGGCCCGGCCCTAAGCAAGTGGCAGCATCCGCTGATCCCTCTTTGATTGTCATTGAAGTCTGCAGGAGCATTGGTATCGGTTCCTTCCTATTGGAAGTTGGAACAATTATTGGGTCACAAGTATTCGGAACCTTTTTATTCCCCTTTGGTGGCTGGTCTCTTCTTAGTGCTGCTATTGGATCTCACAAAATATACTTTGGGGCTCACAGCTAGCTCCTTTTGCAATCATCTGCAGGTGACTCCTGATGTCCATTTTCAGAAGGATAATATATATCTGAGGTTGGATAGCTTAGACAATGTCGAGACTGTCATGGCTCTGGAAGAGGAGTTCAAGTTGGAGATTCCGGACATAAGATTGACTCTTGCACACGGTCTTGCTATTGAGTATATATATGTTTAACCATCCAATGTCTGGTTAAAATCTTCAAGTTTCTCTTCTCTTGTCAAGTTGCAAACCTTTTTAATTTCTTACACTTTTCTAAGACTGCAATTTTGTACCTTTTTTTAATAGCAATTTTGTACCGTCTTTTTTTGACTGATTTGATTGCTGTTAGATATGTTTTGTATTATCATTTTTTGTTTTTGAAAAGCAATTCTGTACTGTGTTTGTTTGACTGATTTGATGGTGGTTAGAAATTATACCGGATGTAAAAACACACTTTTTAATTGAGAGAATGATGTTATGTTTAGTTTGTGTGTATGTATACTAATCCACCTAGAGAGATCTCGTTTTTTACCGACCGGATCTTACAGAATATTAATATTATTTCGGAACATGAACCGAAAAGACTTTGAATTAAAAAGACACTTGACTCATAAAAAAATTGAATTTAAAAGATTTTGACTTGAAAATTGAGATGTCAACTGCTAACTTCCTGAAAAATGGATTTAAAAGATTTTGACTTGTTGAAAAGGAATTCAAAAGATTTTGAAACTTGAGATGTCAACTAAGAACTTGTATTGTCATACGTAATGTTATTAGTTGAATACGTTACTTATGAATGCTTGGCACGTCTTGACATATGATAATATGTAATTAAGGCCTTACTTTTTAATAAATCCTGTTATGTGGTGCGCTGGTCATAAAAGTAGTATACAATTGTGTAGGGCTATTAAAATGTTTTATTTTAATTAAACTCATATACTAACCTACACAGTAGCTCGAAAAGGGTACCTTATTTGCTATGATTATATCACTAGATGCTAGAAGAATGGGTTGCATATTGATGTCAACATATACAGTATATATATATAATACTTGCTTTATGGCTCTATTAAGAATAAAAGTCCTTTCTTCGCAATTTTTATTGAGAATGCTACTCTGTTACTTGGATGGAGTGCGCACACACACATATATACTTTATATACATATATGCATGTATATGTATATATATACATGTGTATATTTAGCTGAAGAATAACATAAAGTATGCATAAATTTGACAATTCACAAAATTAAGATATAGAGTAATAGTTACTTGATTACTTATATATAAGGAGAAATACAAGCTCACATAGAAAATAAGCGAAAATCGCACTTGAGATTTAGTCTTAACCAGTATGCCAAAATCTCATTGACAAAGTATTTGTTATTTGGTTGTATTTAAACAAATCACGTGAATGTTTACACGATATTGTAAGATTTTTTTTCACCCAACTAAACTACTATGAAAAATAGATCAACTTATTTTGTTTAATCATGTTACCTTCAGTGTGCCAGAGTTTCTGATGTGTAATAATACATCCGACCAAAACCATTGGTAGTCTCATCATGATGGAGCCATGTTCACTTATACTAGGAAGAATTTGATCGGCAGAGAACTTTCCTATTAAATGAAGAGCGTAGAGCATTGGTACGAAGTCTCATCATGATTGATTTATTTATATATAATCAAATCCCATCGAGTGATAGCTCCCATGATATGATGCTGATATGACAATATGACCATGTGGGGTGAGATAGATAGTGAACACCATATCTATCAGTACCTACACATTGTTTGGTAGGGTATGTTTTGTCATTCATGGAGGGAAAAGAGGAGAAAAGAAGAGAAAAAGAATAACTCTTCATGTTTATGTGTTTCATGAGGGAAAAATTATTAAATGCTCTTGAAGTACGTATCAGTCACGTAGTACTTCATACCACTCATGTAGTGTTATGCGAACATTTAAAGTGAGTCATTTCATTTTAAGTGCTCATATGACATCACATGAGTGGTGTGAGAAACTATGTGATAGGTGCCCCAAGACCACTGAATAATTACTTTTCACGATGAGCGAAAATAAGAGAATTGAAAAGAAAAGTTGGGTACATTTTATGCACAACACTTCCTTTTTAATGAAAAACTTGTTTAATATCCAATTTCCCAATACATGTTAATAATGTTGGATCATTTAATTTATCCGAAATTATGTTCCATCTTTTCTATCCTCTTCTTCCCATTTTCAGAACATAGGACAGAAAATTAACTCTCTCTTTTATCCTTCCAAACATGGTGCTAATTCCCTTGTTTTAGAACTGTCAAATAAAGATGTTACCTACTTACCAAAAATTCTCTTGTAATAGAAAGTTAATTTGCTTGCCTACTTTTCCAACTATTATCTAGAAGTTTACAGTTTTTTTATCCCTCAAGTCTAAAACAAGCATCAATTAGAAGTCACTCTTATTTCCATTAAAGTTGCTTAATTTCTAACAAAACTCCAAAAATCTTCTTGCTGCATGTTACCCTATAATCTCTAACTTTTCAGATTAGCCAAATAATTTGTAACATATATAAACACAAATATCTTTAAATATATCACACACAAACATTATATAGGATTAACATCATAGGTTTAGAAAAAAAAAATACAACAAATTATGAGCATTCGACAATAATGAACAGAAAGAGCTCATATGATCAGTTTGAGCCAGTTTGAAGAATATGCATAATGGAAAGAACCATTGCAGACAACGTAAACATATCGTTATTTCTCTTCGTTAATGGTGAAACTATCCCTTGTCGTTCTGTAAATCCTTCTTCACAGGTAGTTGCAGCATTCATAACCGAACTTATTTTTTGATTAGCATCAACGTAGCGCTTGACAATGTAATATTTCGTGGCTTGTTTGATGGAAGGAATTGCATCGGAGTAAAGTTCAATACAATCGTTCAGACCTGCCCTAACGAACGTATCTAGTTTTTTATTTTTCAGCAAGTGTTTGATGTAGCACCTTGTGTCTGTCAAGTTGAATCGAGTTAACCTAACGGAGATCATGCCAAGGCCTCTGAGGCTGGCACACTGACTGGCCGGGGCTGCTAGCAGGGAAGTTGTGCAGAAATTGTAAGGCACGTTTGGATCCTGTTGTGAGCAGGTTTTGCAGGTGGTTTGGATGAGTTTTTGGGCTGTGCCGTGGACGGGGAAAAAGGATAGGAGAAAGAGGGAAGAGAGGAGTAAGGGGAAAGTCTTCATTTTCTTGGTGGTTATATGGCATGTTCTTGTTTTTGGCTCTGAAAGAGAATTTATAGAAGTTTAGGGGATGGGTTGGTATAGACAATTTAGACCCAAGATGATAATAATAATACTCTATTATGAATATATTTTTAAGACATGCTAATAAAATTATAACACACACTTGATAATATTGTACTCTCTCTGTTTTAATATATATACTCATTATTGATTTTTTAAAGTTAATTTAATTAATTTTTAAACTTAAAATTGACATAATTTTAGTTAATACAATGACCACTCTTATAAATTATCTAAAATTATTACTCATTCTAAAATTTATAGTTTTATAAATATTAATGAATCATTTTAGTTTTAAATTTAAAAATGTCTCAAATTGACTTTTAAAAGTCAATAGTGATGTTAAAAGTATTATTTTATACTACTATTCATAAAGATTGTTGATAATGTTAAGAGGAATAATTATGTTGTCAGAATATATAATAAATGATGCTGAAATTTTAAAGTGTAATTAACCGTACGTAGTTTAAAGTGTCATTGAAATAAGTGTAAAAATATTGTTAAATACGTATTTGTTATGACAGTATAAATATTCCTCTTACATTGTCAACCACTATAAAAAAGTGAATTCTTTTTGTAAAATAAAAACAATTGATAAATCAGAGTCGTCTTTTTCGTGTAATAAATAAATAAATTGATAAAAATAACGGGAGGTATCTTTGGAGATAAATGTTTCAAGTATAAATCTACCTTTAAAATTACAACTTTTATATAGTACTTTATTTTGGCATTCTTTGACATATGTAATATTTATTAGTTATTGGTCATTTTGTAGTTGTCTACCATACTTGATTGATTGTTTGATTGGATAATAAGTCGTGCTTGGTCAAGTAATAAATAATGCTGCGCAAATTCCTCAGTCAGTTCCAACTATTTCCAAACGGAAAGACCATTTAGTTTGATTTGATGCTGGTACACGAACCTCTTGATTTTTATTTTATTTTAGTTTTAACGTTTTTGGCCCGCCATAGTTCTTTATTCTTTTACGAGAATTTTGTAGCCAAAAATATGTTTGTGTAGTGCTTCCTAATCACAATGAGTGTCCCATTCAATATGTTTGTAAGGGTATCTTCTTTTTTATAATAATAATTTTTTTAAAAAAAATAAAATTCGGGAGTATCATAATAATTTCTCCCCACACTTAAATCTCTAAATACTTTAATTTTACCACTGAACAAGATTGTAGGAGTATCTCTAAAATCATAACTGAATAAAGCCTGTAATCAACAAATAGCCATAAAACTCATTTTGACATTATAAAGAAAAATTAATCCCTCTTTTACATACTTGTGTATTTCATTACAGGCGAGCCTTATAAGTTTGTGAGAGGAGAGTATACTGTTCACTTATTTTAAGAGTATAAAATAATCTCTCATTTATAAAGCCCTCCACGAAAGAAACAAAAACAAAACAAAAGGCAAAACCTTCCAAATTTCCCAAACAACACTCACTGATAAAGAGGCACAGAGTGAGTAATTGACCCACGATGCGTAACGTACCGGTACCATGGTCATAAGTGTTTGTTTGCTTGCACTTGTGTAAAATTTAGGAAAATGAAAGAACCTAGTGTATTGAATTCATTTTGTGATTGTTGCTATTATTCTAATGAAGATAGGTTTGAGTTTTGATTTTGTGATTGTTGTCGCTATAAATAACTAATTAAATATTCTACTGAGAATGTTTGAATGTAAAGCAAACAAAAACATATTGCTAGTGATTCCACCCTAAGCAAACAAACACACATTGTAATTGTCTTTATTTTCAATTGCTTAGGGTGGAATCTGTAATGACCGAATTTTTTTAAATAATATTTTATTTAATTAAATAAAATAATGTACGTGAATATTTTTTTTTAAGAAGTGAGGAGTTAGATATGTATACAATAATATGTGTATATTAAATTAATAATGAAAAGGAAAGTTAACATAATTTAAATTGAAAATATTATGTGTGATCAATAAAAGAAGGTATGTGTTACCTAATTTATCAATTTAATTGTTTTAATTAGGGAACAAAGAAAAGAATGCTCTTGTGAATTAATCTAATTAAATAATTTCATGGGTTATGAGTTAAATTCAGATTATTTAATTTAATAACTTGAATATAGCCTTTTAAAGACTAAGTTAGGATGTTAGTTAATTAAACCCTAAGTTTAATTAATATATTAAATAGTAATGCTCAATAATTATAAGGGTTCTTTACAACAATATACAATATTTATAAATTAATTACAAGATTAATGTATTCACAAAATAATTACAAAAAGAGTACAACATAAAAATCATGTCATCTTTATCTTCCACCTTCTCCTCTGCCTCCACCTCCTTTTCTCTCTCCTCTCTCTTCTGCCTCCACCTTCTCTTTTCTCCTCTCTCTTCTATCTCTACCTTCTCCTTTTCTCTCTCCTCACATTTGCCTCCACCTTCTCCTTCCATCTAGACATATATATGTGCATATTCAACATGAATCTTTGACAGGGGACGCGCGTCTGGTTGGTCCTTCTATTTCAAAACCACCATTGACGAGAAGCTCGAATGATTTGATTACTGACCCGTAGTTACTACACAGTCATAAATTGGTTACCTTCATATACGTGTTTGGTTACCTTCAAGTCTGGCCGTGCCCAAGCGCCTATGCGCTTGAATTAGACCGGTTGCAACCAACTGCATCACATTCAAAAATTACATGTATGGAAGTGGATTGGTTATCTTGATATAAAGGTTTGGTTACATTGGTATGAAGGTTTTGGTTACCTTGGTATGAAGGTCTGGTTACCTTGGTATGAAGGTTTGGTTACCTTGATATGAAGGTTTGGTTACCAACTGTATTATGATAAAACTGCAAGTGTGGAAGTGAAAAAACTGTAATTTTTTCTTCTTCCGCCACAACCACCACCATCTTCTTCCGCCTCCACTACCATCTTCTTCCTCATCCTCACTTTCTCCCCCCTCGGAAAGTATAGCTTTATGAATCTGCACTATGAAAAAAATGCAGGTTTGGAGATGGATTGGTTATCTTGGTATGAAGGTTTGGTTACATTGGTATGAAGGTTTTGATTACCTTGAAATGAAGGTTTAGTTACCTTAGTATGAAGGTTTGGTTACCAACTGTAGTATGACGAAACTGCAGATGTGGAGATGAAAAAACTGCAGTTTTTTCTTCTTCCACCACAACCACTACCATCTTCTTACTCCTCCACAACCACCACTATCTTCTTCTCTCTTCCACCACCATCTTCTTCCTCCGCCACAACCACCACTATCTTCCTCCGTCACAACCACCACCACCATCTTCCTCCACCACAACCATCACCATCTTTTTCCTCCGCCACAACCACCACCACCTTCTTCCGTCTCCACCACCATCTTCTTCCTCACCACTCATATATACATACACATATAATCTACATCTCTGTATCGCCTCTTCATCTCAACTTGAAGAATGTATTTGGCCCTCAATTTTTCACCAAAAGTTAATCAGTACTGATTTGTTGGAACCTAAGTGTGATTTCTTCTTCAAAGATTTTTGAAACTGGGGACACAATCGAAACTGGGGACAAAGTGATGTTTTGACTTTTAAAAATTTAAATTTTAAAATCACACAACTAAATTAAAGGGATAAGAATGCACTAATTTTGTAAATTAAATATTAAAGATGCACTAATTTTATAAAAAATTTATGTATATACTTTTGTTATAATATTTTCTAAAAATGTATTAGTAAATGTAATTGTCCCTAATTATAATGGGACCCAAATTGCTAATTAACAAGTTGGGTTATGAAGTTGGAAACAATCAAATTTATAACTAACTATGGGTGTCTTATTAATTTTAGAGCGAGCCCAATCCTTGAACCAATTTGTTAAATAAATAAGTTTCATGGTCCCTTTTCCATTCTATTGGGCCAGCTTAATTACTCCATTTCCAGTCCAAATTTCGTAGTGTAGATGGTTGAATGTTTGTTGTTTCAGCCCAAAACCTAACAGCCCAAGGTTAAGTATGTTAAATAATTAAAACCAAGTGCGACTCTCAATATGGCACACCCACTTCGACTGGAACAGGGGAGTGGGTATGATTGCTCATGTGAATATTTAACAGACTAACTAGTGGCCATTGCAGTTAGAACAAGTGGACAAAAGGGGCTGATTTCGACAGCTTCAAGGTCTCTATGACTGGTGGTTATTATCCGTATACCTTTACAATAGCTATATATGTATATTTAAGCTATAGTAGCAGCCATGGGGGGTTCATTTTCGGCAGCCCTATACTATTAGATGAGGAGTGATGTAAGCCTGTTTCTACAGCAAGAAGTGATTCTCTAAGGGAAAATTATTTCATGTTCTATGCTCCTCCTCTAAGATACCTGTGGCCTGTAGCCCCACAAATATGTGAGTGAGAAAATATATTGTTCACTTACCCCACCCCAGATGGAATAATCTCTCTTCTCTAAGGATTTTGTGTAAGGGCTAGTTTTGGCTGGGACAGAGATCACTCATAGGCCATTACAGGCACCAACTTAGGAGCCTAATTTGCAGCTGGAGAAGTGAGGATTCCAGTGATTAACATTAGTCATTTAAGTGTTTGGTCTTTAGAGGTAATTTATTAAGTAATAATAATAATTCAAGAAGTGGGTTGTGGTAAACCCTAATTTTTTCTCACTAGAGAATATGTTAGTACTTTTTCAAAAATTATGAAAGTGTGTGTAACCTTAATCCATAATAAGACTTTTCTTATTTATAAATTTAGTCAACCCCCCTAACACCTTTAGGAATAGAGATTTTAATTAAACTCCTAATCTAATTAAGAACTTAATTAATTTAATATAATAATTATAATTCCTAAATTATTTAAGAATTTAATTATTAATTATGACAGTACTCTTATTAATTAATTTTTAAATTATTTTTTTTTAAATTTAAAAAAGGTCTCTTTATTAGAATAATGACAAAATATCTGAAAATAGAGGAATTGGTCAAACAGATAGCATGTGCAGGCAGTTACTAATTGCTACACGAGCTATGTGAAACAGAAGGTTTTGAAGTCTCGTTTTCAAAGTGGCAAATTGTAGAACAACTTATCTGATAAAGTAAGAATACGACAAACAGGAAAAATTATTCAATCATTTTAATATATATACTGAAATGATCCACTGTATATATTAAAATACACGACACCTAAGACTACTGAATAGCTTATTGACAAACATGATCTTAAAAATGCAATCTTTATTATAAGTCGTCTAGTTCTTTCCCATATCTAGACACTCATCTAAACTACCATGAGCCTATATGCAACTTTATATTGATTCTACTTGAAATTATAATTTGTGACTTGTTATTTGATTGGTGAGTAAGAAAACCAAACCAATATGCCAAGATTTCAGCAACTTGGTCGATACTTTGAACCTTGACCCTAGTGGTCCCATGTACACGCAGTGATACTGTATCATATTATGAGAAGTCAAGTCTGCTGCTTACATGCATCATGCTTTTCTTTTTTCCTATCCCCCCAAGGTATTTCTTAGCTGCTTGTGCCTTTTATGGAGTGTTGATATATGACAAAAGCTAGCCAAAAATCTTACTTTTCAAAAACAATATAAAGAAGTAAAAGAATAAAACCGGTTATTTTGAAGACTTGATAATAAACATGCTATAGTTAAATAATAATAGCATCAACAAGTGACGACAACAACAACAACATGTTTGTGTTTATTGATAACTGAACATGATATCATGATTAATAGAATTAGACGGGATAGATAATTATACAACTTTAATGAAATAAGTTACAACTTTAATGAAATAAGTTTATAAGGATAGGAGGGAGTTTGAAAATTTGGCTTTGCCGTACAATTGTACAAAGATTCGACGGTTGGGCCGATTTTGGCAGATATTCAACTTATATTTAAAAATTCAATAAATCCATCTATATACTTATCTATACACACACATACATGGATTAAGATTTCAAGGTTAGTAAATAAGAATTCATGATAAAATATCAATACCAGAAAATAAGACAAATCTACTAAAAAGGACACTCTGTTTTTCATGCTTTTCTTTTGTTTCTTGCGAGAGAATGTTTCTATCTGTTAGAAACTCACTGCGTAAGGTACACGAATGCTATACTAGAACTGTTTCTATATCAGCTACAATGAAAGGCCTCCTTATTGTCTTCTTCAGTTTGTGTTTGAATTATCCTTTAAAATTTATTACCTTTTAACCCTACACATTAGGTGGTACTTGTGGTGCTTGGTTTGGCGGAGGAAAGAGCTTGGTGGCTGTTGAGTCTAGGGAAGAAGGAAAAATATTTCTTTGGGTGCTAAAAGTAGAAATCCTTTTACTGCTGATTATTTTGGGTCAGTTTACTGTACTTTCCAACACAGGAAATTCAGGAAAACACTTTGTTGATCTCACTAGGGTAGATGGATCTCTCTTCAGCTTATACTTTATCCAAAAAGGGTTTCCAACATTTTCAGGAAAGCTTCCATTAACAATGTGGAAAATCTACTGTCTTCCCTCAGGCTCAGTCTAATCTTTCAACAACAGGTTTTTGAATTTCCATTCGAGCCACCTTCTAGTAGCTTGTGTTTACTGCAAATACGTACCTTTGAAAGATTTCATTGTATCTAATATTTGAGCTTCTGGCCTTGGTTTTTGTTGTTAGCTCGAGAATAGTAGATGCACATGATACTTGGACACGGAAATGAATATATAGAAGATAATTTTGATAGAAACTTAAGTATCCTCTAAAGCAATTGAAAACGAGATGGAAGATTTTTTATGCCATAATGATCTATATAATCTTTAATTATAACTAGAATTTATGGTATTGAGTTGCTAATTGTACAACATGTGGAAAAAGTGTCGGATTACAAGGTCTACATTTAACGATAACCCTTCGATTTTGCAGGTTGAAGGACCAATTGTCCTTTGAGTAGATTCCAAGTTATCAATCGATTCATCCTCATATGGAAGATATTATTTACAGCTTGAATTATTCCTTGAGGTTACACTCTGGGAAAGTGATAGCATGGTATTCTCCGAAAAGGAAGGAGGGGATGATTGAGCTGCGCTTATTTGAGTTCTAATTCTCGATTTGGCTGCATTTTAGGTACCCCTTATCAGGTAGGCATTTTGCATGGTAGTAATTTTCTTTTTCCTGATTTACGTGAAGATTTTTTTTTAAGTAACAGTTGCATAGTCAGATATATGGATGTTTAAGTTATTAGTTGAAAAAAATTACTTGAGCAGATTGTTGGATGCGAAAAGAAGAAATGGCATACCATGTGGTGGTGGTGCTTTTCCACACACTTTGCGTCTCGAAGATGGGGGTAATTCTGCAGGCTTCTAAAAGTCTAATTTGTTGGAAACTAGGTGAACTCGATAAACCATAATCTCGATAAGATCTACTCATAAGTTCAGATAGAAACTCTTAAGATACCACTACGTCAGTCTAGTTTCTACATTGACTTTTTATAGTCGAATAAATATTTTTACAATTAATTATTATTGTTTTACAAAATTAATATTTTCATATGTAAAATTTTATATTTTCACAAGAGTCATTTCAGGGAAGTGTGAGATTTTTATTTATTTATTTATGTGATAGAGATTTTCTAATACTTTTGTTGGTGAAAATATCAAAATAGGCGATAGTCCAAACCTTTACTATTAATTTGTTTTCTTATCATCCTTTTTGTTTGATTTGTGAACTTTCAGATCGAACAGAATAAATATTATGGAAGAATTACTGGATTCCCTATTGAGCATCAAATTAAGAAATACAAAAAGCAGAATCTCTGGATCTCTTGAATAATTAACTAACATCCACCTTTCATCCAATCCAATCCAATCCAATAGCAGGCAGCATAATTACAAATCACTTGAGGACACGGCACAGCGTAGACAGAATAGAATGTCACAATTTGCACATTCAAAAATTAAACTTTCACGGCAATGGTCAAACCCACAACTGCAACACAACAAGGGTCGACAATAAACGCTCTTTTTCTTGAGAACAAATGTTAGGGGGTGCCGGTGAATGCGAACTACTAGTTTATCGCCTAGCTTGACATTATGGGGAGGACGAAGGCACTCAGTATGAAAAGATTGATCACATTCACGACAATGATAGAGCCAATAATTTGGGTTTACTTCCTCCTCGCAAATCTCGCAGTATATTACGCCTTCATGAAAGAAAGGAGGGTATGTTAAGGAGATGGGATGAACATCCCATCGGTGCCTCATTATACTTGGAAGCAAAGCGCATGCTTTATGAATCTGGAAACTGCTGCTGCAACTAATTTCACATTTAAATAAATCAGAAAGCTTCTGAGATTCACACGCGCTGCAGGCGGAAATTGAGGACATTTTGCGTGCACAATTAACTAGGGGATGCTCGTGAGATTTGTGTTTGATCCTGTTGGGTAGGAAACAACAACCTATATCAAACCTGATAGAACATCTCTTACACTCATAGAAAAGTCCATTTGTGACAAGTCCACAGGCGTCACATTTGACACAATCAAATTTAATTTCATTCATATGAATGACGAGCGGATGTTGAGGGTGGCATGAGTGTGCTCCTATAGGCAACTCTGTTGGCAACTCAGCACAGAATCTGTGGAGAAAGAAATTGCATCCGATACAGCCGTAAAATGGTTGAGCAGTTGAGACGGGTTGAACGCACCCGTTGCATAGCAGCAGCAACCTTTCGTCATCCTCACTACTTTGAAGTTCTTCCAACAAAACTAATGGATGGTCCCTATGACTCCAGTGGTTAATTGTTTGAGGAACAGGTGCTGCTGCTGCTGCACCTTCTTCTAGATTATTAATCCCCTTGGCAAATTGGTCTATAATTAGATCCATGAATGATTTCTTACAAGGAATTGGAAACTGCACCAAGTTAGTTTCATCAACATCTCTTTGGAGATTATCTTCCTTTTCACCAGATCTGAAACCATAGAATGAATTTATTCAATGACAAAAAAAAAAAGCAAGTAAAACAAATCAAATAATTAATAATACTCACGCCAAAGTCTCCGAAGATGCTACACATGTTATATGCACAAAATATGTGCAGTTATAGCAATAATAAAGCCAGTAGCTTTTGCGCACTTTGTTCTTGCATATGCCGCAGTATCGGGGGAAAGTGTGATACATGTTCGGAAGAGAATAGGTGAGGATGAGAGGGTGGTGATGGTTAGAGTTAGGTTCAACGGTGGTTGGCGAAGCAGCACAACTCTTGTGCATCCAAAATTGACAAGAGTTGCATGCATAAGACAAGTCTGTAGCTTCTGTGCCGCACGCATCACACATAAACATGGCTTTCCTCTGCATTAAGGTTAGTGTGTGTTGCTTGTGACCCATATGACGAAACACTCGATCCTCAATACCACATGTTACACAAGAGTCAAACTCGCAACTAATACAGCTGTAGGTGAACCACTTCCACTCACGTTTACAAACATCACAGCAGAAAAATCTTCCGTATGGCGAGCAGGGGTAAAGGGTAAGAGGGTGCTGCTCGTGCATAGGGTGATTAATTTTTTCGGGTAATTCTGCACAGGTTTTGTGCAAATAAAAATAATCACAACCATCACTACTGCAAGTATACACATCCGCGACAGAGCCTCTTATGATTGGATTTTGACACCCATAGCACACGATTTCTTCATCTCCATGAGCATCCAACTTCTCTTTGAGGATCAGTGGGTGCCCATGGCTAAAATGCTCAAGCGACATGGCAAAGTTTGAAGGTTTAATTAATATATATGAGCATACAGACAGACAAACGGGTCCTCTCTCCATCTCTCTATATAAAGAAAGAAGCCTTGAAGCACGAACTCATCTATCCATAATCCAATGATCTGCCAAGCTGTTTATTTGTTTTCATTGTTCTTCTCAATTTTTGAGTAAAATTAGAGATATTTTTGAAAAAAATTCATCGATTCTAAGGTCCATTTCTATTTAGACTATAATCAAGTTTCTAAACATTCCTTTTACTCTCTTTATTTTAAATTATATGATGATCTGAAAATTAATTTATAATATTTTCAGATTCAAAATTGAGATAACTCATTAAAAATTATAAAATTAACAATAAATAATACTTTTTAGATAATTTACAAATAATTATTGTATTTATTAAAATTTTTAAAAATATTTTAATTTTAATTTTTTTTTTTTTAAAATTAATTTTAAAAAATCAATAAAAATTAAATAATATTAAAAGAAATAAATATTAATTTTAATTGATACTATTATGCCATCACTATAATATTTTTAGGCAATATTATGATTTATGGATAGCATCCACCAATTCTGGGCCATCAAGGCCGCCCCCTCATGTGAGTAACGTATTTTATTGAAAGTTAGTGGGCAACAACTCATCAGTCTCATCTTACAATAAAAGTTAATGGGCTCATCATTCTCATCCTACAACTAAAGCTCGTCGTTACATAAATCTTTAACGGTTATTGGAGAGTCACATCACATGCATCATTTTGTTGACAATTAATTATATAAAAAAATAATTTATATGTGAACAAATTTATAACAAAATTAAATTACGTTTAATATAAAATTTTAAGTGATAAAATAAAATAATTAAAATATTTTTTTTTAATTCTCATCTATTTTGTGTATGTACATAAATTATTATTACTATTTATATAAATTTTAAGTCATGCAACAAGTCTCAAACATAAACCAATCATACGACATTCTTGTATAATATTTAAATTACTCATCAAATAAAAGAAAAAGTTTCCAACTTTAAAAAAGAAGAAAAGAAAAAGCTTCGAACTTTTAAAAAGAAGAAGAAAAAAAATTAGATTGAAGGCCTCCTTTATTTAAAAATGCACTTATTTTAATCATCTATTGAAATACGCAAATAATTAGACGCATGTAGAGATCGAATAAAATGATAAAACAATAAATTTATAGAATTAAGAAGACTGAAAGATAAGAACATTAAATTCAAGCTTCAGATAATTTTTACTATTTAAATTAAGAAATTTATCCAATCAGCTTTTGCATATTGGAGAGAAATTTTAAAAAGCTTCGGGTAAGTGTTGGCGAAAAATAGGGATTTCTTTTTTCTCTCTTTAAAAAAAGTGAAATTTATTTCTTTTCATCTGTGTAGATTTTAAAAAATATTTAATGATTTAATTTTTTATATTAAATACTAGTAATTGTTTAGAGAATAGACAATATTTTAATTTTCTTATGGAATTATTTAGTCCACAATAACATATTGCGTCAAAAAAAATAAAATCCAAAACCATTAGATTATTAATAGGTAATAAAACTTGTTGGGTCATATATTTATGAACTTTCCTAATAGGCCCTATTTTTAGTCAGACCATTTTTACTTATGCACTCATGATAGACTCCTAAATGTAATAGATTTGGGTCACCATCGTGCCAATCAAGACACTATGCCGTCATCATATCTAATATTAATTCTTTTGTGATACTTACCTTTTTTTAATATAGATTTTATATATAATTTTAATTAAAAATTATAAGTTTATTGATCCGGCATAGATAAATTATAAATACAGATAAATAATAAAAGTACACATAATTTGACAGCCAAGTTTGACAGAGATTCAACAAATATTTAAAAATTCAATAAATTCATCTATATACTTATCTATACACACGCATGCATTAAAATTTCAAAACTAGTAAATAAGAATTCATGATAAAATATCAATACCAGAACATAAGACAAATCTAGCTCCTAAAAAGGACACTGTTTTTCATGCTTTTGTTTCATTTCTTGAAAGAGAATGTTTCTATCTACCAGAACATAAGACAAATTTCACTGCGTAAGGTACATGAATGCTATACTAGAACTGTTTCTATATCATCTACAACGAAAGGCCTCCGTATTGTCTTCTTCAGTTTGTGTTTGAATTATCTTTTTAAATTTATTACCTTTTAACCCTACAACGAAAGGCCTCCGTATTGTCTTCTTCAGTTTGTGTTTGAATTATCCTTTTAAATTTATTACCTTTTAACCCTACACATTAGGTGGTACTTGTGGTGCCTGGTTTGGCGGAGGAAAGAGCTTGGTGGCTGTTGAGTCTTGGGAAGATGGGAACAACATTTCTTTGGGTGCTAAAAGTAGAAATCCTTTTATTGCTGATTTATTTGGGTCAGTTTGCTGTACTTTCCAACACGGGAAATTCAGGAAAGCACTTTGTTGATCTCACTAGGGTAGATGGATCTCACTTCAGCTTATGCTTTATCTAAAAAGGGTCTTCGACATTTTCAGGATAGCTTCCATTAACAATGAGGAAAATCTACCGTCTTTCCTCAGGCTCAGTCTAATCTTTCAATAGCAGAGTTTTGAATTTCCATTCGAGCCACCTTCTAGTTGCTTGTGTTTACTGCAAATACGTACCTTTGAAAGATTTCATTGTATCTAATATTTGAGCTCCTGGCCATGGTTTTTGTTGTTAGCTCGAGAATAGTAGATGCACATGACACTTGGACACGGAAATGAATATAGAGAAGATAATTTTGATAGAAACTTAAGTGTCCTATAAAGCAATTGAAAACGAGATGGAAGATTTTTTATGCCATAATGATCTATATAATCTTTAATTATAACTAGAATTTATGGTATTGAGTTGCTAATTGTACAAGATGAGGAAAAAAGTGTTGAGTTGGATCTACAAGGTCTACATTTAACGATAACCCTTTTGTTTTTGCTGGTTGAAGGACCAGTTGTCTTGAGTAGATTCCAAGTTATCACTAGATTCATCTTCTTCGGGGAAACTTGGTCCTCATATGGAAGATATTATTTACAGCTTTTAATTATGATAATGAGATTTTATACTTATTTATTGAGTATTTTTAGACTTAATTATTTGTTAATTTTTAACCATGTTAATTGATTTTAGGCAATTTAATTAATTTTATGTGTTATTATTATTTTTAGTATTTTTATATTTTTTATATTTTATATTTTATTTTGTAGAAAATTTAACCTTGGTGGCAAAGGAGTAATTTCTGCAAAAGCTAAATGATATACGAGTGATAGACGGGTATCAAAACACAGATTTGATTTCTTTTCTTTCTTTTTTATTTTTATAATTTTGAGATGTTGGATTATTTGTAGTTAATTAATTATTTAGTAATGAAATAATTTTTATTTGAGATTGCAATTGAACCCAATGTGTAGTTTAATTTAATTTATTTTCTTTTTAATTATTGATGCTTATATATGAGTTGTTTATCATATTTTGTACGATCATGTATAATTATTTGCGCAATAATTAATTGTGATATCTTAGAAGGATTTGAAAAAGGAATTCTAGGATTAGATCCGGATATGATAACATGTGAATTTGTTTATTCTTTCTAGGAAGAGTATCATAATAGTGTGTAAGATGAAAATACCTATATGTCACATGTAACTTTGTTGAGAGTTGGATCTTAATGAGTTTATTTCAAGTTATTTTGCATAGCAACATAGTAACTTAATTGGAATAAATCTTTTTATTAATTCTTGAAAAAAGTTATTAAATAGTTAAGAAATATCAGTTAACAATTTTATATAATTAATTAATTAAAAAGAGAGTGAAGAGATTTAGATGAAGCATTGATAATTTTTTTAATCTTAATTATTTTAAATTTGATTTAATCCTTTTCATTAGTTTAAAGTTAATAATTTTAATTAGCTTATTTTATAATTAAATTGCGATTGTTTAAATAGAATTAATTTGATATTAAATTAGTATTTGATAATAATTATTTTTAATTTTCGTGGGTTCGACATTCGACTTTATCACTTTATTACTTGTGGGCTGCGTATACTTGCGTGTAAATTTCTATTTAAATTTAGGCAAATAAGTTTTTGGCACTATTGTCGAGGAATAATTTTTCTAATAATTTTTCAATATTGATTTCAATCAATTTGATTTTAATTTAAACTTGTATTTTTGTTTTAATGTTATAGGTTTCGTTAATTTTTGGTTTTGTTTTTGTGCAGGTCAT
The DNA here is from genome assembly GCA_947179155.2 of Hedera helix. NCBI lineage: Eukaryota > Viridiplantae > Streptophyta > Magnoliopsida > Apiales > Araliaceae > Hedera > Hedera helix. The sequence goes on from OX359280.1 coordinate 40,078,809, forward strand.
ATCTTAGCGAATTGTGGAGACGGTCATTATTGTGGATGACAATTGATCAATTGAAAGGGAAGTTCTTTGAACTTAATTTTTATTGCTTACTATGCGGATATTGTTAGTTCCAAGTTTGGGGGTCTTCTATGTTTCGTTTTGATATGTCTTATTATTTATGTGTTTTGTGTCATTAGGTATATGGTCTTTGTTTTTAGGTTGTGTTACTTCAGTAGTTATTTTTTTTATTTTTTATTTTTAGTTTATTTTAAAATTTTAGAATTTTGTGGGTAAATTTACTGCAAACCCTCACGAGACACAACTCGTCCGTTTTAGTTAACCTTAGAGTTTAAAGACTTGTAGCACATGCATGCTAAGTGCAACCGTGAATCCTACGAAAATGGCGTAACTTAGGATTTTTAGTTATTTAGTTAATCAGTTTATTATTTAGTAGGTTTTAATAAATTGCTTCAATTATGTTTGCAGATATTCGACCCAATTTCGTACAGTGCCCGAGAGCCTTTCCGATGTTCTTATCCTACGAACCAAGCTTAACATACAAGGAGGATAATTGTTATATTTTTCAGGAAAGTTCTTTGTTTTTCAATTTCTTTATTTTATACATTAAAGACAATGTATGTTTTAAGTTTAGGGGGTGTGTCACAATTTTTATTTTTATTTTGTTTTTATTTGTCATTAGTTAGGCCATGTAGGTATTTTGTATTTAGGAAAATTATGTTTTCATTGTGTTTTAAGGAATTTGTTAGTTATGCATGTTTTTTATTGTTTTGTTTTTAGGATGAGTCGTTTGAACAATGAAAAAATTTGGATTAAATTTTTTGGTCAATGATAAAAATTTTATTTTTATTTAATAACTTTTGAAAAATTGATAGATTTCGTTTAATCTGAATTTTGACGATTTGTTAGTTATTACTTTATTTGAGATCATTTATATTTTTTTATGCATATATTCATTTGTTTTGAGCTAGTTTTGATTTAGAGAAAGTTTTTATGGTTAAACACTTATAAAAGATATTTTTGAGCTTCATATTTTTATTTGATCGTAACTTGAAACGAAATATTAGGCGGGTTATAATTTGGGAAAACTGATTAAGGTAATTTTTCTAGAATTGTTAAATTGAAATTGATTTTTTTTTTGTTATGTGATGAGTTGAGATGGAGCGTAAAATGCACTCACTCATAAATACATGAAAAAGCGAGATGGAACGTAAAACACACTCGTTTGAATAAAAGAAAGAAAGAAAAAAAGTGAGATGAAACATAAAATGCACTCACTAAAGTAAAATATGAGGAGAAAAAGAAAATAATCCTAATGTGCTTAATTGTTAAAACTTTTTGATCCTTTAATTTATATTTGTTTGTATTAGCAGAAAGTGATGTGAAAAATAAGCATATAGAGTTTTGTTGTTTATCTTTTATGAGGTAATTAATAACCTAAATTTATTTGCGTTTTGACTAATTTGATACATTTAGATTCACACACACACACACACACGAAGGGTCTTGAGTAGAGTAAGATTAATAAATATGTTAAAATTTTAGACTTTGTATATTTAAAAAATTTCTTTAAGTTATTATTTTAAAATCATTAAGGCTAATTTTTAAATTCATATTGTTTCGTTGCTCAAATAAGTTAGTTGTTTATTAGGGTCTTATGTGTTTTAATTTTTGTTTTTGTTTCGCTTGAAGGTAAGCAAATAGTTAAGTTTGGGGATATTTGATAAGTGAATTTTATGTTTATTTATTGAATATTTTTAGACTTAATAATTTGGGAGTTTTAAAATATTTTTAATATTTTAAGTATGTTATTTATTATTATGTGTTTTTCATTAATTTTATTTTATTTTTATATTATTTATATTGTGTTTTGCAGGAAAAATAAAGTTAGTGGTACATCTGTAAATTCCAGTAACATATGGAGGACGCGCATGGCACGGCTAAAGAAGCTGAACATGCACAGGACAGGAACAGCGCCGTTTGGGATCAGGCAAGCTGAAGGAAAAAACCGCGCGTAGCGCGGGTGCTGGTATAAAATGATTGCGCGCTTGGCGTTGTGGTTGCTGTAAGGCGCGTAAGTGGCTGTTGTTTGGTGCAGGTCCCACCTCCGTTGTTGCTCCCGCGTTCCAGTATTTTTTTTCCAACGTGGGGGCCACTCCTTTGCCACATTCATTGTTCCATCTGCGTAAAGGCTTAGCAGGCGTGATTTCAAGTTTAATTCCTTCATGGGTCCCTCCCTCATGCAATTAAATTAAGGAGCAATTAATCATAATTAGTATTGTGTATCTAATTTTAATTAGGTTTGGTTTGTATTTTTATTTCTACAAGTTTGATAGCCCGTGCAAGGCATGGACAAGTTTGAAAGTATTTATTTCAAAAAAAAAATTTGATTGTCTTTGGTTTCTAAAACTCCAAGTTGTAGTGCTCTCTACGACTATATATAGAAAATTGATAGGTGTAAAATTTTTAAAATTGATAATATAGTTGTGCGTGTTTATTTTTCAAACTTGCCCGTGCCTTGCACGGGCTATTAAACTTGTTTAAAATAATTCTATAATCAATACAAATTGAACCGAGACAACTCAAGTATAATTGAGTTCAATTAGTGAGTTTTCAAATTGAAGTGAGTTGACATGAATACTATGAAGTTCAATTGCCAACAGCATAGACATGAAAACCATGAAGTTCAATGCCAAGTTTGAGAAGGATTCCAATAACTATAGTTGCACCTGAGGCTCAATAACTACCAATTTCAAATTGAATTCAAAGAAATAATTAACTTACACTCATTGAAAATTAAACAGTGTATGACCACTAACATGTATTTGTATGTATACATCTATATTTATACATATGTACATACATACATGTATACATATATACATACATGTGTATACACACACACACACACACACACACACACACACACACACACACACACACACACAAATGTATTGCAACTTTAAGAGCAACCCAAACACTTTTGAAGAAAAAATGGCTGCTCACGCCAATTACACTGCAACGTGGGACTTGATTTTTTGCTTAATAAAAATTAATAAAAGATAAGCAAGAGCCATTTTTTTCCTTAAGAAGAGCAAATTATAAATAAACAGAGGAAAGAGAAAATTATTTGTTAATGCATCAAAGCCACTATAAAATAATAAGAGCTGCTCCTTCATTCCAGAGATGAATTTCACAATTTGGTTTTATTTTTGCATTAAAAATGATCAAAAAAGTTATTCATATAAAAGCATCACATTGCTGCAAATAGCTTTCTACACAAATGACATAGTCATCATGTAAATGCTTTGATATACCAATTTGAACTTTTTTAACTTTACCATTTGGATTAATTAAGTTGTTGGCATTTCATCATGATACCTGAAATTTTAGAGGATAAATGGTTTAAAAAAGATTGTAAGACATCTGAGCTTGAGGAGAAAACAAAAGCTAATTTGGATGACATATAAACTGTGAAGCCCCCAAATCTGGGCCCATGCAGCCCAAACTTGAGTCGTCAAAAGACTACAACAAAATTATTACAAGATAGAATAACGTTCAACAAAATAGTGTATAATAATACACAACTAAGTCTTCATAATTATTGTCACACTATATACAACATGTGAAGACTACAATAGCTATCACTCGGACCATCACTCCATTCCCTTGCTAGACCCGGCTACTCTCTCATTTTCTGAAAAACAATGGAACAAAAGAAAGGGTGAGCTCAAATAGCCCAGTAAAGAATATCATGACTAAGATAATGACAAATAAATTATCGTTAGCCTTCAACAGTTGAGTTCTTGATAGAATACAATAGACTACAAGGTTTATATCAAAAACTGCAGTTAAATTCTTAAACAACGTTCAGATCAATAATAGTAGCGGAATTAACAATCTATTAGAAGAATAATGCAGACTATAATGTCCACTCGATTCTCTTTTTAGGAAAAACATCATCAACTTTTATCATCTGAAATACCATTAGTCAAGATAATACAATTCACAGTTCCTGATCATAATCATGCAGATCAACAGTTCATCTTTGCACTACGGGCCAAAGACATTCAATATAACACCAACGGTCATGATTATACCAGATTCAGCCTTTGGTCATAATCATACCAAACAACAGTTCATCTTTGCACTACGGGCCAAAGAGAACATTCACCACGTGTCATAAAAGACACCGAACAAATGTATCGCCTTTAACCTATTATATCGCCTTTAACCTATCATCTGTTCAACAATTATATCGCATCTGTGCCCCCGGCCACAGATATTCACAACAACTTGAATTTGGATGATTAGAATGATATAAATGATGAACAGAAGAAACAGGATAAACAATAAGTATCAGAAGTTTACTTTGTACAGATTCAAATAATGTCCAAATTGTCAACATGATGTGGAGTGAAATTTAAAAATGATATTCAAGATCCACAGTTCAGAATAACGGTTACAGTTCAATAGAAAGGTTCAGGTAAATAGGATGGTTCAATTGAAATGATGAAGTGCAACTATTATGGAACATATAATATTTTCAGGAATTATAGAAGCAATAGTTCCATAATAAGTTTCGATTTAGGTGTATGAAAGAAAATAATATCCCTTACCGTAGCAGGTTTGATTAACAAAAGGTGAAGGAAATTAATATCCCTTACCATAGTAAGTTTGAATAATGGAAGATGAAAAAGATGGTATCCCTTATGAGTATAAAGGAAAATAATATCACTTACGAATATGAAAGAAAATGATATTATAAATGAATATGCAATAAAAGTGTCATGTGATAATTCGTGTAAACAAATTATTTCCACAAGAGACAAATAAGAAATGAATACAAAGAGTAATTCACCAAACATGCGGTAATCCGCGTAGTCAGGTTATTCTCAGAGATTAATAAGGAATGAATAAGAAAGGTTATTCACCAACAGACGATAATCCGCACCGTAAGGTTATTCCCACAATTTAATAAAAATTGAATACGAAGAGTCATTTACCAAACAGGCGATAATCCGCACCGTAAGGTTATTCTCAGAGATTAATAAGGAATGAATACGAAAGGTTATTCACCAACAGGCGGAAATCCGCGCCGTAAGGTTATTCCCATAAATTAATACATGGAAATAAATGACATATCTTATGAGTAAGAAAGAAACGATATTATTTTCGAGAATCAAATAATGATAATCCTTTACCTTAACACGTGACTGGATATTGATTTAAATGAGGTTAATTAACTTGAACAGTACACGTACACTTATAAATCTTCACAAATACTCAAGATGACTTAAGCACACTTAGAGAAAACTTTCACAAGAAGTATTTAGAGAGAGAAAGAAAGAACAAGTAAGGAAGTTTATGAAAAATCCTTAAGTTAAGACCTCTATTTATAGGCAAAAATCTTATCATAACCAAGATTTCCTAATTTAATCCAAACCGTTCATTTCAAGATAATGTTTAATCCATACCATTCATTTCATCTTTTAAGATAAACCATTCATTTAAATATCATCTTTTAATCTACATCATCCATTTCAAATTCTATATTATCTTTAATCTATACCATTCATTTCATCTTTTAAGATTTCCTTAATCTAAACCATTCATTTAAAGATTATCTTTTAATCTACACCATCCATTTTAAATTCTATATTATCTTTAATCTATACCATTCATTTTATATCACCTAACTTTATATTATAAACAAATAACTTTATCAATTCAATTATTCAACAATAATTCACACTTATTCATTATTATGACTAATTGTTATAAATACAGTGTAGTTAGATATCAAGTTAATTAATTAATGAAATACAACTGTTTAAATAACACCATAATAGAGATAACAATAATGCAGAAAGTATGCAAACGAAATATTACGTTATTGTGTTATGACAATTATTGATTCAATAATGTGAATTACTGTGCATATGCTACTGTGACAATTATCAATTTAATAACATGAATTATTCTGCATGTGACAATAAAGTCAAATATTGTACGATAACCACTTTATCAGTTTAATAATACGAAACACTGTGCAATGCCGTGTGCTACTGTGCAATACCGTGTGCTACTGTGCAATACCGTATGTTACTTGTAATACCGTATATTACTATTCTTTTACCACCGGATATTTTAACAATTAAAAGTGATAGTACCATTGACCATTTAAGAATTGTTTATGTCATTTTCTGTATCCGACAATTATTCTTTGTGGGGTCCACCAATGATTGGTTCGTACGGCGCCGTCGTACGAATATTCCCCGACAGAACGAATATTCCCCGACCAAAAGAATATTGTCCGACATAATATAATTTGCACATAACATCCTTGACTTTTAACTTTATCAATTTAACTACCTATTGTTTCAGAAAAATATATATATATATATATATGAAGAAAAATTAAATTTTATATTTCATAAAATTCGGGGTCTTACATAAACTAATTAAATAGTTCAGTGTACTTATAAAAAAAAAAATCTTTTGAGATGTTTTTGAATTCATAAGTTGTTTTACAACAGGAATTCCATGTGACAGAAAAATGAAGAACAGCTAGAAGCCATGAATATATTTGAGTTTATATCTATGTCAAACAGTCTCAACCTTGGAAATCTCTTCGACATAGAGCAAGTTATTTTTTTAGTGCATTTTTGTTTTTAGATTATTTTTGTTTTTAGTTTAAACTTTTATATTAATAGAAACCCCTCCTATTTGAATCAACTAACCAAGAAATTTCAATTAGGCTCCAAGAGTAAAGAGTTATGATGAATTAGCTTTCACAAATATATCATATCAAGCCAATCACTAAAATTAGTACTCTCTACTACTCTAAATGGAATTGAATAGCTAATAAAAAAATACAGCTAGAGAATCAAACACACGACAGAAAGTGACGTTGCAAGATCTGTTGTTGTCTCAATGAGCGCACCCTAGACATATAGCCAATGAGTTATGTCTCAATATATACATCCATGTACTTATTTGATCACACTAAGCCCAAAATTATACTTATATGAAGAACCAAAATTACCAAGAATATATAGTATAAGTGTACGCAGAAATTTGTAATAAACCATAGACATATAACCATGAAGTTATGCAAAGAATTAAACACACAATAATATATAACATAATTTTTTGTTTTAGTTGTGTGTGTTTGCATTGGGTGTTTTTTGTAAGATATGCACACCCTAGACATATAGCCATGGAGTTATGTCTCAATATATACATCCATGTACTTATTTAATCACATTAAGCCCAAAATTATACTTCTCTGAAGAACCAAATTACCAAGAATAGTAAAAGTATATGCAAAAATTTATAATACACCCTAGACATATAGCCATTGAGTTATGTCCTAACAATATTTAACAAACCATCATGACTAACTAAATTTGTCCATACAAAGTAGTGTAGAAAATATATAGAGAAAGTATATGAAACATAAAAGCACATAATATTGACATGTCAAAACAAAAAAACATATCCAAAGGAGACAAAAACTTACATGAGTGTTGCCAACAACAACACCATACTTAGTGGCAGCATTAACATCAACATTGTTGTATCCCACAACCATGTTACTGAAAGCTTTTCCTCCTTCTCTGCTCAATGTAGAGAACAGGGTCTCCTCCCAATCCTCAATCAACTGAAAAATAAAAAACCCAAAAAGATGCCAACTTTAAAAACAAAAAAACCCAATTTTAAATTCAAATCTTCATTTTTTTCAGTAATTCAAATATATTTGACGTGCTCAATCACTCCATCACACTTATCTCCAGTGAGAGCAATGATGTCTTCAACAGACAGTATTGTGACGCCTCCAAATCTGGGCCCATACAGCCCAAACTTGAGTCGTCAAAAGACTACAACAAAATTATTACAAGATAGAATAACGTTCAACAAAATAGTGTATAATAATACACAACTAAGTCTTCATAATTATTGTCACACTATATACAACATGTGAAGACTACAATAGCTATCACTCGGACCATCACTCCATTCCCTTGCTAGACCCGGCTACTCTCTCATTTTCTGAAAAACAATGGAACAAAAGAAAGGGTGAACTCAAATAGCCCAGTAAAGAATATCATGACTAAGATAATGACAAGTAAATTATCGTTAGCCTTCAACAGTTGAGTTCTTGATAGAATACAATAGACTACAAGGTTTATATCAAAAACTGCAGTTAAATTCTTAAACAACGTTCAGATCAATAATAGCAGCGGAATTAACAATCTATTAGAAGAATAATGCAGACTATAATGTCCACTCGATTCTCTTTTTAGGAAAAACATCATCAACTTTTATCATCTGAAATACCATTAGTCAAGATAATACAATTCACAGTTCCTGATCATAATCATGCAGATCAACAGTTCATCTTTGCACTACGGGCCAAAGACATTCAATATAACACCAACGGTCATGATTATACCAGATTCAGCCTTTGGTCATAATCATACCAAACAACAGTTCATCTTTGCACTACGGGCCAAAGAGAACATTCACAACGTGTCATAAAAGACACCGAACAGATGTATCGCCTTTAACCTATTATGTCGCCTTTAACCTATCTTCTGTTCAACAATTATATCGCATCTGTGCCCCCGGCCACAGATATTCACAACAACTTGAATTTGGATGATTAGAATGATATAAATGATGAACAGAAGAAACAGGATAAACAATAAGTATCAGAAGTTTACTTTGTACAGATTCAAATAATGTCCAAATTGTCAACATGATGTGGAGTGAAATTTAAAAATGATATTCAAGATCCACAGTTCAGAATAACGGTTACAGTTCAATAAAAAGGTTCACGTAAATAGGATGGTTCAATTGAAATGATGAAGTGCAACTATTATGGAACATATAATATTTTCAGGAATTATAGAAGCAATAGTTCCATAATAAGTTTCGATTTAGGTGTATGAAAGAAAATAATATCCCTTACCGTAGCAGGTTTGATTAACAAAAGGTGAAGAAAATTAATATCCCTTACCATAGTAAGTTTGAATAATGGAAGATGAAAAAGATGGTATCCCTTATGAGTATAAAGGAAAATAATATCACTTACGAATATGAAAGAAAATGATATTATAAACGAATATGCAATAAAAGTGTCATGTGATAATTCGTGTAAACAAATTATTTCCACAAGAGACAAATAAGAAATGAATACAAAGAGTAATTCACCAAACATGCGGTAATCCGCGTAGTCAGGTTATTCTCAGAGATTAATAAGGAATGAATACGAAAGGTTATTCACCAACAGACGATAATCCGCACCGTAAGGTTATTCCCACAATTTAATAAAAATTGAATACGAAGAGTCATTCACCAAACAGGCGATAATCCGCACCGTAAGGTTATTCTCAGAGATTAATAAGGAATGAATACGAAAGGTTATTCACCAACAGGCGGAAATCCGCGCCGTAAGGTTATTCCCATAAATTAATACATGGAAATAAATGACATATCTTATGAGTAAGAAAGAAACAATATTATTTTCGAGAATCAAATAATGATAATCCTTTACCTTAACACGTGACTGGATATTGATTTAAATGAGGTTGATTAACTTGAACAGTACACGTACACTTATAAATCTTCACAAATACTCAAGATGACTTAAGCACACTTAGAGAAAACTTTCACAAGAAGTATTTAGAGAGAGAAAGAAAGAACAAGTAAGGAAGTTTATGAAAAATCCTTAAGTTAAGACCTCTATTTATAGCCAAAAATCTTATCATAACCAAGATTTCCTAATTTAATCTAAACCGTTCATTTCAAGATAATGTTTAATCCATACCATTCATTTCATCTTTTAAGATAAACCATTCATTTAAATATCATCTTTTAATCTACATCATCCATTTCAAATTCTATATTATCTTTAATCTATACCATTCATTTCATCTTTTAAGATTTCCTTAATCTAAACCATTCATTTAAAGATTATCTTTTAATCTACACCATCTATTTTAAATTCTATATTATCTTTAATCTATACCATTCATTTTATATCACCTAACTTTATATTATAAACAAATAACTTTATCAATTCAATTATTCAACAATAATTCACACTTATTCATTATTATGACTAATTGTTATAAATACAGTGTAGTTAGATATCAAGTTAATTAATTAATGAAATACAACTGTTTAAATAACACCATAATAGAGATAACAATAATGCAGAAAGTATGCAAAAGAAATATTACGTTATTGTGTTATGACAATTATTGATTCAATAATGTGAATTACTGTGCATATGCTACTGTGACAATTATCAATTTAATAACATGAATTATTCTGCATGTGACAATAAAGTCAAATATTGTACGATAACCACTTTATCAGTTTAATAATACGAAACACTGTGCAATGCCGTGTGCTACTGTGCAATACCGTGTGCTACTGTGCAATACCGTATGTTACTTGTAATACCGTATATTACTATTCTTTTACCACCGGATATTTTAACAATTAAAAGTGATAGTACCATTGACCATTTAAGAATTGTTTATGTCATTTTCTGTATCCGACAATTATTCTTTGTGGGGTCCACCAATGATTGGTTCGTACGGCGCCGTCGTACGAATATTCCCCGACAGAACGAATATTCCCCGACCAAAAGAATATTGTCCGACATAATATAATTTGCACATAACATCTTTGACTTTTAACTTTATCAATTTAACTACCTACTGTTTCAGAAAATATATATATATATATATATATATATATATATATATATATATATATATATATATATATATATATATATGAAGAAAAATTAAATTTTATATTTCATAAAATTCGGGGTCTTACAACCTCCCCTCCTTATCAAATTTCGTCCCCGAAATTGACGTACCTGGCATATCGAAGAGGTGAGGATACTTAGATTTCATCTCAGATTCTAGCTCCCAAGTCATTTCATCAGTATCTTGGTTCCTCCATAAAACCTTTACTTGAGGTATAACCTTTGAGCGTAGGATCTGCTCCTTCTTATCTAGGATCTTAACAGGTACCTCCTCGTACGTTAAATCCTCTGCTATAACGTCTGGTTCTAACTCAATGACGTGGTTTGGGTCCTTCACATATTTACGTAACATAGATATGTGAAAAACGTTATGGATGCGAGACATACTTGGTGGTAGGGCTAGTCTGTAGGCTACGGTTCCTATTCGATCGAGGATTTCAAATGGGCCAATAAATCGAGGGTTGAGCTTTCCTCTCTTTCCAAATCTCGTAACCCCCTTCCATGGAGAAACACGTAAGAATACATGATCTCCGACGTTGAAACTTTCGTCTCTCCGATGAAGATCATCATAACTCTTTTGTCGTTCTTGTGCGGTCTGTATTCGTTGTCGGATCATTTGGATCTTTTCTGTTGTCAAGCGTACCAACTCGGGTCCCAACAATTTTGCTTCTCCTACCTCATTCCAACATACTGGAGAGCGGCACTTCCTTTCATACAAAGCCTCTAATGGAGCCATGCCTATGCTTGCTTGGTAACTGTTGTTGTAAGAAAATTCCACCAATGGCAAGTACTTATCCCAACTTCCTTTGAAGTCTAATACACAAAGTCTCAAAAGATCTTCGAGGGTCTGGATCGTCCTTTTCGATTATCCGTCCGTTTGAGGATGATATGCAGAACTAAAACGTAGTTCAATGCCCATAGCTTTTTGTAGACTGATCCAAAAGCGTGAAGTGAATCTAGGATCTCGATCAGAAACTATGGAAACTGGCATGCCATGCAATCTCACGATCTCATTTATGTACATACCGGCAAGACGTTCAAGTGAAAAGTTTTCTCGTATAGGCAAGAAATGAGCAGATTTGGTCAATCTATCTACGATCACCCAAATTGCATCTAAGCCTTGAGAAACTTTGGGAAGACCCGTCACGAAATCCATATTGATGTGTTCCCACTTCCATTCAGGAACCTCAAGTGGTTGTAATGGGCCCTTAGGTACTTGATGCTCTGCCTTGACACGTTGACAAGTTAGGCACCTTGAGATAAATTCTGCAATCTCCCTTTTCATATTGTTCCACCAAAATGTATGTCGAAGATCTCGATACATCTTGGTACCTCCTGGGTGGATTGCAAACGGCGTGTTGTGTGCCTCCATCATGATTTTATGCTTCAATTCAGGATCGTTAGGAACACAGAGTCGAGAGTTGACTCGAAGTATTCCTTTCTCGTCGATTCTTGCTTCGGGAATGGCACCTTCTTGTACTTTCTTTATCATGTTTATCAGTTCCGGATCAGTAGCTTGAGCAGCTTTAATTTTATCGATTAAAGCTGGTTCTACTCGCACATGAGCAATCTTCGAGTGGGTCCCTGATGTCTTTAGCTCTATCTCCATCTTTTGCAAGTCGTACAAAATACACTTTTTGTGTTGTCAGCAGTGCACTTGTACTCGCATAAGATCTTCTGCTCAAAGCGTCAGCTACAACGTTCGCCTTTCCCGGGTGATACTGGATTGTGTGGTCATAATCCTTCAACAGCTCAAGCCAACGTCGTTGTCGCATGTTGAGTTCCTTCTGGGTGAAGAAATACTTGAGACTTTTATGATCCGTAAAGATATCCACCTTTTCTCCGTACAAGTAGTGTCTCCAGATCTTCAATGCGAAAACGACTGCTGCCAACTCTAGATCATGAGTAGGATAATTTTTCTCATAATCTTTGAGTTGTCGAGAGGCATAGGCTATAACCTTTCCATGTTGCATAAGGACACAGCCTAGACCTTTGCCTGAAGTATCGCTATATATGACAAATTCTCCTGATCCTGATGGAATGGTCAGAACAGGAGCCGAAACCAGTCTCCTCTTGAGTTCTTGGAAACTTTTCTCGCATTCCTCGCTCCATATGAATTTTGTGCTTTTCCGAGTAAGCTGAGTTAATGGAGTGGCGATTCGAGAAAATCCTTCTACGAATCTCCGATAATAACCAGCTAGGCCTAGAAAACTTCGGACTTCGGTTACTGTCTTGGGTTGTTCCCAATTTAGTACCGTTTCAATCTTCGCAGGATCGACTGATATTCCTTGACTAGAAATCACATGCCCAAGAAACGTGACCTCCTCAAGCCAGAACTCACATTTCTTCAACTTGACATATAATTTGTTTTCACGGAGCTTTTGGAGTATCAATCTCAGGTGTTGTTCATGATCCTCGCGACTCTTGGAGTATACGAGGATGTCATCAATAAAGACAACCACAAAATGATCCAAATATTCCTTGAATATTCGGTTCATCATGTCCATGAAAGCTGCAGGAGCATTGGTTAGTCCAAAATGCATGACTAAAAACTCATAATGCCCATAACGAGTTCTGAAAGCAGTTGTGACGCCCCCAAATCTGGGCCCACACAGCCCAAACTTGAGTCGTCAAAAGACTACAACAAAATTATTACAACAAAGCACAACGTACAACAATACAGTGTATAATAATACACAACTAAGTCTTCACTATTATTGCCACACTATTTTACAAAACGTGAAGACTATGATAACTATTCCTCGGACCCTCACTCCATTCCCCGGCTAGACCCTGTTATGTTTTCATCTCCTGTTGAAAAACAATGGAACAAAAGAAAGGGTGAGCTCAAATAGCCCAGTAAGAAATATCATGACTAAGATAACGACGAATAAATTATCATTAGCCTTCAACAGTTGAGTTCTTGATAGAATACAATAGACTACAATGTTTATATCAAAAACTGTAGTTAAATTCTTAAACAATGTTCAGATCAATAATAGCAGCGGAATGAGCAATCTATTAGAAGAATAATGCAGACTATAATGTCCACTCGCTTCCCTTTTTCGTAAAAACATCATCAACTTTTATCATCTGAAATACCATTAGTCATGATAATATAAATTCACAGTTCCTGATCATAATCATGCACATCAACAATTCATCTTTGCACTACGGGCCAAAGATATTCAATATAGCACCAACGGTCATGATTATACCAGATTCAGCCTTTGGTCATAATCATACCAAACAACAGTTCATCTTTGCACTACGGGCCAAAGAGAACATTCACCACGTGCCATAAAAGACACCGAACAGATGTATCGCCTTTAACCTATTATATCGCCTTTAACCTATCATCTGTTCAACAAATATATCACATCTGTGCCCCCGGCCACAGATATTCACAACAGCTTGATTTTTGGATGATTAGAATGATATAAATGATGAACAGAAGAAATAGGATAACAATAAGTATCGGAAGTTTACTTTGTACAGATTCAAATAATGTCCAAATTGTCAACATGATGTGGAGTGAAATTTAAAAATGATATTCAAGATCCACAGTTCAGAATAACGGTTACAATTCAATAGAAAGGTTCACGTAAATAGGAAGGTTCAGTTGAAATAATGAAGTTCAACTATTATGGAACATATAATATTTTCAGAAATTATAGAAGCAATAGTTCCATAATAAATTTTGATTTAGGAGTATGAAAGAAAATAATATCCCTTACCTTAGCAGGTTTGATTAACAAAAAGTGAAGGAAATTAATACAAAGGGTTATTCACCAACAGGCGGCAATCCGCTCTGTAAGGTTATTCCCACAATTTAATAGAATTTGAGTACAAAGAGTTATTCACCAAACAGGCGGCAATCCGCTCCGTAAGGTTATTCTCAGAGATTAATAATGAATGAATACGAAAGGTTATTCACCAACAGGCGGCAATCCGCTCCGTAAGGTTATTCCCACAATTTAATACATGGAAATAAAATGCACGTCTTATGAGTAAGGAAGAAACAATATTATTATCGAGAATCAAATAATGATAATCCCTTACCATAGTACGTTTGAATAATGGAAGATGAAAAAGATGGTATCCCTTACCTCAACACGTGACTGGATATTGATTTAAATGAGGTTGATTAACTTGAACAGTACACGTATACTTATAGATCTTCACAAATACTCAAGATGACTTAAGCACACTTAGAGAGAACTTTCACAAGAATTATTTAGAGAGAGAAAGAAAGAACAAGTAAGGAAGTTTATGAAAAATCCTTAAGTTAAGGCTTCTATTTATAGCCAAAAATCTTATCATTCATTTAATCTAAACCATTCATTTAAAGATCATCTTTTAATCTACACCATCCATTTCAAATATTATATTATCTTTAATCTACACCATTCATTTCATATCACCTAATAATCACCTAACTTTATATTATAAACAAATCAATTTAATTATTCAACAATAATTCACACTTTAATCTACACCATTCATTTCATATCACCTAATAATCACCTAACTTTATATTATAAACAAATCAATTCAATTATTCAACAATAATTCACACTTTAATCTACACCATTCATTTCATATCACCTAATAATCACCTAACTTTATATTATAAACAAATAACTTTATCAATTCAATTATTATGACTAATTGTTATAAATACAGTATAGTTAGTTCTTAGATATCAAGTCAATAAATTAATGAAATACAACTGTTTAAATAACATCATAATAGAGATAACAATAATGTAAAATAAAGCATACGTTACTGTGTAATGACAATTATTGATTCAATAATGTGAATTACTGTGCATATGTTACTGTGACAATTATTAGGTTCAATAATTTTAAAAACAGTGCAACAACAATTATTGACTAAATGATATAAAATACAGTGTAATGACAATTATTAAATCAATAATGCAAAATACTGTGTAACAACAATTATTGAATTGATAATATAAAATATTATGCAGTGACAATTATCGATGAAATGATGCGTAACAGTTACGGTGTCAATTATCAGACCAATAATATGAGACACTATGCAATACCGTGTGTTACTGTAGAGTACCGAGTGCTACAGAAAATACCAATAACTACCGTATGCTACTATTCTTTTATCACCGGTATTTTAACAGTTCCGTTGACTATTTTTATTTAAAAAGGTTATTTCTGTCGTTTTCTATATCCGACAAATATTCCGTTGTGGGGTCCACCAATAATTTGTTATTTCGGCGCCGTCGGACCAAACGAATATTCCCCGACCAAACGAATATTCCCCGACAAAGCGAATATTGTCCGACAAAATAAAATTTGCACATAACATCCTTAACTTTTAACTTTATCGATTTAACCACTTACTGTTTCAAAAAAATATATATATAAAGAAAAATTAAATTTTGTATTTCATAAAATTCGGGGTCTTACAACCTCCCCTCCTTATGAAATTTTGTCCCCGAAATTGACGTACCTGACATATCGAAGAGGTAAGGATACTTAGATTTCATCTCAGATTCTAGCTCCCAGGTCATTTCCTCAGTATCTTGGTTCCTCCATAAAACCTTAACTTGAGGTATAACCTTTGAGCGTAGGATCTGCTCCTTCTTATCCAGGATCTTAACAGGTATCTCCTCGTATGTTAAATACTCTGCTATAACGTCTGGTTCTAACTCAATGACGTGGTTTGGGTCCTTCACATATTTACGTAACATAGATATGTGAAAAACGTTATGGATGCGAGACATACTTGGTGGTAGGGCTAGTCTGTAGGCTACAGTTCCTATTCGATCGAGGATTTCAAATGGGCCAATAAATCGAGGGTTGAGCTTTCCTCTCTTTCCGAATCTCGTAACCCCTTTCCATGGAGAAACACGTAAGAATACATGATCTCCGACGTTGAAACTTTCGTCTCTCCGATGAAGATCAGCATAACTCTTTTGTCGTTCTTGTGCGGTCTGTATTCGTTGTCGGATCATTTGGATCTTTTCGGTCGTCAAGCGTACCAACTCGGGTCCCAACAATTTTGCTTCTCCTACCTCATTCCAACATATTGGAGAGCGACACTTCCTTCCATACAATGCCTCGAATGGAGCCATGCCTATGCTTGCTTGGTAACTGTTGTTGTAAGAAAATTCCACCAACGGCAAGTACTTATCCCAACTTCCTTTGAAGTCTAATACACAAAGTCTCAAAAGATCTTCGAGGGTCTGGATCGTCCTTTCCGATTGTCCGTCCGTTTGAGGATGGTATGCAGAACTAAAACGTAGTTCAGTGCCCATAGCTTTTTGTAGACTGATCCAAAAGCGTGAAGTGAATCTAGGATCTCGATCAGAAACTATGGAAACTGGCATGCCATGCAATCTCACGATCTCATTTATGTACATACCGGCAAGACGTTCAAGTGAAAAGTTTTCTCGTATAGGCAAGAAATGAGCAGATTTGGTCAATCTATCTACGATCACCCAAATTGCATCTAAGCCTTGAGAAACTTTTGGAAGACCCGTCACGAAGTCCATATTGATGTGTTCCCACTTCCATTCGGGAACTTCAAGTGATTGTAATGGACCTTTAGGAACTTGATGTTCTGCCTTGACACGTTGACAAGTTAGGCACCTTGAGATAAACTCTGCAATTTCCATTTTTATATTGTTCCACCAAAATGTATGTCGAAGATCACGATACATCTTGGTACCTCCTGGGTGGATTGCAAACGGCGTGTTGTGTGCCTCCATCATGATTTTATGCTTCAATTCAGGATCGTTAGGAACACAGAGTCGAGAGTTGACTCGAAGTATTCCTTTCTCGTCGATTATTGCCTCAGGAATAGCACCTTCTTGTACTTTCTTCATCATATTCATCAACTCCAGATCGGTAGCTTGAACAACTTTAATTTTATCGATTAAAGCTGGTTCTACTCGTACGTGCGCAATCTTCAAGTGGGTCATTGGTGTTTTTAGCTCTATCCCTATCTTTTGCAAGTCGTACAAAATACGCTTTTGTGTTGTCAGCAGTGCACTTGTACTCACATAATATCTTCTGCTCAAAGCGTCAGCTACAACGTTCGCCTTTCCCGGGTGATACTGGATTGTGTGGTCATAATCCTTCAACAGCTCAAGCCAACGTCGTTGTCGCATGTTGAGTTCCTTCTGGGTGAAGAAATACTTGAGACTTTTATGATCCGTATAGATATCCACTTTTTCTCCGTACAAGTAGTGTCTCCAGATCTTTAACGCGAAAACGACTGCTGCCAACTCTAGATCATGAGTAGAATAATTTTTCTCATAATCTTTGAGTTGTCGAGAGGCATAGGCTATAACCTTTCCATGTTGCATAAGGACACAACCTAGACCTTTGCCAGAAGCATCGCTGTAGATAACAAATTCTCCTGATCCTGATGGTATGGTCAGAACAGGAGCTGAAACAAGTCTCCTCTTGAGTTCTTGGAAACTCTTCTTGCATTCCTCGCTCGATATAAGTTTTGTACTAGAACGAATGATACCGATATCTAATAATTAAACTTTTAACTCTTGGCGTTCTATGAGAGCCATTCGGTATGGGGCTTTGGAAATGGGCTTGGTACCGAGTTCAAGATCAATACAAAATTCATTTTCACGGTTTGGGGTAAGCTAGGAAGTTCTTCAGGAAAAACGTCAGGAAACTCATTAACAATGGGAATATCATTCAAGTTTGACGTATTTTTGTTCAAATCAGTGACATGAGCTAAAAAGGCTTGACATCCGTTTTTCAATAAACGAATGACTTTATGGCTAGAAATAACAGTTATAGATTTCAATGGTTTAGTTGCTTGAACTTGCATGACAGGTTGATTAGGAATATGAAAACTAATAATCTTATGAAAACAATCAATTTTAGCATGATGGGTAGTCAACCAATCAATTCCTAAAATCACATCAAATTCACACATCTCCAAAGAAATAAGGTCAACAGGTAATGTGAGGTTGTTGATTTGAACTAGGCAAGATTTATAGATAGTAAATGTAATAGGTATTTCTCCCAATGAGGTTTCAACTGATAAGACAAGATTTAAGTTTTCAATAGTCAAATTTAAACGTTGAGTACATATAGGTGAGATAAAAGAGTGGATAGAGCCAGTATCTAATATGGCATAGACTTCACGAGAATTTATGAATAGCTTACCGGTTATCACCTCATTCGGTTTCTTGACTGTTATCGTCAAATTGAATCCCGAATACTTCATTCGGATCTTCACGTATTTCAACCATGGGAATACCACTGAATAATTTTCTAGCAAACTGTTTCTCGGGTTCATCAACTTCATCAGTAGTAAGGTACCAATGATTTCCATTAAAATAGTATTTTCGATAGACTGCAGTTTCCACGATAGTGACTAACTTAACCTGAATTCCTCTAAATTGTAACGCCCAAAAGTATAGAAACATCATTTTTAAATAATCTTGAAAATCATAGCTGGAACACCATAAATCCCAAAGACTAATATGAAAAGTCCATATATTCTGATCCTTTGTTATAGAGCATAACCAGGTGATATCACTCTCCCAATTAGTGAGTAAATTAAAGGCAATAATTTCCGCAAGTTCGTTACTTCCTTTAATTGCTTCTAAGAATGGATCTGGAACGACTGTAGCAGAGCTTTCACCTTCATCCTTACTGGATAGAACACGCATAATTTTTGCCTTAGGCAAATGATTCAACTCTGAGTTTGTAAGAAGATTATTCGTCGCCTCTTGTTTTGCAGCTACATTTGTTTCGGTAATTTCATAGTTAACCTCCTGATTTCCAGATGCCATAATTAACTGTGGTCACAAAATAAATGTTAGTTCAAATAAACTGACTCATCTCTTCATGTTCCTACATTCAAATCGATTCATTAGATAAAAAAATAAATCTAATTTAGGTAGGACACACTAGTGATTGATTCTATTCGTCTCTCCCCTCCTAGTTCTAACCCCAGATCTCCATTAAAGACCATATCCCTAAGCTCTGATGCCAACTGTGACGCCCCCAAATCTGGGCCCACACAGCCCAAACTTGAGTCGTCAAAAGACTACAGCAAAATTATTACAACAAAGCACAACGTACAACAATACAGTGTATAATAATACACAACTAAGTCTTCACTATTATTGCCACACTATTTTACAAAACGTGAAGACTATGATAACTATTCCTCGGACCCTCACTCCATTCCCCGGCTAGACCCTGTTATGTTTTCATCTCCTGTTGAAAAACAATGGAACAAAAGAAAGGGTGAGCTCAAATAGCCCAGTAAGAAATATTATGACTAAGATAACGACGAATAAATTATCATTAGCCTTCAACAGTTGAGTTCTTGATAGAATACAATAGACTACAAGGTTTATATCAAAAACTGTAGTTAAATTCTTAAACAATGTTCAGATCAATAATAGCAGCGGAATGAGCAATCTATTAGAAGAATAATGCAGACTATAATGTCCACTCGCTTCTCTTTTTCGTAAAAACATCATCAACTTTTATCATCTGAAATACCATTAGTCATGATAATATAAATTCACAGTTCCTGATCATAATCATGCACATCAACAGTTCATCTTTGCACTACGGGCCAAAGATATTCAATATAGCACCAACGGTCATGATTATACCAGATTCAGCCTTTGGTCATAATCATACCAAACAACAGTTCATCTTTGCACTACGGGCCAAAGAGAACATTCACCACGTGCCATAAAAGACACCGAACAGATGTATCGCCTTTAACCTATTATATCGCCTTTAACCTATCATCTGTTTAACAAATATATCACATCTGTGCCCCCGGCCACAGATATTCACAACAGCTTGATTTTTGGATGATTAGAATGATATAAATGATGAACAGAAGAAATAGGATAACAATAAGTATCGGAAGTTTACTTTGTACAGATTCAAATAATGTCCAAATTGTCAACATGATGTGGAGTGAAATTTAAAAATGATATTCAAGATCCACAGTTCAGAATAACGGTTACAATTCAATAGAAAGGTTCACGTAAATAGGAAGGTTCAGTTGAAATAATGAAGTTCAACTATTATGGAACATATAATATTTTCAGGAATTATAGAAGCAATAGTTCCATAATAAATTTTGATTTAGGAGTATGAAAGAAAATAATATCCCTTACCGTAGCAGGTTTGATTAACAAAAAGTGAAGAAAATTAATACAAAGGGTTATTCACCAACAGGCGGCAATCCGCTCCGTAAGGTTATTCCCACAATTTAATAGAATTTGAGTACAAAGAGTTATTCACCAAACAGGCGGCAATCCGCTCCGTAAGGTTATTCTCAGAGATTAATAATAAATGAATACGAAAGGTTATTCACCAACAGGCGGCAATCCGCTCCGTAAGGTTATTCCCACAATTTAATACATGGAAATAAAATGCACGTCTTATGAGTAAGGAAGAAACAATATTATTATCGAGAATCAAATAATGATAATCCCTTACCATAGTACGTTTGAATAATGGAAGATGAAAAAGATGGTATCCCTTACCTCAACACGTGACTGGATATTGATTTAAATGAGGTTGATTAACTTGAACAGTACACGTATACTTATAGATCTTCACAAATACTCAAGATGACTTAAGCACACTTAGAGAGAACTTTCACAAGAATTATTTAGAGAGAGAAAGAAAGAACAAGTAAGGAAGTTTATGAAAAATCCTTAAGTTAAGGCTTCTATTTATAGCCAAAAATCTTATCATTCATTTAATCTAAACCATTCATTTAAAGATCATCTTTTAATCTACACCATCCATTTCAAATATTATATTATCTTTAATCTACACCATTCATTTCATATCACCTAATAATCACCTAACTTTATATTATAAATCAATCAATTTAATTATTCAACAATAATTCACACTTTAATCTACACCATTCATTTCATATCACCTAATAATCACCTAACTTTATATTATAAACAAATCAATTCAATTATTCAACAATAATTCACACTTTAATCTACACCATTCATTTCATATCACCTAATAATCACCTAACTTTATATTATAAACAAATAACTTTATCAATTCAATTATTATGACTAATTGTTATAAATACAGTATAGTTAGTTCTTAGATATCAAGTCAATAAATTAATGAAATACAACTGTTTAAATGACATCATAATAGAGATAACAATAATGTAAAATAAAGCATACGTTACTGTGTAATGACAATTATTGATTCAATAATGTGAATTACTGTGCATATGTTACTGTGACAATTATTAGGTTCAATAATTTTAAAAACAGTGCAACAACAATTATTGACTCAATGATATAAAATACAGTGTAATGACAATTAATAAATCAATAATACAAAATACTGTGTAACAACAATTATTGAATTGATAATATAAAATATTATGCAGTGACAATTATCGATGAAATGATGCGTAACAGTTACGGTGTCAATTATCAGACCAATAATATGAGACACTATGCAATACCGTGTGTTACTGTAGAGTACCGAGTGCTACAGAAAATACCAATAACTACCGTATGCTACTATTCTTTTATCACCGGTATTTTAACAGTTCCGTTGACTATTTTTATTTAAAAAGGTTATTTCTGTCGTTTTCTATATCCGACAAATATTCCGTTGTGGGGTCCACCAATAATTTGTTATTTCGGCGCCGTCGGACCAAACGAATATTCCCCGACCAAACGAATATTCCCCGACAAAGCGAATATTGTCCGACAAAATAAAATTTGCACATAACATCCTTAACTTCTAACTTTATCGATTTAACCACTTACTGTTTCAAAAAAATATATATATAAAGAAAAATTAAATTTTGTATTTCATAAAATTCGGGGTCTTACAGCAGTCTTTGGAATGTCCTCAACTTTAACCTTTAACTGATGATATCCAGAACGGAGATCAATCTTTGAGAAATGTTGAGCACCTTGTAATTGATCAAACATGTCATCGATCCGAGGCAACGGGTACCTGTTTTTGATGGTGACATGGTTCAATTCTCGGTAGTCAATGCACAATCTCATACTCCCGTCTTTCTTCTTCACAAATAGAACAGGAGCACCCCAAGGTGATGCACTCGGACGAATGAAACCGGTATCCAACAATTCCTGTAGTTGGACTTTTAACTCTTGAAGTTCAATGGGAGCCATTCGGTATGGAGTTTTGGAAATGGGCTTGGTACCGGGTTCAAGATCAATACAAAATTCAATTTCACGGTTTGGGGGTAAGCCAGGAAGTTCTTCAGGAAAAACGTCAGGAAATTCATTAACAATGGGAATATCATTCAAGTTTGATGTATTTTTGTTCAAATCAGTGACATGAGCTAAAAAGGCTTTACATCCGTTTTTCAATAAACGAATGGCTTTATGGCTAGAAATAATAGTTATAGATTTCAATGGTTTAGTTGCTTGAATTTGCATGACAGGTTGATTAGGAATATGAAAACTAATAATCTTATGAAAACAATCAATTTTAGCATGATGGGTAGTCAACCAATCAATTTCTAAAATCACATCAAATTCATGCATCTCCAAAGAAATAAGGTCAACAGGTAATGTGAGGTTGTTGATTTGAACTAGGCAAGATTTATAGACAGTAGATGTAATGGTCATTTCTCCTAATGGGGTTTCAACTGATAAGTCAAAATCCAAATTTTCAGGAGTTAAGTTTAAACGCTGAGCACATGCAGGTGAGATAAAAGAATGGGTAGATCCAGTATCTAACAAAGCGTAGACTTCACGAGAATTTATGAATAGCTTACCGGTTATCACCTTGTTCGAGTTTCGTGCCATTTGGGATGTCACAACAAAAGCTCTTCCTTGAACTACAGATTTTCCCTTATCCATGCTAGCTTTTGGTATCATCATTGCAGCTGGACTCGATTTTGTGGCAGGACAAAACCGCGCAAGATGACCCTCTTTCCCACAACTGTAACACTTTTTGGACTGCTGTGTACAGTTTGGGCTGATTTGACCTTCCTGACCACACCTATAACATCTCACTGGTGGTCGATCTTCTCCCCTTGAAACTGGGGTCGGTGCTGGTGCTGGTACTGGTGCTGGTGCCCTTCCATAATTATTATGGAATCTCTTTCTTTTGAAATTGTTCCCACTGGATTCTCCTCTTCTGTTATTTGATATGGAATTACCACCGAAGTGTTGGTTACCTCCTCGATGGTTCTCGTTCCTGTGGTTGTTGTCATTCCTTTCTCTATGCTGATCATTAACTCTTGGCTGCAATGTTTCATCTGTTTGCTCCACCCTTTGAGCCCTATCCACAACATCTGAATACAAACTGAATTTATGAGAGCTAAGTTGTTGACGAATTTTGAGTCTCAAACCTCTTAGGAACATCCGACTCATTCGTGCTTCGTCATCCACTAGATGGGTGGCAAAACGAGATAACTCGGCGAACTTAGCTTCATATTGGGAGACTGTCATGTTTCCCTGCTCCAGCTTAATGAATTCCACCTCTTTCATATGGCGGATGCTTTCTGGGAAATACTTCTCGTTAAACAGTTCTTCGAATTCTGTCCAAGACATTTCGAGTGCTGAAGGTTGGATACGTTTTACTGCTTCCCACCAATGGTCCGCCTCACCTCGTAACATAAAAGTGGCAAATGACACCTTTTGATCATCAGCGCATTGTAAGACATCAAGTATTTTTGTCGTCTGCTTCAGTCATGCCTCCGCTTTGAGTGGGTCAGGCTTTCCGTGGAATTTAGGTGGTCCCAATTCTTTAAATTGCTTGACAGTGACCATCCTCAAATTACCAGCGTTTCTACCGTTATTATTGACTGGATTTCCTCTTCCTTGATTCTGTATGAACTGCATGAAATTCCTAAAGAATCCATCGTTCATCATGTTATCAGGAACATTATTTCCTGAGTTGGCAGGAGGATTGTTTGGGGCCTCCTGATTCTCGGCTACATTTGCTTCGGGTATTCCATAATTAACCTCTTGATTTCCAGATGTCATACTTAACTGTGGTCACAAAATAATTGTTAGTTCAAACAAACTGACTCATCTCTTCATGTTCCTACATTCAAATCGATTCATCAGATAAAAATCTAATTTAGATAGGACACACTAGTGATTGATTCTATTCGTCTCTCCCCTCCTAGTTCTAACCCCAGATCTCCATTAAAGACCATATCCCTAAGCTCTGATGCCAACTGTGACGCCCCCAAATCTGGGCCCATACAGCCCAAACTTGAGTCGTCAAAAGACTACAACAAAATTATTACAAGATAGAATAACGTTCAACAAAATAGTGTATAATAATACACAACTAAGTCTTCATAATTATTGTCACACTATATACAACATGTGAAGACTACAATAGCTATCACTCGGACCATCACTCCATTCCCTTGCTAGACCCGGCTACTCTCTCATTTTCTGAAAAACAATGGAACAAAAGAAAGGGTGAGCTCAAATAGCCCAGTAAAGAATATCATGACTAAGATAATGACAAGTAAATTATCGTTAGCCTTCAACAGTTGAGTTCTTGATAGAATACAATAGACTACAAGGTTTATATCAAAAACTGCAGTTAAATTCTTAAACAACGTTCAGATCAATAATAGCAGCGGAATTAACAATCTATTAGAAGAATAATGCAGACTATAATGTCCACTCGATTCTCTTTTTAGGAAAAACATCATCAACTTTTATCATCTGAAATACCATTAGTCAAGATAATACAATTCACAGTTCCTGATCATAATCATGCAGATCAACAGTTCATCTTTGCACTACGGGCCAAAGACATTCAATATAACACCAACGGTCATGATTATACCAGATTCAGCCTTTGGTCATAATCATACCAAACAACAGTTCATCTTTGCACTACGGGCCAAAGAGAACATTCACCACGTGTCATAAAAGACACCGAACAGATGTATCGCCTTTAACCTATTATATCGCCTTTAACCTATCATCTGTTCAACAATTATATCGCATCTGTGCCCCCGGCCACAGATATTCACAACAACTTGAATTTGGATGATTAGAATGATATAAATGATGAACAGAAGAAACAGGATAAACAATAAGTATCAGAAGTTTACTTTGTACAGATTCAAATAATGTCCAAATTGTCAACATGATGTGGAGTGAAATTTAAAAATGATATTCAAGATCCACAGTTCAGAATAACGGTTACAGTTCAATAAAAAGGTTCACGTAAATAGGATGGTTCAATTGAAATGATGAAGTGCAACTATTATGGAACATATAATATTTTCAGGAATTATAGAAGCAATAGTTCCATAATAAGTTTCGATTTAGGTGTATGAAAGAAAATAATATCCCTTACCGTAGCAGGTTTGATTAACAAAAGGTGAAGAAAATTAATATCCCTTACCATAGTAAGTTTGAATAATGGAAGATGAAAAAGATGGTATCCCTTATGAGTATAAAGGAAAATAATATCACTTACGAATATGAAAGAAAATGATATTATAAACGAATATGCAATAAAAGTGTCATGTGATAATTCGTGTAAACAAATTATTTCCACAAGAGACAAATAAGAAATGAATACAAAGAGTAATTCACCAAACATGCGGTAATCCGCGTAGTCAGGTTATTCTCAGAGATTAATAAGGAATGAATACGAAAGGTTATTCACCAACAGGCGATAATCCGCACCGTAAGGTTATTCCCACAATTTAATAAAAATTGAATACGAAGAGTCATTCACCAAACAGGCGATAATCCGCACCGTAAGGTTATTCTCAGAGATTAATAAGGAATGAATACGAAAGGTTATTCACCAACAGGTGGAAATCCGCGCCGTAAGGTTATTCCCATAAATTAATACATGGAAATAAATGACATATCTTATGAGTAAGAAAGAAACGATATTATTTTCGAGAATCAAATAATGATAATCCTTTACCTTAACACGTGACTGGATATTGATTTAAATGAGGTTGATTAACTTGAACAGTACACGTACACTTATAAATCTTCACAAATACTCAAGATGACTTAAGCACACTTAGAGAAAACTTTCACAAGAAGTATTTAGAGAGAAAAAGAAAGAACAAGTAAGGAAGTTTATGAAAAATCCTTAAGTTAAGACCTCTATTTATAGCCAAAAATCTTATCATAACCAAGATTTCCTAATTTGATCCAAACCGTTCATTTCAAGATAATGTTTAATCCATACCATTCATTTCATCTTTTAAGATAAACCATTCATTTAAATATCATCTTTTAATCTACATCATCCATTTCAAATTCTATATTATCTTTAATCTATACCATTCATTTCATCTTTTAAGATTTCCTTAATCTAAACCATTCATTTAAAGATTATCTTTTAATCTACACCATCCATTTTAAATTCTATATTATCTTTAATCTATACCATTCATTTTATATCACCTAACTTTATATTATAAACAAATAACTTTATCAATTCAATTATTCAACAATAATTCACACTTATTCATTATTATGACTAATTGTTATAAATACAGTGTAGTTAGATATCAAGTTAATTAATTAATGAAATACAACTGTTTAAATAACACCATAATAGAGATAACAATAATGCAGAAAGTATGCAAAAGAAATATTACGTTATTGTGTTATGACAATTATTGATTCAATAATGTGAATTACTGTGCATATGCTACTGTGACAATTATCAATTTAATAACATGAATTATTGTGCATGTGACAATAAAGTCAAATATTGTACGATAACCACTTTATCAGTTTAATAATACGAAACACTGTGCAATGTCGTGTGCTACTGTGCAATACCGTGTGCTACTGTGCAATACCGTATGTTACTTGTAATACCGTATATTACTATTCTTTTACCACCGGATATTTTAACAATTAAAAGTGATAGTACCATTGACCATTTAAGAATTGTTTATGTCATTTTCTGTATCCGACAATTATTCTTTGTGGGGTCCACCAATGATTGGTTCGTACGGCGCCGTCGTACGAATATTCCCCGACAGAACGAATATTCCCCGACCAAAAGAATATTGTCCGACATAATATAATTTGCACATAACATCCTTGACTTTTAACTTTATCAATTTAACTACCTACTGTTTCAGAAAAAAAAATATATATGAAGAAAAATTAAATTTTATATTTCATAAAATTCGGGGTCTTACAAGTATAATTTTCTTTAGTGTGCATATCTGGACATGATCAATATGATTATCAGTATGAGTAATAAATTTAAAGAAAAAAATTGGTACCCGAAAAAAGAAAATTAAACAAAAGTTGGGATGGGTTTTTTGCTAATGACTTTGTATTTCCCATTTGGGTTCCGCATCTTTGTGGCATTTCAACAAATATGTAATACGTACCTGTCCTCCCATTCATCTTTTTTTGAAACCGTTCAGCAATTAAGGGTATTTTTAAGATACTCAATCAATTTTTTTTCTTGCTAATTCTTCCATTTAATCGAAGAAGAACTTGAAAAGGGAAAGGTTAGGGGAAGAGGGAGCATCAAAACAAATCATAGAGACTGAAGAAATTGATCGAAATTGAAGAAATTACATACCTCATAGAGAGAGAAAAGCCGCAGATTCAGGGAAGGGTTAAGGGAAGAAGGAGTATCAAAACAAATCATAGAGACTGAAGAAATTGATAGAAATTGAAGAAACTGAAGAAATTATATACCTCATAGAGAGAGAAAAGTCACAGATTCTGATCCACAAGGAAAGAAGAGTTAGTGAAAAAGAGACGAATTGTTTATAGATGAGGATCAGTTATGGGTGAGGAAGAGGAAGAGGAAGAACTGACGATCGATTTATTGAGATTGGACCAAACTCAATTAGAAGAAGATGAAGAGAAGAAGAGATGAAGAAACGGAAGCAACAAAAATTAATGAAGCAAAGGAAGATGAAGAGATGAAGAAACGGAACAGGATGGGATTCATAGAGGAGGATGAGATGAAGAGATTGGTAAATCGGAGAAGCCAACGGGGAAAAGGAATTGATTTTCAATTTAACCGAGATGACTCGCTTATTTTTCAAATTAACCGAGTAGACTCACCTTATTTTCAAATTAAAAGGATCGGCTGTCGTACTTTTATATATTAGTATTGGTTAGGATTAAGAAAATTGTATTCCTATAAATAACTAATTAGAGGCTAATTGTGAAAAGGTTGGAAAAAAGTCAACGAACACTATAGAAGGCTAATTCCTTTCTAATTTTTGGTGTTCAAGAGCGTGCAAGATATTAACAAAGATGGACATCATGGATGGAAGAAGCTTGGAGATAGAGAATTGACTGAAGATTATTTTTCTTCTCTAAGTTTTTATTTATTTTTGTCTTTCATTGATGTTGAATATTTTGTGGATTTAATTTTATCTTCTATGAACTACTATTTAATTTAAAATTTTAATGAAATTTATTGTTTAGTTTAAATTGATTATCTTTCCGTTTGATTAGCACTAAATGAATTGATTATTATATTTTGTGCGTTCATATAATAATTGTCTCACGAATAATTAATTTGGGATAATTTATATGAAATTAGGAGATTGATTATAGTTTTGGATATTAATATAATGACATATGTTTGTGATATTCTACATTAGTTGGAATTCATAATTTGTGTATAGGATAATAATATACCTATATGCCATTTGTAACCAATTTAGAGAATCTGTTCTTAATGAGTCTGTTTTAATCTAAATTACATAGGAATATAGTAATTTAATTAGAATGAATATTTTTATATGCTAATGGAAATATGTTTATAAATAATTAAGAATTCATTGTTAACAATTTATCGTGATTGTATAATTAAATGGAGAGTTATGAGATTTAAATTAAGTATTGAGTGAAATTAATAATCTTAGATTTATTTATTTTATTATTTTGTTATTTATTTTTATTATTTAGTTTATTTAGTAATTTTAGTTTAATTCATATGTTTAAATAAGATTTAGTTGATATAAAATTGGAACTTGAAAAATATTAGATGTAATTCTCTGTGGGATCGATACTTAACTTATTATTATACTACTTGCACGTAAATGTTAATTATTAAATTATACCAACAAGTTTTCGATGGATCCAAAAAATTAAACCTACAAAATATTCAACATCAATGAAAAACATTAATAATAAAATGACTACAGAAGAAAAATAGTCTCCTGCTAATTCTCTATTTTCAAGCTTTTTTTATCTATTGCTTCCATCTTTATTGATATCTTGTACGTTCTTGAACACTAAAAATTGGAAATGAATTAGCCTTCCGGAGCGTTCATTGACTTTTTCCCAATCCTTTTACAATTAGCCTCTAATTAGTTATTTATAGGAGTACAATTTTTCTAACCCTAATAAAAATAAAAATACAAACCAAATCTAATTAAAATTAGATACATAATACTAATTATGATTAATTGCTCCTTAATTTAATTGCTTGAGGGAGGGACCCATGAAGGAATTAAACTTGAAATCACGCCTGCTAAGCCTTTTCGCAGAAGGAACAATGAATGTGGCAAAGGAGTGGCCCCCATGTTTGAAAAACATACTGGAACGCTGAAGCAACAACGGAGGTGAGACCTGCACCAAACAACAGCCACTTACGCGCCTTACAGCAAGCAGAAAGCCAAGCGCGCAATGATTTTATACCAGCACCCGCGCGTGGCGCGGATTGTTTCCTTCAGCTTGCCTGATCCCAAACGGCGCCGTTCCTGTCCTGTGCATGTTCAGCTTCTTCAGCCGCGCCATGCGCGTCCCTCCATGTTACTGGGATTTACAGATGTACCACTAACTTTATTTTTCCTACAAAACACAATATAAATAATATAAAAATAAAAAAAACACATAATAATAAATAACATACCTAAAATACTAAAAATACTTTAAAACTCATAAATTATTAAGTTTAAAAATATTGACAAAAAATTCACTTGTCAAATTATTCCTGGAGGTTACAATCTGGGAAAGTGGTAGCATGGTATTCTCCGAAAAGGAAGGAGAGGATGATTGAGCTGCGCTTATTTGAGTTCTAATTCTCGATTTGGCTACATTTTACAAGCTATGGTTGTCTTTTAGATACCCCTTATCGGGTAAACATTCTTGCATGGAAGTAATTTTCTTTTTTCCTGATTTACGTGTAGATTTTTTTTAGTAACAGTTGCGTAGTCATGGCCTTTTGAAACTCGAGAGAGTAGAAGTTAAAGCAAATCTCAGTCTGGTCAACCTTTATGATCCTAAGAGACAAATATATACCAAAGATTTATTCTTTATCCAATTGAGAATGTCTTGAAAAGTGTTTTTCTTGCTTTCCACTACAATGTTAAAAGGATTATATAAATTCAAGATTTAGCTGGAATTCCTCACTCTTCTTGTTAGTTTGCCTCTTAGAGGGGAAAAAAATCCCTTTGCCATCCTAGTAAAAAATAGTCGTTTTAAATCATTTTATAGTTAATTTTTTCATTTTTAAAATTAGAGAAATATTTTTTAAGACGACTACTTCGGAGAAAAATTTAAAATTTTCTAACATATCAAAAACATCTGCTAGAAATATGATACTGGTGACATAATAGTAATTAATCAACCAATAATAAAAGTAATAGTATGTTAGGAATTTTATTTTACTAGTATAAAAGTAAAAATGTATAATATTTAATTTTGAAACCGACGGAGTAATATAGAAGGAAGCTTTGCTTGCTTAGAAATCAAAATCCACAGCATAACTTTCTACGGAATCAATTCAATAAAATAGGCTTCGATAACTGCTTTCAAAATTGCATACAGAAAAATTTCATTTCTTTTTCCATTTGTGATTAGTTTTCTGAATCCACTGCCTTTGACAGTAATAATCAGAGCCGTTTCCTGGCATCAACTAAATATTTTTACAATTAGTTATTAATTTTTTATGAAATTAATATTTTTGTATGTAAAATTTTATATTTTTCACAAAAGTCCTTTACTATTTATTTATGTGATAGAGATTTTGTGGAAGTAATATTTTTTAAAATTGGCGATAATCCAACCTTTACTATTAGTTTGTTTTCTTATCATCCTTTTTGTTTATTTTCTGAATTAAAGTCGGAGCGAACAGAAGGAATATTATAGAAGAATTACAGGATTCCCTATTGAGCATCAAATTAAGAATTACAAAAAGCAGAAATCTCTGAATCTCTTTATTACTTAACTAGCATCCTCCTTTCATCCAATGCAATAGCAGCCACCATAATTACAAAGGAGAATACTACGTATATAAAAATTGATGACAAAATTAAATATTATATTCATTAAAAATCCTTATCATGCCTTATGTTTTAATGATCGAGATACATTTTGCCACCAATTTTGTCAACGATTTTTGTAACCTTGTACTTTTCCAAATACAAATCACTTGAAGCCAGGGTACAGTCTACACAGAGTAGAATGTCACAATTTGCACATTCAAAAATGAAAGAGTATTCAACAAGATAACCCTCCTTCCCACAGCTGCAACACAATAAGGGACGACGATAAACGCGGCGACAAACGCTCTCTTCCTTGAGAACAAATGTTAGGGTGTGCGGGTGAATGCCAACTACTAGTTTATCACCTAGCTTGACATTATGCCGAGGTCGAAGGCACTCCGTATGAAAAGATTGATCACATTCACGACAATGATAGAGCCAATAATTTGTGTTTATTTCCTCTTCGCAAATCTCGCAGTATATTACGCCTTCATGAAAGAAAGGAGGGTATGTTAAGGAGATGGGATGAACATCCCATCGGTGCCTCATTATACTTGGAAGCAAAGCGCATACTGTATGAATCTGGAAACTTCTGCTGCAACTAATTTCACATTTAAATAAATCATAACCTATCTCAAATCCACACGCACTGCAGGCGGGCTTTGAGAGTGCTGCACAATTAACTAGGGGATGCTTGTGAGATTCGTGTTTGATCCTGTTGGGTAGGAAACAACAACCTATATCAAACCTCATATTACATTCCTTACACTCAAAGAAAAGTCCATTTGTGCGAAATCCACAGGCGTCGCATTTGACAAGATCAAATTTATTTTCATTCATATGAATGACGAGAGGATGTTGAGGGTGGCATGAGTGTGCTCCTATAGGCAACTCTATTGGCAACTCAGCACATAATCTGTGGAGAAAGAAATTGCATCCGATACAGCCGTAAAATGGTTGAGCAGTTGAGACGGGTTGAACGCACGCGTTGCATAGCAGCAGCATTTCGTCGCCATCCTCACTACTTTGAAGTTCTTCCAACAAAATTAATGGATTGTCCCGATGACTCCAGTGGTTAATTTTTGGAGGAACAGGTGCTGCTGCTTCACCTTCTTCAAGATTAATAATCCCCTTGGCAAATTGGTCTATAATTAGATCCAAGAATGATTTCTTACAACGAACCGGAAACTGCACCAAGTTAGTTTCATCAACATCGCTTTGGAGATTATCCTCCTTTTCACCAGATCTGAAACCATAGAATGAATTTATCCAATGACAAAAAAAGAAGCAAGTAAAACAAATCAAATAATTAATAATACTTACGTAGATGCTACACATTTTATATGCACAAAATATGTGCATTTGGAGCAATAATAAAGCCAGCAGCTTTCGTGCACTCTCTCCTTGCATACTCTACAAAATTGCTTGAAAGTGCGATGTATGTTCGGAAGAGAATAGGTAAGGAAGAGAGGGTGATGGTGAAAGTTTGGTTCGACGGTGGTTGGCGAAGAAGCACAACTCTTGTGCATCCAAAATTGACACGAGTTGCATGCATAAGACGAGTCTGTAGCTTTTGTGCCGCACGCATCACAATCAAACATGGCTTCCCTCTGCAGTAAGGTTAGTGTGTGTTGCTTGTGACCTTCATGACGAAACACTCGATCCTCCTCGAAAAAACATCTTACACAATAGTCAAACTTACAACTAATACAGTTGTAGATGAACCGCTCACAACGTCGTTTACAAACATCACAAGAGCACCCAAAGGTTCTGTAAGGCGGGCGGGCGTGAAGGGTAAGAGGGTGCTGCTCGTGCATAGGGTGTTTAATTTCTTTGGGTAATTCCGCACAGGTTTTGTGCAAATAAAAAGTATCACAAACATCACTACTGCAAGTATACGCGGCAGAGCCTCGTATGATTTGATTTTCACACCCATAACACACGATTTCGTCATCTCCATGAGCATCCAACTCCTTCTCTTTGAGGATCAGCGGGTGCTCATGGCTAAAATGCTCAAGCGACATGGCAAAGTTGGAAGGTTTAATTAATAGTATATATGAGCATATAGACAGACCAAAGGGTCCTCTCTCTATCTCTCTATATAAAGAAAGAAGCCTTGAAGCACGAACTCATCCATCCAATTATCTGCCAAGCTGCTTATTTGTTTTCATCGTTTTCTCTGAGTAAAATTAGAGATATAATTTTTTTTATCAATTATAAAATTAGAAATATATTTTTATTTATATTATAAAGTGAAATGAAATTATTAAATATTTCTATTACTCTTTATTATAAATTATATAATTATTATTGACTTTTAAAAATTAATTTAAAATAATTTATTAAAAATTATGAAATAATAAAATTTACGGTAAATAATATTTTAAAAATAATTTATAATATTTATTAAAATTAAAATAATTGAAATTAATTTAAAAAAAATTAAATTAAATTTTAAAAAATTAATAATAATTAAATAATTTAAAAAGTATTAATTTTAATTAATCCTATTATGTCACTTTGCAGACAATATTAATGATAACAACATAACAACCACCCATTCTGGTACGGAGTGAATTACCACCACCCATTCAGCCTAATAATTCTACTCCGTGTTATTTTTGAGGGAATCTATTGACCGCTAGAGGTCAACAACAACACATCAGTCTCATCCTACAATAAAAGTTTGTCAGTCGGCAACAAATAATCAGTCGCATATTAGGTGATAGGATAGGCGAATCGCAGTCCTTTTTGTAAGCCAAGCCCAGGCTGCGAGCAAAAAATGTTGGTCTAATTAAGGCCTTTGACCAAACTAAGTTTTGATCAGGCGAGGTCCATGTCAAACCAGGCCAGACATCAGGCCCACGGACTTTTTGCTAAGGCCTAGTCTCATTAATTTGTTCACGCAAGCGATGTAAAATGTATTATTTTTTTCGATGTTAGGTAATAATAATTTAAATATGTAAATATTTTTTTTATTTAATTATACGTGTCTAACTCAAGATAAAGAATGAATTGAAATGAAAAAGAAAAAAGAAAACTTACGGAATGAGATGAGTAATAAAAGCATCTTACAAACATAATTAAACTCTCCCTCTCTCTGTATGCAATTATCAAATAATATAAATTACCATTATATTTGACAAAATTATAGAATGTTAAATAATGTAATTTACCATTCTATTTGACAAAATTCATTAACTTACTATAAAACAAAAGCAAGCCTGAAAGGCAGATATATAATTGTTTAATTTTTTAAAATTTATTTTACATATATTTAAAAAATTAGAATTATAATGTAAGTATTGCTACACTTGCTCACATTTTCTACTCATTAGACTTACCCGTATTAAAGACAAATGAATTTGATCTTATCTTATTTTATCTCTTTATCTCAGAAGTGAATCACACTCATTTACGTAAGCCATTTTATATGACAACAAAATCATCAATTTTTAAGCTCTAAAATAAACTTACGCATGCATTTTTGACCGAGCTTGAATACTTAATCATAACAATTAACAAACTCATTAATTTTGTGCAAAACAAAGATGGTATGAATAATAATTTATTATATTATTAAATAGATAAATATTAATTAAAATTTTGTGAATATAATTGTAGTTACTAAATTATTAAATATTTTTTTAAAATTGATCAATTATTGAACTAAACATTTGAATGTAATCATATTTATTTAGTTATGGCTATGAGAAAATAATTATTTTAATTTTATTTAAGTTTATAATGAAATTTTATATTAGCTTTTATATCAACAAAATTTACTTGTAATTTTAATCCGAATAAAAGTATGAAACTCAAATTCTAATAAGTTTTAATTTAGTTATGACAATTAGTTAATAATGAATTCACTATAATTTTTCAACCAATATTATAGTTATTATGTTTTAAAAAAATTTACATATTTTATTGAGTAAGTATCGAGTATAGATCAAATGAAGGAGGCAAACTCGAACCCTAAATAAGCGAACGGTGTGTCGCTCAAATTCACATAGTGTTTATAACTCAAAAACGAGTATGGGCCGGATTGGGCACTCCTCTTCGAATTCGAGACTCGGTTAATTCTTTCGGGTCAAATCCGAGTCTGGTACCAAGGAACTCGGACCGGTTTACACTCTTAATTATTATTAGTCGGTGGCCAAAGATTTAATTTATAAAAAATTTAAAAATTAAGATACAATGTCTTAAAGTTAAAATATTAAAGTTAAAATTGTAAAAAATGAAAAACTTAAAGATTTAAAGTATATTTAAGCCAAAAATCTTTATTAGCGATGATTGGGTTTGAGCTTATGCAAGTAGTTGACGAATGTTTTGTAGTATCTTCATTATGTAACTTTTCCATTTTCTATAATATATATACTCCATTGATTTTAAAATATATGACTAATTTGATTTTTTAAAATTAATTTGAGATATTTTTTAATTTAAAATTTATATAAATTCTTTTAATTTTAAACAATACAATTAAAAATATATTATATAAATTAAGAGAATTGATATTTTCATTAATTAATTTCCTTTTTCCTTAAATCAATTCCTTAAATTAATTCCCTTTTTCCTGAAACTCTAGCCTAGATACACCCAAACGTCCAAATTAGGAAACCGCACTCTACAGAACTCAAAACAATTATTGAACAAGTTGTAATAACTTGTGCTTTTTGTTTATTTCTTTTGACAGGTTGCAAATTCATGATCAACTATCCCAAGTCTTGTTATATATGTTCATACACAAAATTAACTTTCCCCCCCAAATTAGGTCTTTCTTTATGTAGATAAATTAAAGTTAATATTTATTTTTAGTCTAATTTGAGTAATTAATTTATCTTACTTCTTGTAACATCTTTTGTGTTTTGGTGATTTATTTTATCATTTTGGAGTCCAATCAGTTGTCCCAAATAATATCTCATCTACTGTCCCAACAAAAAGATTAAGACACGCAACAACTTTTTAAAGTAACTTTTTTTTTCAACAAATAAAAAAATCTAATCAAGAGGAAAAAAAATTCATTGTTAACATGACATAGATTGGGAAAATTAACACTTTTAATTTTGACATTTGAAGCACAATCAAACTCATTTTTTTCTCTTTTTTCCCTCTCATCTCTATTTTATTATTTCAAGAAAGAGAAAGAAAGAGTTAGAAGATTAATTAAAAGAAACAAAATAATGATAGAGTAGTTAAAATATGTAATTTGGAAGGAGGGAAAAAATTGGACAGAGAGAGTTTTAACTTAACCATATCCATAATTATTGCCAAGATCAATTTCCTTATGTTCAATGAGGTAACATAGGAGCGGACAAGTTGATCAGATTGAATGCATGGCAAAACCAGTTATTTTTGTATTGAGAGGCTTAATTGCGGCCAAAAGAAAAAAATACGGTAGAATTACGGAGTATCTAAATCTGTTAATATTACTCGAGCAAAATTGATACTATCATAATAAATATGTATTAACAACATTTATAGGTCTAATAATATAAATTTAGCTCCAATAATATCAATCATGCACGTACCTCTATCTAATACAAACGCTACTGATCAAATTGACTAATTTATTGTCTTTCTCTTCAACATTTTAAGGGGGAGGTGATGTAATACCCTGTAAAAATAAAAATAAAAATAAAATAAAATAAAAGTATTTAGGAAACCTTTAAAATATTTTAATTGGGCTTTTCTTATGTTTGGGTCAACCTATTAATTAAAATTATGTGGGCTTTTGGTAATTAAGGAATAAGTTTAATTTAAGAAAATTTGGGCCTTAAAACTAATTACGTCCAATTAAAAATTTGTACTATTAAAATTAAGAGGGTTGTAAAATATATTAATTAATAAAGAAAGAAAACGTAAGTCAGTTTTTATGTAACGTAACTTTGTGTCTGATAAAAAAAAAAAAATATATATCATGAAACGTTTACCGTTAAAACCGAGATAGAGAGAAGTGTTGAAGAAGCAATAGAAGGAGACTTGCTGCGCTGCGCTAGAATCAGAACAAAGGATTCAAACATTTGTTTGGTTTTCTTCCTATTACTTGGTGAGTCATTAAAATAATGAAATATATATATACTATTGTGGGAACATGGATTTAACGTATGGCTTTTGGAAAAGTTGAGAATTTTTATTAAGTAATGATATTGGTGTGTTAATATATTTGTAAAGCTTTCTGCTGATTCGAGCATCTATCATATACTGGAAGGATAGGAATTAATTTATTAATAAAATGATTGTGATGCATGCTTAGTTATTTGGATTGTGGAGTCTTGATATGCGTGTATATATATGTTATGCATGAATTGCTTTTTGTGTTAACTTGTAATTTCCAAGAGTCATAAACCTGTAAGTTTCCAATTGATGAAATTTTTATGTATTGTGTAAACTTTTGTCACACTTTATTTGGAACGAAATGCAGTGCATATATTTATATTTGTTTAATTTGTCTTTGGAATTATAACATTATGGTAATAATAAAATTAAGATTTATATAAAAATAAATAAATTAAACATGAATATAATTGATTAATGCATGTTTCACTAAATGAATATGAAACATATATAGGTCCGGAATGTTAATATTATGAGATGTCATGTTTGGCCAAATTGATAATTAAGTTGTATAAAATTTTGTATACTGTTGTAAATTTAAATGTATATGTATATGGTAATTTGCTAAGTTATAATATTATATAACAAAGGTTATATTATGGTATTATTTTAGTAAGTGACTTTATATTAAAATGTATCTTTTGACTACAAAATGTATTTTTAATATATTTTTACATAAAGGTAATTTATTAAAAATGATAATTAACTGTATTAAATTATTATGTTTTTTAGATCGGACCGAAGGAGTTAACGAACTTTAATTGGAATTTTAATTGGGTATTACATTACTGATTCCAGGTACGGATTCCGTACTCCTTCAGCGATATTCTTATTAAATTTAATTAGTTCATTTAGTTCCTCGTTTCGAATTTCATTATTAGTTCACATGTTTGTTCCTTGTGAAATTAATATGATAGCTTCATGTTGGCGTTACATAGATTTATTTTGTACTCTTTGTATTATTAAATCAAGTGTAGTGATTATTTTTGGATTCCATAGAATGTACATGTTAATTTATTTTGGGGATTTGGTATTGATTCGTTTCAGCTTAACATGTACACTTAGAACCCTTTTGTGGGTATTATGTCGCATTCGTTGTGGCATGATATCTTTATTAGATTATACCGTAGGGTATACCTGAGCTATAACCACCTGTGGGGGTACCACAGGCATGTCTCTTGGCACCGAGGCATGACACCTTCCGTGGCGGTGTGATCAGTCCACGGCGTCTCCATTTTGTGTTTGGTGGGCGATGGCCAAATTTGGTGTTTTGTTGTGGGAGGCGTATGGGTCGACCCTAGTTTTTGTTCTGTTCTGTTATGCGGTTTGGTGATGTTTGTGCCAAACACACCTTCCGATTTTTCATGCATTTGGACTCGCGATCCAATGTGTGATTTGCCTGTGCGGCATTATTTTGCCTTCGTGGCATTATTTTGTTTGCGTGGCATTATTTGACTTGCCTATGTGACAAGATATATTTCTGTTATATTTTGAGCTCGGTATGAAATAACACCCAGCCCTTTGATTCAGCCAATTATTTCGTTGTGTTAGTTATGTTCGTTTCAGTTCAGTTAATGGCATTATTTGTTTCAGTTCTTTATTTTGTTCTCTATATCCGTACTGGGCATTTGACTCATGCTGTGTTTTTCTTCCAGCAGGTAATTAGGGGGATCGTGGGCAAGTGTGATGAGAGCTCCCTTTATCAGTGGCTTAGATATATTTTGTTTAGGCTGTGCTACATTGCTTTTGATTTGGAGTTGTAATAACTATTCTAGATTGTGGTTTGAACTAGTTTGGTATTTATTGTCGTTTCACTTGTGGAGTTTATCAGTTATTAAAGTTTTTATTTTAGCAAAATAGAGCTTTTGATTTATTTTATAGTTTTGTTATGTTTTGTGGGTAACCTCTCTTTCTATTTTGGAAAGGGGGTGCTACAGTGTTGGTATCAGAGCCAGGTTCTTTCTTGTAGAAAACCTATTTAGGTTGACCTGTGAGTTATGAGTAGACTTCTGGGTTAGGTTTTTGTTCCGTTTAATATTCTGTTCTGCTATCATATCAGCTATATTTGAATTTGTCTCTAATTTATTTTGCTTCTATTCATTGATTTCTTTCTTAGATGGCTCGTAGATCTGCCAGAGTTAATAGGAGGCGAAGTAACGATGAGGGAAGTGGTGAGGGTCAGTCCAATGAGCAACCGAATAATCAGATTAATGCTCAATTGGCTGCCTTGGTGAATCAGGCGATTAACCAGGCTTTACCTCAAGTAGTGGCACAGGTTGCTCAGGCAATGCAGCAGCAGCCAGAAAATCCTGAGCAGGGGAACCCGAAAAATAACGGTCCACACATAAATGAAGAGGAAGGGAATGTAGATGGTCCTGATCAGCCGGTGGTTCCGATGTATGTGTGGTTTGAAAGATTTCAAAAGCAGAAACCCCATGCATTTAGTTCAGCTCCAACTCCAATAGATGCAGAGAATTGGATTGCCCATATGGAGAAGATATTTGATGTGCTGGGGTGCTCAGATAATCAGAAGGTGTTGCTTGCAGTTTATAAGCTAGAGGGGGATGCACAGAGATGGTGGAAGGCGATGAAAACAGCAAAAGGTGATGGTTATACTGAGACACTTAGTTGGGCAGAGTTTTGTGAGGTCTTTTATCAGCAATTCTTCCCTGCTGCTGATAAAGAGGCTTATGGTAGAGAATTTGTGTCCATTCGGCAGAGAGATGAAGAGTCCATCACGGATTTTATGACGAGGTTTACTAGGTTGGCTGGCTTTGCGGGAACCTCTGCAGGGACTGCAGCGGAACAGGCAGAAAAGTTTAAGTGGAGAATACATTACAAGTATCGTCAGCATCTTATTAACACTAAATTTGAAGATGTGTCGGCAGTGGCTAATGCAGCCAAAAATATTGAGATGGAGCGACAGGACTTTCGGTCTTCTAAACCGGAAGGGAGTCGAAAGAGGGACAGAGATGACCAGCAGGGTCAAGCTTCGGGTCAGCATGGGAGGAATCAGGGAGGTCAATGGAACAGGAACCGTGGTGGTCAGCAGGGGCAATGGCGTGGCCAGAATCAAAACAGGGGTTTTCAGCAGTTGCCTCAGCAGGGCCAAAATCGTCAGCTTCAGCTACCTCAACAAGGTCAAAACCGCCAGCAGTGGCAGAATCGTCAGCAGGGACAAAATCAGGGTCGTTACCCAGGGCCAGCTGGTGGGGGTAACCCTAATCTTATTCCGATTGCTCCTTGTAATATTTGTGGGGCAAATCATCCTGGGAGGCAGTGCCATAGAATTACCGGTGCATGCTTTTTGTGTGGACAGACGAGTCATATTGCTAGAGATTGTACCGGGCCACGTGGTAATGGTGGTAATGGGGGTCAGCGTCAGGGCGGTCGGGTGTTTGCCTTGACTTATAACCAGGCAGCAGGTGCGCCAGGTACTGTTTCTGGCACTCTTTTAGTAGGCAGTCGTGAAGCTTCTGTTTTATTTGATACTGGTTCTACTCATTCAGTGGT
This sequence comes from Hedera helix, assembly GCA_947179155.2. Lineage (NCBI taxonomy): Eukaryota > Viridiplantae > Streptophyta > Magnoliopsida > Apiales > Araliaceae > Hedera > Hedera helix. The sequence continues at coordinate 40,120,465 of OX359280.1, forward strand.
TGCTCAGTCTTTTGTTCGGCACCTTGGTGTGCCATCTCAGTCGTTAGATTCTTTTATGTCTATTGCTACCCCGATAGAGACTTCTGTTGTTATTTCTGATTTGTATCGAGAGTGTCCAATTAGTTTTAGAGATAGGATTCGTGGGGCTAATCTTCTGCCGATGGGTATGCACGATTTTGATGTAATTCTGGGAATGGACTGGTTGGATAAGCACCGGGCCAATATCGATTGTCAGGCCAAAAAGGTTATATTTGGAGATGTGAAGTCTCCAGAGTTCATATTTCAGGGTTCACGACCGAGTAAGGTGGTGAAATTGATCTCAGCATTGAAGGCTGGAAAGTTAGTGGCAAAGGGTTGTGAGGGGTATTTGGCAATGGTGAAAGATACTTCTATGAGTGAGTCTCGTGTTGAGGATGTTCCAGTTGTTCGTAATTTTACTGATGTGTTTCCTGAAAAATTGTCAGGGTTGCCGCCGCAGCGGGACGTTGAGTTCACTATTGAGCTTGTTCCAAGTGCGTAGCCTATCTCTAAAGCGCCGTATAGGATGGCACCGTTGGAGTTACAGGAGTTAAAGGAGCAGTTACAAGAATTGTTAGATCGAGGTGTGATTCGACCGAGTATTTCACTGTGGGGTGCTCCAGTTTTGTTTGTGAAGAAGAAATATGGGTCTATGAGGTTATGCATAGATTACAGGGAGTTGAACAAGATTACCATCAGGAATCGGTATCCATTGTCGAGAATTAATGACTTGTTTGATCAACTTCAGGGGGCGAAGTATTTTTCGAAGATAGACCTGAGATCGGGTTATCATCAGTTGAGGGTAAGAGATGAGGATATCTCTAAGACAGCTTTTCGCACTCGGTATGGGCATTACGAGTTTCTGGTGATGCCATTCGGGTTGACTAATGCTCCGACGGTGTTTATGGATTTGATGAACCGGGTATTCAGGGAGTACTTGGACCAATTTGTCATTGTCTTTATTGATGACATTTTGGTTTACTCCAAGTCTAGGGAAGAGCATGAGGAACATCTTCGCACAGTTTTGGGAATTTTGCAGAAAGAGAAGTTATATGCTAAATTCTCCAAATGCGAGTTTTGGTTGGAGCAGGTTGCATTCTTAGGCCACGTTGTGTCTGCTGAAGGCATTAAGGTGGATCCTACGAAGGTTGAGGCTGTCACTAAATGGCCGAGACCTACAACGGTGACGGAGGTTAGAAGTTTCTTGGGTTTGGCCGGGTATTATAGGCGATTTGTGGAAGGATTTTCTTTGCTTGCCTTGCCATTGACACAATTGATGAGGAAGGGCACGAAGTTTGTGTGGAATGAGGAGCGTGAGAAGAGTTTCGAAGAGTTAAAGAAACGACTTGTGATAGCTCCAATACTTACATTGCCATCGGGGACAGGAGGTTACCAAATATATAGTGATGCTTCTAAGAAGGGCTTGGGGTGTGTTTTAATGCAACACGGTAAGGTGATTGCTTATGCTTCTAGACAGCTTAAACCTTATGAAGTGAATTACCCCACTCATGATTTGGAGTTGGCAGCAGTAATCTTTGCCTTAAAAATTTGGAGGCACTATTTGTATGGAGAGACTTGTGATATCTTCACCGATCATAAGAGTCTTAAATACATTTTCACTCAGAAGGAGCTTAACATGAGACAGAGGCGTTGGTTAGAGTTTCTAAAAGATTATGATGCCAGAATTCAGTATCACCCGGGCAAAGCGAATGTGGTTGCAGATGCTCTTAGCCGAAAGAGTTCAGGGAGTGTAGCAGCCCTTATTACACAACCTCAGCTTATTGCGGATATGGAGCGACTAGAGTTGGAGTTGTATGTGCAAGGTTCAGATGGGCATTTAGCAGGTATGAGAGTGGAGCCCTCTCTTATCTCGCGGGTTAAAGAAGCTCAAAAAAAAGATGGGGAGTTGTGGGCAATGGCATATAATTTGGAGGAAGGCAAACAAACCGAGTTCTGTATTGATGAACATGGTGTGATTTGGTTGGGTAGACGGTTGTGTGTGCCGTTAGATTCCACTATTCGGGAAGCAGTATTGGCTGAGGCTCATAGTTCACCATTTTCTATTCATCCGGGTTCTACGAAGATGTACAGAGATTTAAAGGAGAATTTTTGGTGGAATGGGATGAAACGAGATGTAGCTGAATATGTTGGGAAGTGTCTCATTTGTCAACAAGTGAAGATAGAACATCAACGAGCTAGTGGTTTGCTGCAACAGTTAGACATTCCAGTTTGGAAGTGGGAAAATATCACAATGGATTTTGTGACTGGGTTGCCAAAGACTTTCAGAAAGAATGATGCCATTTGGGTTGTGGTGGATCGTTTGACCAAATCTGCACACTTCTTGGCTATCCATGAAGGTTACTCGGTGGACAGGTTGGCACAGATCTTTCAGCAGGAGATTGTGAGACTTCATGGTACTCCAGTGTCAATTGTTTCAGATCGGGACCCACGGTTCACTTCACGTTTCTGAAAAGGGTTTCAGCGAGCTTGGGGCACTCGACTTAATTACAGTACTGCTTTTCATCTACAGACTGATGGACAATCTGAGAGGACTATCCAGACTTTGGAGGAAATGTTAAGGTCGTGTGCACTGGAGTGGTCAGGTAATTGGGATGATTACTTGAGCCTAGTTGAGTTTGCTTATAACAACAGCTGGCATGCAAGTATTGGAATGGCTCCGTTTGAGGCATTATACGGTAGAAAGTGTCGGGCACCAACTTGTTGGGATGAGGTTGGTGAGAAGGCCATAGAAGGGCCTGAGTTAGTTCAAATTACTACGGAGAAGGTAGCGGTGGCTAAGGAAAAATTACGGTTGGCTCGATCACGACAGAAGAGTTACGCTGATAAGCATAGGAGGACGTTAGAGTTTGAACCTGGCGAGCATGTGTTTTTAAAAGTTTCTCCTTGGAAGGGCATTCGACGATTTGGGTTGAAAGGAAAACTTAGTCCGCGTTATATTGGTCCCTTTGAGATTTTGGAAAGAGTTGGTGAGGTTGCATATCGGTTAGCTTTGCCTCCACAGCTAGCTCATGTGCATAATGTATTCCACGTGTCGGTGTTGAGGAGTTATAATTATCATCCATTGCATGTAGTGCAATATCCATTCGATAAAATTCGGGGTGATCTTACTTGTAAGGAGCAAGCCGAGGCGATTTTGGATCGTCAAGAGAGGATTATGAGAAGGAAGACAATTCCGTTTGTTAAGGTTTTGTGGAGGAACCATTCGGAGCGGGAAGCTACTTGGGAGATGGAAGAGTCTATTCGAGCGGAGTATCCGCATCTCTTTGAAAATTAGGTACGTTCCATTCTTTTGATTCCGGGGACGGAATCCTTTTTAAGGGGGAGGTGATGTAATACCCTGTAAAAATAAAAATAAAAATAAAATAAAATAAAAGTATTTAGGAAACCTTTAAAATATTTTAATTGGGCTTTTCTTATGTTTGGGTCAACCTATTAATTAAAATTATGTGGGCTTTTGGTAATTAAGGAATAAGTTTAATTTAAGAAAATTTGGGCCTTAAAACGAATTAAGTCCAATTAAAAATTTGTACTATTAAAATTAAGAGGGTTGTAAAATATATTAATTAATAAATAAAGAAAACGTAAGTCAGTTTTTATGTAACGTAACTTTGTGTCTGATAAAAAAAAAATAATATATATCATGAAACGTTTACCGTTAAAACCGAGAGAGAGAGAAGTGTTGAAGAAGCAATAGAAGGAGACTTGCTGCGCTGCGCTAGAATCAGAACAAAGGATTCAAACATTTGTTTGGTTTTCTTCCTATTACTTGGTGAGTCATTAAAATAATGAAATATATATATACTATTGTGGGAACATGGATTTGACGTATGGCTTTTGGAAAAGTTGAGAATTTTTATTAAGTAATGGTATTGGTGTGTTAATATATTTGTAAAGCTTTCTGCTGATTCGAGCATCTATCATATACTGGAAGGATAGGAATTAATTTATTAATAAAATGATTGTGATGCATGCTTAGTTATTTGGATTGTAGAGTCTTGATATGCGTGTATATATATGTTATGCATGAATTGCTTTATGTGTTAACTTGTAATTTCCAAGAGTCATAAACCTGTAAGTTTCCAATTGATGAAATTTTTATGTATTGTGTAAACTTTTGTCACACTTTATTTGGAACGAAATGCAGTGCATATATTTATATTTGTTTAATTTGTCTTTGGAATTATAACATTATGGTAATAATAAAATTAAGATTTATATAAAAATAAATAAATTAAACATGAATATAATTGATTAATGCATGTTTCACTAAATGAATATGAAACATATATAGGTCCGGAATGTTAATATTATGAGATATCATGTTTGGCCAAATTGATAATTAAGTTGTATAAAATTTTGTATACTGTTGTAAATTTAAATGTATATGTATATGGTAATTTGCTAAGTTATAATATTATATAACAAAGGTTATATTATGGTATTATTTTAGTAAGTGACTTTATATTAAAATGTATCTTTTGACTACAAAATGTATTTTTAATATATTTTTACATAAAGGTAATTTATTAAAAATGATAATTAACTGTATTAAATTATTATGTTTTTTAGATCGGACCGAAGGAGTTAACGAACTTTAATTGGAATTTTAATTGGGTATTACATTACTGATTCCAGGTACGGATTCCGTACTCCTTCAGCGATATTCTTATTAAATTTAATTAGTTCATTTAGTTCCTCGTTTCGAATTTCATTATTAGTTCACATGTTTGTTCCTTGTGAAATTAATATGATAGCTTCATGTTGGCGTTACATAGATTTATTTTGTACTCTTTGTATTATTAAATCAAGTGTAGTGATTATTTTTGGATTCCATAGAATGTACATGTTAATTTATTTTGGGGATTTGGTATTGATTCGTTTCAGCTTAACATGTACACTTAGAACCCTTTTGTGGGTATTATGTCGCATTCGTTGTGGCATGATATCTTTATTAGATTATACCGTAGGGTATACCTGAGCTATAACCACCTGTGGGGGTACCACAGGCATGTCTCTTGGCACCGAGGCATGACACCTTCCGTGGCGGTGTGATCAGTCCACGGCGTCTCCATTTTGTGTTTGGTGGGCGATGGCCAAATTTGGTGTTTTGTTGTGGGAGGCGTATGGGTCGACCCTAGTTTTTGTTCTATTCTGTTATGCGGTTTGGTGATGTTTGTGCCAAACACACCTTCCGATTTTTCATGCATTTGGACTCGCGATCCAATGTGTGATTTGCCTGTGCGGCATTATTTTGCCTTCGTGGCATTATTTTGTTTGCGTGGCATTATTTGACTTGCCTATGTGACAAGATATATTTCTGTTATATTTTGAGCTCGGTATGAAATAACACCCAGCCCTTTGATTCAGCCAATTATTTCGTTGTGTTAGTTATGTTCGTTTCAGTTCAGTTAATGGCATTATTTGTTTCAGTTCTTTATTTTGTTCTCTATATCCGTACTGGGCATTTGGCTCATGCTGTGTTTTTCTTCCAGCAGGTAATTAGGGGGATCGTGGGCAAGTGTGATGAGAGCTCCCTTTATCCAGTGGCTTAGATATATTTTGTTTAGGCTGTGCTACATTGCTTTTGATTTGGAGTTGTAATAACTATTCTAGATTATGGTTTGAACTAGTTTGGTATTTATTATCGTTTGACTTGTGGAGTTTATCAGTTATTAAAGTTTTCATTTTAGCAAAATAGAGCTTTTGATTTATTTTATAGTTTTGTTATGTTTTGTGGGTAACCTCTCTTTCTATTTTGGAAAGGGGGTGTTACATATTTTCATCGCAAAATATAACATGACTCAATTGATATGTGATTAGATTTCAAGAATGTGATTAGCAGGGTGAATTGTTGGATGTCTAGGCACTTCATATGAAAATTAGATTCACGTTTCTAGGATAATTTATATATTAATGGAGTTTGAGATTTGGACCACAAATACATGACGTAACGAAGAACAATAAACATAAAATAAAAGAATCGCCATTTTAAAAATACAAGAGTAATTTTTTTACTTTTTATAATATCTTAACATTTTGGAATAAATAAGGTAAAATTGATCTTGTAACCATGAATCCTTGTGCCTTGTATGGGAACCGAAAATTTTCTCAAAAGGGAAAAAGGAGGGATAAAGTGTGAAAGAATAGCTTTGTGTCTTGGTAAACTAAACAGAAAGTACAAACTCCATAAGACTCCATACGAGACGATGAAATTTATCCAAAGTCTTGTTATATGTTCATAAACTAAATTAACTGTTTTTCCCAAATTAAGTCTTTCTTTATGTAGATAAATTAAAGTTAATATTTGTTTTTAGTATCTTCTTGTAACAACTATCTTTTGTGTTTCGGTGATTTATTGTATCATTTTGGGGTCCAATCAGTTGTCTTGTCATTATTTTCCTTTGAGTTGTTTTAAGAATAGCTAAGCTCGTTCACATTGTTGTGCGGAAGCGTGCGAAATCAAAGTAGAAATGATCATACACACAGAAACACAAATATTTACGTGGTTCGGCAAATCGCCTACTCCACGAGGTAGCACACTGATATTCTATATTGGAGAAGTTTACAAACTGAGGGATGGATTACAATGAGATGATACATGGGTTTATATAGGATAGCATAACACATCAATATGGACTTTGATACATCTCTATCATAATTATGTGCTCCAATTTCAACTAGGATTTAATGTCCGCCGAATGCCACCGAAAGCGAGCCACCCACCAACTACCAACCACTGCCAAGCCATTAACCAACAATCTCCACCTTGGCGAACTTTCAGGGATTTGTGCTACCTCCAATGCACCCTTAGGTGCCAAAAACTCTAGAGATATTGACCAAGTTCAAACAGTGTTGGAACTTGATCCCTGAAACCACCTTTGTTAGCATATCTGCAGGATTATTTGCAGTCCCAATTTTCTGAAGTAGAATGTCGCCTTCTTCTACTATTTCTCGAACAAAGTGGTACCGTACGTCGATATGTTTGGTGCGACCATGATGAACTTGGTTCTTTGCCAGACATATGGCACTTTGACTGTCATAGAAAACCTCGATGTTTTCCTGACCGATTCCCAAATCCCTGACCAAATTGTGAAGCCAAATAGCTTCCTTAATTGCATCTGTGATCGCCATGTACTCTGCCTCTGTAGTAGACAAAGCAACAGTTGACTGTAGCGTTGATCTCCAACTCACTGGTCCGCCTGCCATAGTAAACACATAACCAGTAGTTGATCGACGCTTATCTAGATCACCAGCATAGTCAAAATCGACGTATCCAACTAGAAGATTGACAACGGTATTGTCTCTCTCGAACTTCAAACCGATATCTACAGTACCTTAAATATATCGTAGAATCCACTTCACTGCTTGCCAGTGACCTTTGCCAGGATTGTGCATATATCGGCTTACCATGCTGATAGCATGTGAAATGTCTGGTCTTGTACACACCATTGCATACATCAGGGCCCCAACAGTATTGGCATACGGGACAATGTTCATCTGCTGTTGTTCGTCATCTGTACTTGGAGACATGGATGCACTAAGTTTGAAGTGTGGGGCTAAAAGGGTGCTTACTGGTTTAGTCTTATCATCGATACCAAATCTCTGTAGTACATTCTTCAGATACCGAGTCTGCGTCAAACAAACTGTCCCTTTTACCCTGTCTCTCTTGATTTCCATTCCAAGAATCTTCTTGGCATCTCCAAGATCCTTCATCTCGAACTCTGAGTTTAGCTGAGCCTTCAGCTTGTCGATCTCCACCTTGCTCTTAGATGCGATTAACATATCATCCACATATAAGAGCAGATAGACAAATGTACCGTCTTGGAGTTTCTTCAAATAGACACAGTGATCAAACTGACTGCGTGTGTACCTTTGATTCTTCATAAAGCTGTCAAACCGCTTGTACCATTGTCGGGGTGACTGCTTTAAACCATATAGTGACTTGTTTAACTTGCAAGCCCAGTTCTCATGTCTGGGAACTTTGAATCCATCTAGCTGAGACATATAAATCTCCTCGTCTAAAGTTCCATGGAGAAATGCAGTTTTGACATCGAGTTGAGCTAGCTCGAGATCAAACTGTGCAACCAAAGCTAGTAATAGGCGAATAGACGAATGCTTAACAACAGGTGAGAATATCTCATCGTAGTCTATTCCTTCCCTTTGAGCATAACCTTTTGCTACCAGTCTAGCTTTGTACCTGATGTTGTCTTTTCCTGGAGCACCTTCCTTCTTAGCGTAGACCCATTTGCAGCCAATCGCCTTCTTGTCTTTTGGAAGTGAAACCAACTTCCAAGTCTGATTCTGATGAAGAGATTGCATTTCTTCATCCATTGCTGCTTTCCACATATGTTGTTCCGTACTAAGCACAACTTCTTTGTAGTTGTACGGAATGTCAGCTTCAGTTATGGGAAGTGCAAATGCTACCATATCAGTATATCGAGTAGTATCCGAATATTTCTTTTCGGTCTCCTGGTGACAACAGATTCTTCATGCTGGTTGGTCTCTTGTAGCGGTACTTGTGTTGGTACCTCTTTCTCAACGGAGCTGTCATCCTGATCGTCAAAGTCATCTTCAGGACGATCGACTGTTTGAGTAGATTTTTCTGGAGTTATAGGATTATCTAACTCCACCTGGTTCTGATTCTCCTTTTCTATTGTTGTCTGTTTTAACATAACAGACTCGTCAAAGGTAACATCTCGACTTATCACGATTTTCTTTGACTCATGGTTTCACAGACGGAATGCTTTAACTCCTTCACTAAAACCCATGAAAACAGCTTTCTTGACTCTAGGATCCAGTTTTGATTCATTCACATGAAAATATACAGGACACCCGAATATATGTAGATGATCATAATCAAAAACGGGTTGTCCAGACCATACCTCCTTGGGAGTTTTTTCATCCAGTGCTGAAGCAGGAAGTCTGTTGATGATAAAAGAGGCATATGACAAGGCTTCTGCCCAAAAAGCTTTGCTCAATCCGGATTGGGATAACATGCATCGAACCTTATCAATCAAGGTACAATTCACTACACCATTTTGTTGCGGTGTGCCTGGTACAGTAAAATGTCTGATTATCCCTTCATTCTGACAGACTTTCTGAAATGGATCTGACTTGTATTCCCCTCCATTATCAGATCTGAGCCTCTTGATTTTCTTGCCAGTCTGGGTTTCTGTTGAGCGGAATCGGCACCTATAAAAAGCACGCGATTCCGAGTTCATTTGAATGAACAATAACGCGCAAGTATACGCGGTCAACAAGTAATATAATGAAAGTAAGTTATCGATCCCACGAGGAGTTATGATTAATATAAGCAAAGTATTAAAAGTAAATCAACTTGGTTCTAATTCGGCGAAGAGGTTTTTGGGTTTTTGGTAAGAAGAAATGTAAATAACAATTAACTAACTAATACCGACTGAAATTCAATAGGACACAAGCTAGGATTGCAATTTCCCCCAAAGTAAGCTCAATCATATAAATCTCTTGAATTACATGGACACAGTGAATAGCTAACCGAGAATTCATTATAGCGTTTATATGTCTCTTTCGATAACATATAAACATATCCTATCTAAATCTGTCGATTCAGACAGGAACACCCAAGCAAAGCAATTCACCATATGTCTATGAGAATTAACAATAGCGAGGATTTCAAGCACAGATTCTCCCATTGGCTACACATGGCACAAAGGTATATGTCTATCCTTTATACAAATTATGCATTCAATCCTAAGAGCAAATACATACATACGTCATCATATCCTTGGCCATCCCACTATACTCCATCTATCAATTTCATATAGGGTACCAAATCAATTACTATGTCTAGCAATTAATACATGAATAACTAAATATGACAAACCAACCACAAATGCCAAACAATCATCCAAGAGAGATATAATCAATCAAAATCACACAATGGGTTCCATTACAATCCTAGAATGGAAATTTAGTTCATTACAAGGAAACTAAATCCCACCAACAAGACATTCATCAAATCATAGAGAACAAAATCAAAGGAAAAGGAAGGAAAGAGAAAACCAAATGGGAATCCAATCTCCAAGCTCAATCCTTCAATCCAAGCTCTCCAATCCTTGATTCAAGCCTTGTTATTGATGATCCAAGCATGAACCCAGCCGCCTCCCTCTCTCTCTTGAAGAGAAAATTGAAAGATATCCAAGATTAGGGCTCAAAATGACTTTAAAAAGGCTAAAAATCGCGAACTGGTCGGGTCCGGGCACTGCGGCGCTGCCCTGGAGCGCTGCGGCGCTCAAACACACTGATTTGGCAGTCCCCAGGACCGCTGCGGCGGTGGAAACCACCGCTGCGGCGGTAGGCTTAATTTTGGTTTTTGGACTGCTGCAGCCTCCTTCCGTGTTTTGGGCATATCTTCTTCATACGAACTCCGATTGAGGTGATTCAAGATGTTCTGGAAAGTAGACTCGTAGACCTACAACTTTCGTTCTTAACAAAATTGAAGATTCGGAAATGATCAAGGCCAAAATTGGACGTTAATTGGCTGTTGCGTAAACGGAGCGCAGAAAATGCGAACCGGGCAATTCCAAGCCTTGATCCACCAAGCCCTTATTATAATTCCTACAAAATGAAATAGAAACACATAAAAGCAATACAACACCACATACAACTAAACAAACCATTAACATATAAATTACGAATAAATTACAGAAAACGACTTAGAATACATAAAATACTTAAACATGATCTAAAACACCATATTATACAATAACATACAAACACATATAAAATCACCTAAAACACTTAAAGATCCACAAATTATCAAGCTTAAATGTATTTAATTCATAGGTATAAAACCCACTCATCAAATACCCCCAAACTTAAACATTTGCTTGTCCTCAAGCAAAACAAAGACCCACTAAATAAAGCAAAATAACTAAATAAGTAGACAAAATAAAAAAATTCTACTAGTTAAAAATCACAGGAAATTACTTGAAGAATCACAAATTATCAAAGTCAGGAGTACTTTAAGCAAACATATAACATTAAATAACCAAAATACCTCCAAACTTAAACATTTGCTTGTCCTCAAGTAAAACAAAGACAAACTAAATAAACAAAAACAATAAACTTGAGCAAAGAGTTAATAAGACAACCAAATTTGGCCTAATGGATTATTTCAAGTTATAATTACAAGAAAATTTCAAAACATTGCAAAGTCTAGAATTTTAACTCACATATTAGACATACTATACTAATGACCCCCGTGTGTGTGTGAACCATTTACAACAAACTAATCATCACCCAGAGGGGTTCTTGTAGACAAATTTCCTTAATAAAGAAATCTAAAACTTAAAACAACATGCATAATGCATCACTCTATACTAGTCCCAGCAGATAAGTCAAAACAAAATTAATCTTGACATGTGCAATGTCTCATTCCATTAGGCTATACAGAGTTACCCATTTAACGAGCGTTTGGCTAATGACTCCCAAACCAGTTGGCTTTAGGGCATTAGGTGTAAAGACACCCCTAAGAGCCTATTAACTCGAGCAACAAAGGCCACAAAACTCGACTAGTCAAGTAATTTATTCTATTTATTAACATCTTTGTTTTTTTTTTCTCTTTTTTTTTTTTTTAAAAATAAAAAATAAAAAAATGTGAGTGCGTTTTACGCTCCATCTCACGCTATAGACAAATCAAACATGAGAAATCGTTTCGAGTGATGCATATACGAGTTTTAAAGTAAAAGATTATCTCAATAAGCATGCAGTCAAATACACCGCCTCTAAGCAAATAATCAATTCATTATAAACGGATATGTGCTCAAAGAAAAAGGGATCACAAGTAATGTAAAAATCAACAGTAAGTCAAGCACACAGACGAAGCGACACTAATCAATTTTCTATGAGTTATAACTCAAATAATCACTTGCCTGATCCTTGATTATGGTTCAATAAAATTAACATCATGCTCAAGAGACTCACAAATATACTATAACGACTCAAAAACAAAAACAAAAACAAAACAACATATATTAAACAACACATAAACGAACCCAATTTCGTATGGAATACGATTGCACTTAGCATGTGCAACAAGCCGTTAAACCCCGAGGTTGCCCAAGAGGACGAGTTTTGTCTCGTGAGGGTTTGCAGAGAATATACCCACAAAATTCAAAATACAAAAATTAACAAAAATCTTTTTAGCATTTTTTTTTATTATTATTATTTTTTTATTTTTATTTTTTTCAAACATGCATACTTAATTAACAAATTAAACTATCATGCAACAAAAATTAACTATCATGCAATCCTAGTCCAGACAACAAGAAAAACATCAATGCAGAATAAGCATGCAACTACCCCCAAACTTAAACTCCACATTGTTCGCAATGTAAGATAAGGAAATACAAAATAGAGGAACTTCCCTGAACATGACTCAGGCATGGACCTCATCATCAGGAGAGTCTGGAGGATAGTCAGGAGAAAGCATAAGTCGCTCCGAGATTAAGGCTTTGTTGGCCTCATTGTTGCCAAAACGCCAGCGATCATAAGTTGGTGCCGCCCGAGAACTTTCATCCGTCCTTGCTCTTTTTGGTCCCATTTCGATGCACTGTACTCCCAAGAAGATATCCCAAGTGATGATTGAAGAAATCTATAGGCAACCCAAATTTTTCTCTTTGAGGAATTTTGTCAAACACCTGGCGTGCGATCTAAATTTGCACAAATTGGACATGACCTCTCCCAAACATGAATTAGCCACCCAAATTGAGGGTTTATCAATACTGCACAAAGCCCACAACAACTTCCCCAATCCACAGTCAAAACATCCACATAAAATGACACAATTGAGAAGAGAGAATAAATGGTGGTTTGGATCCTCAATGTGGCTTGGGATTGGAAGGTATTGCAATTGGGTGCAAGAATCAGATGGGAGTGATGGTTGGAAGAGTTTAAGGAAGCAAGGCTTTTGAGAGGGAATGCCGAGCAAGCTGGTTGCGTTCATGATGCTAGGAAATAAACCCCGACTAGGGTTTATAAAAAAAAATTCTGAGTTTTTGAACGACCGCTGCAACGGTAGCAGGGCACCGCTGCAGCGGTGAAACATTCTGCTTAACAAAAAATTAACTCCTGAAGACAACCGCTGCGGCGGTAGCAGGGCACCGCTGCGGCGGTCAAAGCTGCTGCCAGAAATTTTTTTCCTGTTCAACTGATTCCACATTGAGGCATTGCTTTGATAGTACCTGAAAGTTTTACATAGATTTATCAAAAACTAGATAACTAATCACACTTTTAACTCAAAAACATAGAAACTGCAATTAGTAATAAAGCTAATTTAATTTTAATTTTTTTTTTTTTAAATATAAATATAATTATACTAATATACTATATCAAAAGTATTTAGCCCATCAAACTAAAGCAAAAATGACTAAATATAAAAAATAATAACATGAATTAAATTAAACATTTGGGGTGCCTCCCAAACAGCGCTTGAGTTATAGTCCTCAGCCGGACTACTCCCTGTTCAATCCGGATTACGCGCGAAGATGGTCACATCATGCTGCCTTTTAGTTATTTCCTTTCGTTCGTCGGCGTGTGTGTATGATTTAAGCCCTCCGAACTTGAATTTCGTCAGGTCCTCCTCTTCTTCCGCGAATTCAATCCGGAAGCATTCCACAAAATTTTTAATAGGATGCAAGAACTGCACAAGAGGCACACTCGAGCCTTGCATCAAAACAGTAGACTCCCTTGCTTGATCATCACCATCCAATTTTTCTTTTCCCACGTCATCTTCCATAACCGGATGCGAACACATCTCATCATCACCAACTTCAACGTGGAATTCCTCACCACCTTCTAGTAAATCATCCCAACACTCCTCTTTACCCACTATTTCAAGGTTAGACTCTACGACGCAAGGTAAAGCATCTTGTGGGCTACAATTGATAGTGCTTGTGAGTTGTTCCACATGCTTAGTAAGAATTTGAATTGATGAATCTCGATTGCTCATTCTCATCTCAATTTTTTCTATGTAGTTGACAAAGAGCTCCTCCAACTTAGATTCATCCTCTTCTTGTGGTGGAGGTTGAGATGAGAGCATATGTGTGTTCATTGCCATCTCGTCTTGCTCAATGGTTGTGGTAAGGTTTTCCTCAAATCTCAAATATTCTTCTTCTTGTTGTCTCTTTTCATTTTTCTCTATCAATGCGGCAAGAAGACTCTCCACATTAGAATATTGCTCTTGCGGTGGTGGAGGCTCATATGAGACTTTAGGTTGGTTTGAAATCCATGGATCAAACGGTTGGACATGATTGTTGTTGTCCCATGAAGAGTCTGGATGATAATGCGATTCTCGATGATAATAGCTTGGGGAGTAATTGGACTCCTGTTGATTGTAAGCATTTTGAATAGGTTGACCACCGAAAGGATCAACCGTACCTGTAAAAGTCTCAACTCGTGCAGCCATTAGTTCCATAAGTGCATCCATATCAAGCAAATGAAATAAAAACAATAAACAAAAGAAAAATCGCCTAAATTAAAACTAAGAAGACAAAAATTAATATTTACAAAATATTATTCACTAACTCCCCGGCAACGGCGCCAAAAACTAGTTGAGCGGAATCGGCACCTATAAAAAGCACGCGATTCCGAGTTCATTTGAATGAACAATAACGCGCAAGTATACGCGGTCAACAAGTAATATAATGAAAGTAAGTTATCGATCCCACGAGGAGTTATGATTAATATAAGCAAAGTATTAAAAGTAAATCAACTTGGTTCTAATTCGGCGAAGAGGTTTTTGGGTTTTTGGTAAGAAGAAATGTAAATAACAATTAACTAACTAATACCGACTGAAATTCAATAGGACACAAGCTAGGATTGCAATTTCCCCCAAAGTAAACTCAATCATATAAATCTCTTGAATTACATGGACACAGTGAATAGCTAACCGAGAATTCATTATAGCGTTTATATGTCTCTTTCGATAACATATAAACATATCCTATCTAAATCTGTCGATTCAGACAGGAACACCCAAGCAAAGCAATTCACCATATGTCTATGAGAATTAACAATAGCGAGGATTTCAAGCACAGATTCTCCCATTGGCTACACATGGCACAAAGGTATATGTCTATCCTTTATACAAATTATGCATTCAATCCTAAGAGCAAATACATACATACGTCATCATATCCTTGGCCATCCCACTATACTCCATCTATCAATTTCATATAGGGGTACCAAATCAATTACTATGTCTAGCAATTAATACATGAATAACTAAATATGACAAACCAACCACAAATGCCAAACAATCATCCAAGAGAGATATAATCAATCAAAATCACACAATGGGTTCCATTACAATCCTAGAATGGAAATTTAGTTCATTACAAGGAAACTAAATCCCACCAACAAGACATTCATCAAATCATAGAGAACAAAATCAAAGGAAAAGGAAGGAAAGAGAAAACCAAATGGGAATCCAATCTCCAAGCTCAATCCTTCAATCCAAGCTCTCCAATCCTTGATTCAAGCCTTGTTATTGATGATCCAAGCATGAACCCAGCCGCCTCCCTCTCTCTCTTGAAGAGAAAATTGAAAGATATCCAAGATTAGGGCTCAAAATGACTTTAAAAAGGCTAAAAATCGCGAACTGGTCGGGTCCGGGCACTGCGGCGCTGCCCTGGAGCGCTGCGGCGCTCAAACACACTGATTTGGCAGTCCCCAGGACCGCTGCGGCGGTGGAAACCACCGCTGCGGCGGTAGGCTTAATTTTGGTTTTTGGACTGCTGCAGCCTCCTTCCGTGTTTTGGGCATATCTTCTTCATACGAACTCCGATTGAGGTGATTCAAGATGTTCTGGAAAGTAGACTCGTAGACCTACAACTTTCGTTCTTAACACAATTGAAGATTCGGAAATGATCAAGGCCAAAATTGGACGTTAATTGGCTGTTGCGTAAACGGAGCGCAGAAAATGCGAACCGGGCAATTCCAAGCCTTGATCCACCAAGCCCTTATTATAATTCCTACAAAATGAAATAGAAACACATAAAAGCAATACAACACCACATACAACTAAACAAACCATTAACATATAAATTACGAATAAATTACAGAAAACGACTTAGAATACATAAAATACTTAAACATGATCTAAAACACCATATTATACAATAACATACAAACACATATAAAATCACCTAAAACACTTAAAGATCCACAAATTATCAAGCTTAAATGTATTTAATTCATAGGTATAAAACCCACTCATCAGTTTCAATCATCTTCTTCCATTTGAGGAAGATATTCAGAACTTCATCCTTGTGATTCATGGTGTATACCCAGACATACCTGGAAAAGTCATCAATAAAAGTTACAAAGTAATGTTTACCTCCCAATGAAGCATTTCTGGAAGGCCCCCAAACAACAGTGTGAACATAATCCAGTGTTCCTTTTGTACGATGCATGGCAGTGCCGAACTTGACTCGTGTCTGCTTTCCCAAGACACAGTGCTCGCAGAAGTCAAGTTTCCCACTCTTAGCACCTTTCAGTAGACCTTGTTTCACCAAATTCTGCAAGGCCTTTTCACCAACATGCCCTAAGCGCATGTGCCATAGTCGTGAAGTATCAGATGAATTTACTTCTTCGATATAGTTGGAGACATATGCTTTCCCGGAGACTGTGTGGCCGTCGAGGAAATACAAATTTCTTTCTTGTATTCCCTTCATAGCTAAGAATGCACCGCGTACAACTTTCAGAGCTCCACCTTCTATGGTAACCTTGTAACCACTAGAGTCAAGAACCCCTAGAGATATCAGGTTTTTTTTTCAGATCAGGGACATACCTAACGTCTGTCAGTTGTCTGATTATACCATCGTGCATCTTCAAGCGTACAGTTCCAATACCTTTTGTTCGGCAGGCATTGCCATTTCCCATTAGGACAAGACCTCCATCAATGTCCTCGAAACTTGAGAACCATTGTCGATTTGGACACATGTGGTAGGAACATCCAGAATCTAGAATCCATCTATCAGACGGATTAACTGAGGAAGAAACAGAGAATGCTGAGTCATCTGCATCATCAGCCTTTCGTGCCACATTCGCATTAGACTTGTCTTTGTTCGGACAATCTTTCTTCCAATGCCCTTTCTCGTGACAATAGGCACACTCATCCTTTGCCGGACGCCTCCGAGAAGATCCCCTTGACTTTGAATGTGATCTGCCTCGCTCATTAGATCCGTCAGATTTTCTATTGTTCGTCCTGCCTCGGGCAACAGTCAGAGCTTCTGGTGTCGAGTTTCTATGATCATCTTGATCTTTTTTTCGGTACTCGTTATTCACCAAAGCATTTAAAACATCCATGAATTTAACCTCATCTTTACCATATAACAGAGTCGTGGTTAAATGATCATATGTTTCAGGCAGAGAATTTAACAATAGCAGAGCTTTATCTTCATCTGTAATCTCAACATCTAGATTTTGCAAATCGGCAAGTATTTTGTTGAAATTATCAAGATGCTCAATCATAGGCGTACCTATCTTGAAATGGAATCGAAAGAGCTTCTTTTTCAGGTAGAGCCGATTCTCTACGCTCTTCGTCATGTACTTATCTTCTAGCTTCTTCCAAAGACTTGAAGCCATTGTCTCTTTCATGACAAAATACTTTTGATCTTTGGCGAGACACAATCGAATTGTGCCACAGGCTTGACGGTTAACATATTTCCAATCATCATTAGAAATATTACCCGGTTTAGATCCCAGTGCAATATCGGATCCTTCACGGAATAACAGATCCAGAACTTCGCATTGCCACATGCCGAAGTTGTTCGTGCCGTCAAATTTCTCAATATCAAACTTCACATTTGACATTGAGCTTCTCTGCCAAGTGTTGCTAGTGGATGCTGGGGTTTCCTCAGTTCTCTCTTCGCCTTTTGAACCATCCATCGTGCTTCAAAACAGACTTTCAAAGCTTAACTAAGTAACAACAGTACTTTAGGAGAGGAATTAGTAGAAACGGATGGCACGATTGCGTCCGGAATGGTCCAAAACCTTGGAAATGATACTGAGTTTGTCCAAAACGGACTTAAAACGAGCTCAAACTGACCAAAAAACCAAAAACGGTTAAACTGAGGAATATTCCGTTAAAGATAACGAAATATTCTGGACGCCGTTTGCTGATGTCACTGCCCACAGTGCTGATGTCACCGGACCGGGTCGGATCTGGGTCGGGTCAATGGGTCGGATCTGGGTCGGATGGGTCGGGTCGACCCACGGGTACCTTCTTCTTCGCCCGAATCTGCAAAAAATTCAGAAACAAAAATGGCAGTTTGACCGCTACTTTGACCGAGATTTCTGGGAGCATACGATGTCCGATGGACACGCCGTTTCTTCCGTTGGACTCCTGACGACGGG
The DNA here is from genome assembly GCA_947179155.2 of Hedera helix. Classification (NCBI taxonomy): domain Eukaryota; kingdom Viridiplantae; phylum Streptophyta; class Magnoliopsida; order Apiales; family Araliaceae; genus Hedera; species Hedera helix. Next base: position 40,138,903 of record OX359280.1, read on the forward strand.
GGCTATCTCCTGGTATGATCAAAACAAAATTTCAAACACTTTGATTTTCGGGTGGTTTGAACAACCTTGGCTCTTGATACCAATTTGTTGTGCGGAAGCGTGCAAAATCAAAGTAGAAATGATCATACACACAGAAACACAAATATTTACGTGGTTCGGCAAATCGCCTACTCCACGAGGTAGCACACTGATATTTTATATTGGAGAAGTTTACAAACTGAGGGATGGATTACAATGAGATGATACATGGGTTTATATAAGATAGCATAGCACATCAATATTGTAAGACCCCGAATTTTATGAAATACAAAATTTAATTTTTCTTCATATATATTTTTTTTTAAAACAGTAAGTGGTTAAATTAACAAAATTGAAAGTTAAGGATGTTATGTGCAAATTTTATTTTGTCGGACAATATTCGCTTTGTCGGGGAATATTCGTTTGGTCGGGGAATATTCGTGCCGTACGACGGCGCCGAAATAATAAATTATTGGTGGACCCCACAACGGAATATTTGTCGGATATAGAAAACGACAGAAGTAACCTTTTTAAATAAAAATAGTCAACGGAACTGTTAAAATACCGGTGATAAAAGAATAGTAGCATACGGTAGTTTATGGTATTTTCTGAAGCACACGGTACTCTACAGTAACACACGGTATTGCATAGTGTCTCATATTTTTTGTCTGATAATTGACACCGTAACTGTTACGCATCATTTCATCGATAATTGTCACTGCATAATATTTTATATTATCAATTCAATAATTGTTGTTACACAGTATTTTGCATTATTGATTTAATAATTGTCATTACACTGTATTTTATATCATTGAGTCAATAATTGTTGTTGCACTGTTTTTAAAATTATTGAACCTAATAATTGTCACAGTAACATATGCACAGTAATTCACATTATTGAATCAATAATTGTCATTACACAGTAACGTATGCTTTATTTTATATTATTGTTATCTCTATTATGATGTTATTTAAACAGTTGTATTTCATTAATTTATTGACTTGATATCTAAGAGCTAACTATACTGTATTTATAACAATTAGTCATAATAATTGAATTAATAAAGTTATTTGTTTATAATATAAAGTTAGGTGATTATTAGGTGATATGAAATGAATGGTGTAGATTAAAGTGTGAATTATTTTTGAATAATTGAATTGATTTGTTTATAATATAAAGTTAGGTGATTATTAGGTGATATGAAATGAATGGTGTAGATTAAAGTGTGAATTATTGTTGAATAATTAAATTGATTTGTTTATAATATAAAGTTAGGTGATTATTAGGTAATATGAAATGAATGGTGTAGATTAAAGATAATATAAAATTTGAAATGGATGGTGTAGATTAAAAGTTGATTTTTTAAATGAATGGTTTAGATTAAAGGAATGATAAGATTTTTGGCTATAAATAGAAGCCTTAACTTAAGGATTTTTCATAAACTTCCTTACTTGTTCTTTCTTTCTCTCTCTAAATACTTCTTATGAAAGTTCTCTCTAAGTGTGCTTAAGTCATCTTGAGTATTTGTGAAGATCTATAAGTATACGTGTAATCAACCTCATTTAAATCAATATCCAGTCACGTGTTGAGGTAAGGGATACCATCTTTTTCATCTTCCATTATTCAAACGTACTATGGTAAGGGATTATCATTATTTGATTCTCGATAATAATATTGTTTCTTCCTTACTCATAAGACGTGCCTTTTATTTCCATGTATTAAATTGTGGGAATAACCTTACGGAGCGGATTGCCGCCTGTTGGTGAATAACCTTTCGTATTCATTCATTATTAATCTCTGAGAATAACCTTACGGAGCGGATTGCCGCCTGTTTGGTGAATAACTCTTTGTACTCAAATTCTATTAAATTGTGGGAATAACCTTACGGAGCGGATTGCCGCATGTTTGGTGAATAACTCTTTGTACTCAAATTCTATTAAATTGTGGGAATAACCTTACGGAGCGGATTGCCGCCTGTTGGTGAATAACCCTTTGTATTAATTTCCTTCACCTTTTGTTAATCAAACCTGCTACGGTAAGGGATATTATTTTCTTTCATACTCCTAAATCGAAATTTATTATGGAACTATTGCTTCTATAATTCCTGAAAATATTATATGTTCCATAATAGTTGAACTTCATTATTTCAACTGAACCTTCCTATTTACGTGAACCTTTCTATTGAATTGTAACCGTTATTCTGAACTGTGGATCTTGAATATCATTTTTAAATTTCACTCCACATCATGTTGACAATTTGGACATTATTTGAATCTGTACAAAGTAAACTTCCGATACTTATTGTTATCCTATTTCTTCTGTTCATCATTTATATCATTCTAATCATCCAAAAATCAAGCTGTTGTGAATATCTGTGGCCGGGGGCACAGATGTGATATATTTGTTGAACAGATGATAGGTTAAAGGCGATATAATAGGTTAAAGGCGATACATCTGTTCGGTGTCTTTTATGGCACGTGGTGAATGTTCTCTTTGGCCCGTAGTGCAAAGATGAACTGTTGATTGGTATGATTATGACCAAAGGCTGAATCTGGTATAATCATGACCGTTGGTGCTATATTGAATATCTTTGGCCCGTAGTGCAAAGATGAACTGTTGATCTGCATGATTATGATCAGGAACTGTGAATTTGTATTATCTTGACTAATGATATTTCAGATGATAAAAGTTGATGATGTTTTTCCTAAAAAGAGAACCGAGTGGACATTATAGTCTGCATTATTCTTCTAATAGATTACTCATTCCGCTGCTATTATTGATCTGAACGTTGTTTAAGAATTTAACTGCAGTTTTTGATTTAAACCTTGTAGTCTATTGTATTCTATCAAGAACTCAACTGTTGAAGGCTAATGATAATTTATTCGTCATTATCTTAGTCATGATATTTCTTACTGGGCTATTTGAGCTCACCCTTTCTTTTGTTCCATTGTTTTTCAACAGGAGATGAAAACATAACAGGGTCTAGCCGGGGAATGGAGTGAGGGTCCGAGGAATAGTTATCATAGTCTTCACGTTTTGTAAAATAGTGTGGCAATAATAGTGAAGACTTAGTTGTGTATTATTATACACTGTATTGTTGTACGTTGTGCTTTGTTGTAATAATTTTGTTGTAGTCTTTTGACGACTCAAGTTTGGGCTGTGTGGGCCCAGATTTGGGGGCGTCACAGTTGGCATCAGAGCTTAGGGATATGGTCTTTAATGGAGATCTGGGGTAGAACTAGGAGGGGAGAGACGAATAGAATCAGTCACTAGTGTGTCCTACCTAAAATAGATTTTATTATCTAATGAGTCGATTTGAATGTAGGAACATGAAGAGATGAGTCAGTTTATTTGAACTAACATTTATTTTGTGACCACAGTTAATTATGGCATCTGGAAATCAGGAGGTTAACTATGAAATTACCGAAACAAATGTAGCTGCAAAACAAGAGGCGACGAATAATCTTCTTACAAACTCAGAGTTGAATCATTTGCCTAAGGCAAAAATTATGCGTGTTCTATCCAGTAAGGATGAAGGTGAAAGCTCTGCTACAGTCGTTCCAGATCCATTCTTAGAAGCAATTAAAGGAAGTAACGAACTTGCGGAAATTATTGCCTTTAATTTACTCACTAATTGGGAGAGTGATATCACCTGGTTATGCTCTATAACAAAGGATCAGAATATATGGACTTTTCATATTAGTCTTTGGGATTTATGGTGTTCCAGCTATGATTTTCAAGATTATTTAAAAATGATGTTTCTATACTTTTGGGCGTTACAATTTAGAGGAATTCAGGTTAAGTTAGTCACTATCGTGGAAACTGCAGTCTATCGAAAACACTATTTTAATGGAAATCATTGGTACCTTACTACTGATGAAGTTGATGAACCCGAGAAACAGTTTGCTAGAAAATTATTCAGTGGTATTCCCATGGTTGAAATACGTGAAGATCCGAATGAAGTATTCGGGATTCAATTTGACGATAACAGTCAAGAAACCGAATGAGGTGATAACCGGTAAGCTATTCATAAATTCTCGTGAAGTCTATGCCATATTAGATACTGGCTCTATCCACTCTTTTATCTCACCTATATGTACTCAACGTTTAAATTTGACTATTGAAAACTTAAATCTTGTCTTATCAGTTGAAACCTCATTGGGAGAAATACCTATTACATTTACTATCTATAAATCTTGCCTAGTTCAAATCAACAACCTCACATTACCTGTTGACCTTATTTCTTTGGAGATGTGTGAATTTGATGTGATTTTAGGAATTGATTGGTTGACTACCCATCATGCTAAAATTGATTGTTTTCATAAGATTATTAGTTTTCATATTCCTAATCAACCTGTCATGCAAATTCAAGCAACTAAACCATTGAAATCTATAACTGTTATTTCTAGCCATAAAGCCATTCGTTTATTGAAAAACGGATGTCAAGCCTTTTTAGCTCATGTCACTGATTTGAACAAAAATACGTCAAACTTGAATGATATCCTCATTGTTAATGAGTTTTCTGACGTTTTTCCTGAGGAACTTCCTAGCTTACCCAAAACTGTGAAATTGAATTTTGTATTGATCTTGAACTCGGTACCAAGCCCATTTTCAAAGCCCCATACCGAATGGCTCCCATAGAATGCCAAGAGTTAAAAGTTTAATTATTAGATATTGGTATCATTCGTTCTAGTACAAAACTTATATCGAGCGAGGAATGCGAGAAAAGTTTCCAAGAACTCAAGAAGAGACTGGTTTCAGCTCCTGTTCTGACCATACCATCAGGATCAGGAGAATTTGTTATCTACAGCGATGCTTCAGGCAAAGGTCTAGGTTGTGTCCTTATGCTACATGGAAATGTTATAGCCTATGCCTCTCGACAACTCAAAGATTATGAGAAAAATTATCCTACTCATGATCTAGAGTTGGCAGCAGTCGTTTTCGCGTTAAAGATCTGGAGACACTACTTGTACGGAGAAAAAGTGGATATCTATACGGATCATAAAAGTCTCAAGTATTTCTTCACCCAGAAGGAACTCAACATGCGACAACGACGTTGGCTTGAGCTGTTGAAGGATTATGACCACACAATCCAGTATCACCCGGGAAAGGCGAACGTTGTAGCTGACACTTTGAGCAGAAAATCTTATGCGAGTACAAGTGCACTGCTGACAACACAAAAACGTATTTTGTACGACTTGCAAAAGATGGAGATAGAGCTAAAGATACTAGGGACCCACTCGAAGATTGCTCACGTGCGAGTAGAACCGGCTTTAATCGATAAAATTAAAGCTGTTCAAGCTACCGATCCGGAACTGATGAACATGATGAAGAAAGTATAAGAAGGTGTCATTCCCGGAGCAAGAATCGACGAGAAAGGAATACTTCGAGTCAACTCTCGACTCTGTGTTCCTAACGATCCTGATTTGAAGCATAAAATCATGATAGAGGCACACAACACGCCATTTGCAATCCACCCAGGAGGTACCAAGATGTATCGAGATCTTCGACATACATTTTGGTGGAACAATATAAAAAGGGAGATTGCAGAGTTTATCTCAAGGTGTCTAACTTGTCAACGTGTTAAGGCAGAACATCAAGTACCTAAGGGTCCATTACAATCACTTGAAGTTCCCGAATGGAAGTGGGAACACATCAATATGGACTTCGTGACGGGTCTTCCAAAAGTTTCTCAAGGCTTAGATGCAATTTGGGTGATCGTAGATAGATTGACCAAATCTGCTCATTTCTTGCCTATACGAGAAAACTTTTCACTTGAACGTCTTGCCGGTATGTACATAAATGAGATCGTGAGATTGCATGGCATGCCAGTTTCCATAGTTTCTGATCGAGATCCTAGATTCACTTCACGCTTTTGGATCAGTCTACAAAAAGCTATGGGCACTGAACTACGTTTTAGTTCTGCATACCATCCTCAAACGGACGGACAATCGGAAAGGACGATCCAGACCCTCGAAGATCTTTTGAGACTTTGTGTATTAGACTTCAAAGGAAGTTGGGATAAGTACTTGCCGTTGGTGGAATTTTCTTACAACAACAGTTACCAAGCAAGCATAGGCATGGCTCCATTCGAGGCATTGTATGGAAGGAAGTGTCGCTCTCCAATATGTTGGAATGAGGTAGGAGAAGCAAAATTGTTGGGACCCGAGTTGGTACGCTTGACGACCGAAAAGATCCAAATGATCCGACAACGAATACAGACCGCACAAGAACGACAAAAGAGTTATGTTGATCTTCATCGGAGAGACGAAAATTTCAACGTCGGAGATCATGTATTCTTACGTGTTTCTCCATGGAAAGGGGTTACGAGATTCGGAAAGAGAGGAAAGCTCAACCCTCGATTTATTGGCCCATTTGAAATCCTCGATCGAATAGGAACCGTAGCCTACAGACTAGCCCTACCACCAAGTATGTCTCGCATCCATAACGTTTTTCACATATCTATGTTACGTAAATATGTGAAGGACCCAAACCACGTCATTGAGTTAGAACCAGACGTTATAGCAGAGGATTTAACATACGAGGAGGTACCTGTTAAGATCCTGGATAAGAAGGAGCAGATCCTACGCTCAAAAGTTATACCTCAAGTTAAGGTTTTATGGAGGAACCAAGATACTGAGGAAATGACCTGGGAGCTAGAATCTGAGATGAAATCTAAGTATCCTTACCTCTTCGATATGTCAGGTACGTCAATTTCGGGGACGAAATTTCATAAGGAGGGGAGGTTGTAAGACCCCGAATTTTATGAAATACAAAATTTAATTTTTCTTCATATATATATTTTTTTAAAACAGTAAGTGGTTAAATTAACAAAATTGAAAGTTAAGGATGTTATGTGCAAATTTTATTTTGTCGGACAATATTCGCTTTGTCGGGGAATATTCGTTTGGTCGGGGAATATTCGTGCCGTACGACGGCGCCGAAATAATAAATTATTGGTGGACCCCACAACGGAATATTTGTCGGATATAGAAAACGACAGAAGTAACCTTTTTAAATAAAAATAGTCAACGGAACTGTTAAAATACCGGTGATAAAAGAATAGTAGCATACGGTAGTTTATGGTATTTTCTGAAGCACACGGTACTCTACAGTAACACACGGTATTGCATAGTGTCTCATATTTTTTGTCTGATAATTGACACCGTAACTGTTACGCATCATTTCATCGATAATTGTCACTGCATAATATTTTATATTATCAATTCAATAATTGTTGTTACACAGTATTTTGCATTATTGATTTAATAATTGTCATTACACTGTATTTTATATCATTGAGTCAATAATTGTTGTTGCACTGTTTTTAAAATTATTGAACCTAATAATTGTCACAGTAACATATGCACAGTAATTCACATTATTGAATCAATAATTGTCATTACACAGTAACGTATGCTTTATTTTATATTATTGTTATCTCTATTATGATGTTATTTAAACAGTTGTATTTCATTAATTTATTGACTTGATATCTAAGAGCTAACTATACTGTATTTATAACAATTAGTCATAATAATTGAATTAATAAAGTTATTTGTTTATAATATAAAGTTAGGTGATTATTAGGTGATATGAAATGAATGGTGTAGATTAAAGTGTGAATTATTGTTGAATAATTGAATTGATTTGTTTATAATATAAAGTTAGGTGATTATTAGGTGATATGAAATGAATGGTGTAGATTAAAGTGTGAATTATTGTTGAATAATTAAATTGATTTGTTTATAATATAAAGTTAGGTGATTATTAGGTAATATGAAATGAATGGTGTAGATTAAAGATAATATAAAATTTGAAATGGATGGTGTAGATTAAAAGTTGATTTTTTAAATGAATGGTTTAGATTAAAGGAATGATAAGATTTTTGGCTATAAATAGAAGCCTTAACTTAAGGATTTTTCATAAACTTCCTTACTTGTTCTTTCTTTCTCTCTCTAAATACTTCTTGTGAAAGTTCTCTCTAAGTGTGCTTAAGTCATCTTGAGTATTTGTGAAGATCTATAAGTATACGTGTACTGTTCAAGTTAATCAACCTCATTTAAATCAATATCCAGTCACGTGTTGAGGTAAGGGATACCATCTTTTTCATCTTCCATTATTCAAACGTACTATGGTAAGGGATTATCATTATTTGATTCTCGATAATAATATTGTTTCTTCCTTACTCATAAGATGTGCCTTTTATTTCCATGTATTAAATTGTGGGAATAACCTTACGGAGCGGATTGCCGCCTGTTGGTGAATAACCTTTCGTATTCATTCATTATTAATCTCTGAGAATAACCTTACGGAGCGGATTGCCGCCTGTTTGGTGAATAACTCTTTGTACTCAAATTCTATTAAATTGTGGGAATAACCTTACGGAGCGGATTGCCGCATGTTTGGTGAATAACTCTTTGTACTCAAATTCTATTAAATTGTGGGAATAACCTTACGGAGCGGATTGCCGCCTGTTGGTGAATAACCCTTTGTATTAATTTCCTTCACCTTTTGTTAATCAAACCTGCTACGGTAAGGGATATTATTTTCTTTCATACTCCTAAATCGAAATTTATTATGGAACTATTGCTTCTATAATTCCTGAAAATATTATATGTTCCATAATAGTTGAACTTCATTATTTCAACTGAACCTTCCTATTTACGTGAACCTTTCTATTGAATTGTAACCGTTATTCTGAACTGTGGATCTTGAATATCATTTTTAAATTTCACTCCACATCATGTTGACAATTTGGACATTATTTGAATCTGTACAAAGTAAACTTCCGATACTTATTGTTATCCTATTTCTTCTGTTCATCATTTATATCATTCTAATCATCCAAAAATCAAGCTGTTGTGAATATCTGTGGCCGGGGGCACAGATGTGATATATTTGTTGAACAGATGATAGGTTAAAGGCGATATAATAGGTTAAAGGCGATACATCTGTTCGGTGTCTTTTATGGCACGTGGTGAATGTTCTCTTTGGCCCGTAGTGCAAAGATGAACTGTTGATTGGTATGATTATGACCAAAGGCTGAATCTGGTATAATCATGACCGTTGGTGCTATATTGAATATCTTTGGCCCGTAGTGCAAAGATGAACTGTTGATCTGCATGATTATGATCAGGAACTGTGAATTTGTATTATCTTGACTAATGATATTTCAGATGATAAAAGTTGATGATGTTTTTCCTAAAAAGAGAACCGAGTGGACATTATAGTCTGCATTATTCTTCTAATAGATTACTCATTCCGCTGCTATTATTGATCTGAACGTTGTTTAAGAATTTAACTGCAGTTTTTGATTTAAACCTTGTAGTCTATTGTATTCTATCAAGAACTCAACTGTTGAAGGCTAATGATAATTTATTCGTCATTATCTTAGTCATGATATTTCTTACTGGGCTATTTGAGCTCACCCTTTCTTTTGTTCCATTATTTTTCAACAGGAGATGAAAACATAACAGGGTCTAGCCGGGGAATGGAGTGAGGGTCCGAGGAATAGTTATCATAGTCTTCACGTTTTGTAAAATAGTGTGGCAATAATAGTGAAGACTTAGTTGTGTATTATTATACACTGTATTGTTGTACGTTGTGCTTTGTTGTAATAATTTTGTTGTAGTCTTTTGACGACTCAAGTTTGGGCTGTGTGGGCCCAGATTTGGGGGCGTCACAAATATGGACTTTGATACATCTCTGTCATAATTGTGTGCTCCAATTTCAACTAGGATTTAATGTCCGCCGAATGGCACCGAAAGCGAGCCACCCACCAACTACCAACCACTGCCAAACCATTAACCAACACACATCCATTCACTTAACAAAGAAGTTACTCTCATGAGATCGCATTATCTAGCATGAGTTACATTTCGTGCAGCTGGACTGACAGAAAATGATTTCATACTGGCTGCCAAGATCAATGGGCTGAACGTGTAAGACCCCGAATTTTATGAAATACAAAATTTAATTTTTCTTCATATATATATTTTTTGAAACAGTAAGTGGTTAAATCGATAAAGTTAAAAGTTAAGGATGTTATGTGCAAATTTTATTTTGTCGGACAATATTCGTTTGGTCGGGGAATATTCGTTTGGTCCGACGGCGCCGAAATAACAAATTATTGGTGGACCCCACATCGGAATATTTGTCGGATATAGAAAACGACAGAAATAACCTTTTTAAATAAAAATAGTCAACGGAACTGTTAAAATACCGGTGATAAAAGAATAGTAGCATACGATAGTTATTGGTATTTTCTGTAGCACTCGGTACTCTACAGTAACACACGGTATTGCATAGTGTCTCGTATTATTGGTCTGATAATTGACACCGTAACTGTTACGCATCATTTCATCGATAATTGTCACTGCATAATATTTTATATTATCAATTCAATAATTGTTGTTACACAGTATTTTGCATTATTGATTTAATAATTGTCATTACACTGTATTTTATATCATTGAGTCAATAATTGTTGTTGCACTGTTTTTAAAATTATTGAACCTAATAATTGTCACAGTAACATATGCATAGTAATTCACATTATTGAATCAATAATTGTCATTACACAGTAACGTATGCTTTATTTTACATTATTGTTATCTCTATTATGATGTTATTTAAACAGTTGTATTTCATTAATTTATTGACTTGATATTTAAGAACTAACTATACTGTATTTATAACAATTAGTCATAATAATTGAATTGATAAAGTTATTTGTTTATAATATAAAGTTAGGTGATTATTAGGTGATATGAAATGAATGGTGTAGATTAAAGTGTGAATTATTGTTGAATAATTGAATTGATTTGTTTATAATATAAAGTTAGGTGATTATTAGGTGATATGAAATGAATGGTGTAGATTAAAGTGTGAATTATTGTTGAATAATTAAATTGATTTGTTTATAATATAAAGTTAGGTGATTATTAGGTGATATGAAATGAATGGTGTAGATTAAAGATAATATAATATTTGAAATGGATGGTGTAGATTAAAAGATGATCTTTAAATGAATGGTTTAGATTAAATGAATGATAAGATTTTTGGCTATAAATAGAAGCCTTAACTTAAGGATTTTTCATAAAACTTCCTTACTTGTTCTTTCTTTCTCTCTCTAAATACTTCTTGTGAAAGTTCTCTCTAAGTGTGCTTAAGTCATCTTGAGTATTTGTGAAGATCTATAAGTATACGTGTACTGTTCAAGTTAATCAACCTCATTTAAATCAATATCCAGTCACGTGTTGAGGTAAGGGATACCATCTTTTTCATCTTCCATTATTCAAACATACTATGGTAAGGGATTATCATTATTTGATTCTCGATAATAATATTGTTTCTTCCTTACTCATAAGACGTGCCTCTTATTTCCATGTATTAAATTGTGGGAATAACCTTACGGAGCGGATTGCCGCCTGTTGGTGAATAACCTTTCGTATTCATTCATTATTAATCTCTGAGAATAACCTTACGGAGCGGATTGCCGCCTGTTTGGTGAATAACTCTTTGTACTCAAATTCTATTAAATTGTGGGAATAACCTTACGGAGCGGATTGCCGCCTGTTGGTGAATAACCTTTCGTATTCATTCATTATTAATCTCTGAGAATAACCTTACGGAGCGGATTGCCGCCTGTTTGGTGAATAACTCTTTGTACTCAAATTCTATTAAATTGTGGGAATAACCTTACGGAGCGGATTGCCGCCTGTTGGTGAATAACCCTTTGTATTAATTTCCTTCACCTTTTGTTAATCAAACCTGCTACGGTAAGGGATATTATTTTCTTTCATACTCCTAAATCGAAATTTATTATGGAACTATTGCTTCTATAATTCCTGAAAATATTATATGTTCCATAATAGTTGAACTTCATTATTTCAACTGAACCTTCCTATTTACGTGAACCTTTCTATTGAATTGTAACCGTTATTCTGAACTGTGGATCTTGAATATCATTTTTAAATTTCACTCCACGTCATGTTGACAATTTGGACATTATTTGAATCTGTACAAAGTAAACTTCCGATACTTATTGTTATCCTATTTCTCCTGTTCATCATTTATATCATTCTAATCATCCAAAAATCAAGTTGTTGTGAATATCTGTGGCCGAGGGCACAGATGTGATATATTTGTTGAACAGATGATAGGTTAAAGGCGATATAATAGGTTAAAGGCGATACATCTGTTCGGTGTCTTTTATGGCACGTGGTGAATGTTCTCTTTGGCCCGTAGTGCAAAGATGAACTGTTGTTTGGTATGATTATGACCAAAGGCTAAATCTGGTATAATCATGACCGTTGGTGCTATATTGAATATCTTTGGCCCGTAGTACAAAGATGAACTGTTGATGTGCATGATTATGATCAGGAACTGTGAATTTGTATTATCTTGACTAATGATATTTCAGATGATAAAAGTTGATGATGTTTTTCCTAAAAAGAGAACCGAGTGGACATTATAGTCTGCATTATTCTTCTAATAGATTACTCATTCCGCTGCTATTATTGATCTGAACGTTGTTTAAGAATTTAACTGCAGTTTTTGATATAAACCTTGTAGTCTATTGTATTCTATCAAGAACTCAACTGTTGAAGACTAATGATAATTTATTCGTCATTATCTTAGTCATGATATTCTTTACTGGGCTATTTGAGCTCACCCTTTCTTTTGTTCCATTGTTTTTCAACAGGAGATGAAAACATAACAGGGTCTAGCCGGGGAATGGAGTGAGGGTCCGAGGAATAGTTATCATAGTTTTCACGTTTTGTAAAATAGTGTGACAATAATAGTGAAGACTTAGTTGTGTATTATTATACACTGTATTGTTGTACGTTGTGCTTTGTTGTAATAATTTTGTTGTAGTATTTTGACGACTCAAGTTTGGACTGTGTGGGCTCAGATTTGGGGGCGTCACAGAACGTGCATCACCTTCTTGGTAGAGAAGTTGGTAAACAAGCTATCAGTGTAAAGCTTTAAACAATAAATGATCTGTATGTAAGCGTTGTGCAAGATTTGGTAGATTTATTATTTGTTTTATATTTGGTATGATGGATGTTTTAGAATGTAGCATCTTATGCAGTCTAATTCTCACAAGATCTGTGATGTCTCCATTGCTTCTCATTCTATATTAATTAAGGAAGCTAGCATCACCCAAAAAATCTGTTTTAGCAATAGGTTATTATGTCAACTTTATCTTCAATGTGACACATTCTATCAAACCAGTTTGATTTCTTTACATATCATTGCTAAAAGCTTAACTTAAAAAACTCTCCACACCCTGGGTTTCTGCCTTTGCGTTTGTATAATGATTCAGACCAATTGCAAGGAAAATATTTCATCTGTCCCAACAAAAAGATTATGACATGTGGCAGTTTTTTAGGGTAACTTTTTTTCAACAAATAAAAAAACTTAATCAAAAGAAGAAAAAAAATCATTGTTAACATGACATAGGTTAGGAAAATTAAAACTTTTAATTTTGACATTAGAAACACAGTTATACTCATTTTTTCCTCAAAGGACGGAGGGAGTATAACTTAACCATATCCATATTATTGTCTTACAAAGATTCTGACGGTTGGACCGAGTTTGGCATAGATTCAACAAATATTTAAAAATTCAATAAATCATATATGCTTATCTACACGCACGCACACATGCATTAAAATTTCAAAACTAGTAAATAAGAATTCATGATAAAATATCAATACCAGAACATAAGACAAATCTACTCAAAAGGACACTGTTTTTCATGCTTATCTTTCGTTTCATGGAAGAGAATGTTTCTATCTATTAGAAACCCACTGAGTCAGGTACATGAATGCTATTCACTTGAACTGTTTCTATATCAGCTACACTGAAAGGCCTCCTTATTGTCTTCTGCAGTTTGTGTTTGAATTATCCTTTTAAATTTATTACCTGTTAGCTCTACACATTAGGTGGTACTTGTGGTGCCTGGTTTGGCGGAGGAAAGAGCTTGGTGGCTATTGAGTCTAGGGAAGATGGGAACAACATTTCTTTGGGTACTAAAAGTAGAAATCCTTTTACTGCTGATTTATTTGGGCAACAAGGGAAATTCAGGAAGCACTTTGTTGATCTCACTAGGGTAGATGCTCACCTGGATCTCTCTTCAGCTTATGCTTTATCCAAAAAGGGTCTCCAACATTTTCAGGAAAACTTCCATTAACAATGCAGAAAATCTACCGTCTTCCCTCAGACTCGGTCTAATCTTTCAACCGCAGGTATTTGAATTTCTATTCGAGCCAGCTTCTAATAGCTTGTGTTTACTGCAAATATGTACCTTTGAAAGATTTCATTGTATCTAATCTTTGAGCTTCTAGCCATGGTTTTTGTTGTTAACTCGAGAATAGTAGATTCACACGACACTTGGAAACGGAAATGAATATAGAGAAGATAATTTTGCTAAAAACTCAAGTGTCCTCTAAAGCAATTGAAAAAGAGATGGAAGATTTTTTAAACCATAAGATCTATATTATCTTTAATTATAACTAGAATTTATGGTATAGGAAAAAGTGTTGAGTTGGATCTACAAGGTCTACATTTAACGATAATCCTTTTGTTTTTGCTAGTTGAAGGACCAATTGTCTTTTGAGTAGATTCCAAGTTAACACTCGATTCATCTTCTTTGGGGAAACTTGGTCCTCATATGGAAGATATTATTTTCAACTTGAATTATTCCTTGAGGTTACACTCCGGGAAAGTGATAGCATTGTATTCTCCGAAAAGGAAGGAGGGGATGATTGAGCTGCGCTTATTTGAGTTATAATTCTCGATTTGGCTGCATTTTAGAAGCTATGGTTGTCTTTTAGATACCCCTTATCGGGTAAACATTTTTGCATGGAAGTAATTTTCTTTTTCCTGATTTACTTGTATATTTTGTAATTTTTTTTAATAACAGTTGCATAGTCAGATGGATACAGTCAGTGGCGGAACCAGAACCATAATGTTGGGGGTCAAAATCTCTCAGCAAAAGAAATTATTTATTGACGCTTGAACTGCTTATTTATTGACCACACATCATGTATGCTAGTAAATGGTACATCATATTTACACTCACCCATCGTGGAAATGGTACATATAACATATGTAGTTCATATTTACACTCACCCATCATGTATGCTAGTAAATGAGAAAATTTACAATCAGTACAATAATTAACAATCACTATAAATTTTTAATCAGTAGAATAATTTACACCTACCCATCATATAATTTCTAGTAAATAGTAGACAGTCTTGACAAATTAGGGCAAATGAGAAATTAGGTAGTGGATTGTTGAATATTTAGAGATATGATAAAATTAAACTTGATAAAATTAATCTATTCTAGCAATTTATTTAGACAAATGTGAATCATAATTTCAAAAGCCCAAAAAATAAACATTAGTTACTAACCTTCTGCCTTCAATTTGAACATAACCCAAAACTACCGGAGCAATCCCAACAGGCAACAACACCACCAAAATGAAGGCACCACCGCGGCCAACAACACCACCAAAATGAAGGCACCACCGGTCCATCGCCACTGAACAAAGCCCCAAAATCACCTAAGCTGCTAAGCACACCACGGGAGAGTCGGAGAGGATCGACGTCGGCGGCCGGCGAGGACCGAGGAGCAGGGAGCTGCTGGATTAATTTGTGACGTGACGACGCCGCGAGACTGACTGGCTGAGGTCTCTGCAGCTCTGCTAATGGCAAGTGGCAACAATCACTTTGGTCTCTGCTGAAGAAATGAAGAACTGATGAAGCCCGAATCGGCGAATCCTATTTGGCATTTTTTTTTTTTTAAACTTACTAAATGAAACGACGTCGTTTCATTTAATAAGTTTAAATAAATAAATAAAACCAGAACGCTGCAAGCCTGCAACTCGACCGAAGGTCTGAAAAATGGGCTATCGCCGATCATGGAGTGTCCGGCCCTCAGCGACTCAGCCGATCAAAGATTCAGAGATGGGGGGTCAAGAAAGGAGTCACCTAGCCTGCTGGCCGGAGTTACCAGGGTCAGTTGACCCCCCCCCCCCCCCCCCCCCCCCCCGGCCCCCCCTTCGTTCCGCCTCTGAATACAGTTGATTTTCCTGTTCCAGAAGCCATGGCCTTTTGAAACTCAAGAGGCTAGAAGTGAAAGCAAATCTCATTCTGCTCAACCTTTATGATCCTAAGAGACAAATATATACCAAAGATTTATTCTTTATCCAATTGAGAATGTCTTGAAAAGTGTTTTCTTGCTTTCCACAGTACAATGTTAAAGGATTATATAAATTCAAGATTTAGCTGGAATTCCTTACTCTTATTGTTGGTTTGCCTCTTAGAGTGGAAAAGAATCCATTTGCCTTCCTAGTAAAAAATAGTCGTTTTAAATCATTCCATAGTTAACTTTTTTCGTTCCAAAAAATTAGAGAAACATTTTTTAAAACGACGACTTCAGAGAAAAATTTAAAATTTTTAAATATATCAAAAACTTTTGTCATAATTTTTTTTCACTTTATAATATAAAAATAAAAATATATAATATCTAATTTTGAAACGGCCAAAAAAAAAATATATATCCAATTTTGAAAGGGACGGAGTAATATAGAAGGAAGCTTTGCTTGTTTAGAAATCAAAATCCACGACATAATTAACTTTCTATGGAATCAATTCAATAAAATAGGCTTCAATTACTGATTTCAAAATAGCATACATAAAAAATTCCTTTCTTTTTCCATGTGTAATTAGTTTTCTGAATCCATTGCCGACAGTCGTAATCAAATTAATATTTTTCATATGTAAAATTTTATATTTTCACAAGAATCCTTTCACATAAGTATGAAATTCCTTTCACTATTCATTTGTTTTCTTTTCATCAACCTTTTTGTTTAATTTCTGAATTAAAGTCCAAACGAACAGAAGAAATATTACTGGATTCCCTATTGAGCATCGAATTAAGAATTACAAAAAGCAGAGTCTCTGGATCTCTTTATTACTTAACTAACATCCTCCTTTCATCCAATCCAATACTATAGCAGGCAGCATAATTACACATCACTTAAGGGCACAGTCTCTACAGAATAGAATGTCACAATTTGCACATTCAAAAATGAAACGGGATTCACCAAGATACTCCTCCCCACAGCTACCACACAATAAAGGACGACAATAAACGCTCTTTATCTTGAGAACAAATGTTAGGGCGTGCGGGTGAATGCCAACTACTAGTTTATCACCTAGCTTGACGTTATGCCGAGGTCGAAGGCACTCAGTATGAAAAGATTGATCACATTCACGACAATGATAGAGCCAATAATTTGTGTCTACTTCCTCTTCGCAAATCTCGCAGTATATTACGCCTTCATGAAAGAAAGGAGGGTATGTTAAGGAGATGGGATGAGCATCCCATCGGTGCCTCATTATACTTGGAAGCAAAGCGCATACTGTATGAATCTGGAAACTTTTGCTGCAACTAATTTCACATTTAAATAAATCATTACTTGGCCCAAATCCACACGCGACGCAGTCGGACATTGAGGGTGCACAATTAACTAGGGGATGCTTGTGAGATTCGTGTTTGATCCTGTTCGGTAGGAAACAACAACCTATATCAAACCTGATATTACATTCCTTACACTCAAAGAAAAGTCCATTTGTGAGAAATCCACAGGCGTCGCATTTGACAAGATCAAATTTATTTTTATTCATACGAATGACGAGCGGATGCTGAGGGTGGCATGAGTGTGCTCCTATAGGCAACTCTGTTGGCAACTCAGCACAGAATCTGTGGAGAAAGAAATTGCATCCGATACAGCCGTAAAATGGTTGAGCAGCTGAGACGGGTTGAATGCACCCGTTGCATAGCAGCAGCATTTCGTCGCCATCCTCGCTACTTTGAAGTTCTTCCAACAAAATTAATGGATGGTCCCTATGACTCCAGTGGTTAATTGTTTGAGGAACAGGTGCTGCTGCTGCTTCACCTTTTTCTAGATTAATAATCCCCTTGGCAAATTGGTCTATAATTAGATCCAAGAATGATTTCTTACTACGAACCGGAAACTGCACCAAGTTAGTTTCATCAACATCTCTTTGGAGATTATCCTCCTTTTCACCAGATCTGAAACCATAGAATGAATTTATTCAATGACAAAAAAAGAAGCAAGTAAAACAAATCAAATAATTAATAATACTCACGTAGATGCTACACATTTTATATGCACAAAATATGTGCATTTGGAGCAATAATAAAGCCAGCAGCTTTCGTGCACTCTCTCCTTGCATACGCCACAGAATTGGTTGAAAGTGCGATGTATGTCCGGAAGAGAATAGGTAAGGAAGAGAGGGTGATGGTGAAAGTTAGGTTCGACGGTGGTTGGCGAAGAAGCACAACTCTTGTGCATCCAAAATTGACACGAGTTGCATGCATAAGACAAGTCTGTAGCTTTTGTGCCGCACGCATCACACTCAAACGTTGCTTTCCTCTGCATTAAGGTTAGTGTGTGTTGTTTGTGACCTATATGACAAAGCACTCGATCCTCAACACATGTTACACAAGAGTCAAACTTACAACTAGAACAGTTGTAAGTGAACCACTTCCAACCACGTCGTTTACAAACATTACAAGAGGAGCTAAAGCTTTTGTAAGGCGGGCGGGCGAGAAGGGTAAGAGGGTGCTGCTCGTGCATAGGGTGTTTAATTTCTTTGGGTAATTCTGCGCAGGTTTTGTGCAAATAAAAATTATCACTACTGCAAGTATATGCGGCAGAGCCTCGTATGATTGGATTTTGACACCCATGGCACACGATTTTGTCATCTCCATGAGCATCCAACTCCTCTTTGAGGAACAGTGGGTGCTCATGGCTAAAATGCTCAAGCGACATGGCAAAGTTTGAAGGTTTAATTAAGATGAGCATATAGACAAACAAATTGGTCCTCTCTCTCTCTCTCTCTCTCTCTCTCTCTCTCTCTCTCTCTCTCTCTCTCTCTATATATATATATATATATATATATATAAAGAAACATGCCTTGAAGCACGAACTCATCTATCCAATTATCTACCCTGCTGTTTATTTGTTTTCATTGTTCTCAATTTTTGACTAAAAGGAGATATATTTATTCTTTTTATTAATTTTAAAATTAGAAATATATTTTTATTTAGACTATAAAGTGAGATAAAGTTTTTAAACATTTTTACTAATCCTTTTATATTCTAAATTATATAATTATTATTGACTTTTGAAAATCAATATGAGACATTTTCAAACTCAAAATTGAGATGATTTGTTAAAAATTAATTATTTAATAATAAAACTTACCATAACTAATACTTTTTAAAGGGTTTATAATATTTATTAAAATTAAATAAATTTATGTTAATTTTAAATTTAAAAATATCTTAAATTTACTTTAAAAATTAATAATAATCAAACAATATAAAAAAATATTAATTTTAGTTGATACTGTTATGTCACTACTATAATATTTTTAGGCAATATTAAGGATAAATCTATCAATTCTTGGATGGAATTCTGGGACGGGGGAATAACAGCCACCAATTCAGCCTAAATATAGTACGGAATTGATATTATAAATTAATTTGATATTTTTATAAGGTCAAATGAGACTTATTTATAAAAATATTAAATTAATTTATGAAAATATTAATTCACATATAAAATTAATATTTTTACAATCTAATTTAATATTTTTATAAAATTAAATAAAACTTATTTATAAAAATATTAAATTAACTCATAAAAATATCAATTCTCTAATAATATTCCACATTATTTTTGGGACAGAGTAAATGATAAAAGCTAGTCGGCAACAACTCATCAGCCATGCAACTAATATATTAATTAATTAAACTTATCAGGTCCACGGACTTTTTAAAACAACGATTTTTAGGAAGAGAAAAAACTTTTTCAAACATATTTATAACATTTTTAAAAAATATAATAGTAGTAGCATGCTAGTACTTGCTCTACATAGTGTATATAAATGATGTCAACAAATTTTATGTGATTTTATAGCTTAAATCTATTTTTCTGACTAAATAATAAAATATATCTTTAATTGTAGAAATAGACTAAATAATAACATATATATATCTAATTTTAAATAGATTAAAGAGAAAAATATATTTTTAATTTTAGAACAGAGAGACTACATGTCAAAAAAAAAAATCAGATCAGGACATTGCCTCCGAACTCCTACTAAATTATTAGTAACAATATAATAATTTTAACTTTACTGAATTTTTTTTCTGGCTTCGTCACTGTTAGATAATAATAATTTAAATATGCAAACATTCTTTTGATTTAATTATACATGTGTGTAACTCAAGATAAAGAATGAATTGTAAATGAGAAAGAAAAAAGTAAACTTAATGAATGAGATAATTAATTAATTAGTTAAAATCGAGGGATAAAAGCATCTTACAAACACAATTAAACTCTCTGTCTTTCTGTATGCACTTATCAAATAATATAAATTACCATTATATTTGACAAATTATTGAGTATTAAAAATGTAATTTACCATTCTATTTGACAAAATTTTATAGTTTACTATATAAAAAAAGCAGGTAAATAATTGTATATTTTCATTTATATTACACATATTTAAAATTTTAGAATTATAATATTTATATGATAAAATTAAAACAGACCCGTCTTTCTGTATCTATGCTGATTTACGTAAACCATTTTATATGACAACAAAATCATCAAATTTTAAGCCCTAAAACTAAACTGGAATAATACGTAATTACGCATGCATGCATTTTGGCGGAAATTGACAATAGTACGTACTGTGATTGGAAGATTGGAAGATTGTCAAAGACTAACAATTAGGACTCCTTCCTTTTTCTCATCTGATCAAGCGTATACTCCAAGTAAAGTTTGTGCTTGCACGCTTTTATTGGGTCATCTTTATTCCCAGCTTAAGACTACTTTAATTCTTGTTGTGCCTTTCTTTCCATACACGTACATTAAAACAAAAGAATGAATCTCATAATCTCCTAGTAGAATAGCCTTAGCGATCATCTTTTGGTAACTAACTCATTACCAAAAGCTTAATTTCAGCTCCACCAACGCCAGTCAAGGAAAAATAAACTGGTGACGACAGGTTATTTTATGATCAAATAATATGTAATTACAGTACCAAATTAAAAATATATATAACCACACTATAGTGAAGATGTGAAAAGAGAGACAATCGGTTGACCAAAATTTGATTTTCTTTAGTTTTAGCTGACTAACAATTAGGACTCCTTTTTCTCATCTGATCAAACGTATACTCCAAGTAAAGCTTGTGCTTGCTTTTGTTGGGTCGTCCTTATTCCCAGGTTAAGAAGAGCATATATAAAAGTACTTGGCATAATTCTTCTTGTGCCTTTCTTTCCATACACGTACATCAAAACAAAATAATGAATCTCATAGCCTCCTAGCTATTAAAATAGCCTTGCCGATCATCTTTTGGTAACTTTCTCTTTCTTCTACCTCCCTAGGTATTAATGGGTTGTTTAATTCTGATTTGGGTATTAATGGTTTTGGGTATGAAGAAGAAATGTATTTGATGATGCTCTATATTTTGGGTTGTAAACTTTCATAACCAAATCTTTGATTCTATCATTTGTTTGATGCAATTTACACTATTCTACTCAAGAACATGTGGGTGAGAATAGGGGCGGATCCAGGCCTGTAATTTAGTGGGGGCAAATTTGAAAAAAAAAATCCCTTTTATTGAAAAATTTGTAAGGTATTGGTTGAATTGGGCCCTTGAGTAAATAACTTTTTCAAAAATTCTCTCTTTCACTGACGGGATAAGAACTTATTGTTAAATTTGTGAAACTACTTAATGCATAAATTATATACATAAATATAGATATGGAATAATATGAGTGTAATACACAAAGTATTACACAAGGGTTTTGAAATATACCTTCTTCCTCTCCATGCTTTGCAGCACTTCAGCTCCCTCTTTCTCTTCTTCTACTGTCATGGGGTGGTGTGGGTATGAATTGGTTGCCTTAATTTGTTTTTGCCTAGTTCTCCTCTCTTTTCTTTCTTTTCTTCTTCTTTTCTTCTTTTTCTTCTTACTAAGAGCTTATTCAGCTTTCATTCCTTCTCTAATTCTGAAAATGTGCAGCCTCTTAACTCCTCTCTTATGTTGCTGAAATTAAGTGATCAAAAGGGAATCATGACCAAGTTTTGTGGGGAACCAAATATAGAAACCAAGAAATTGGGAAGTGTTTTTAGATAAGAGTGTCCCTATACTACTATTAAATGCATGGTACACCGTTCGTTCTTCGCAATTTTATGTGATCTCTATAAATACTTTTCAATATTATGAGTTTGTTCGTTTTACTGCATTCAGACCGTTCACTTGGGCGTTTATGCATCTTTCTTTCCAACATCTGGCTCTAGCTCGCTTTCCACTTCCTATTGGCCGATGAAGAGCTAACATAGTGTAGACTGAATTCTTACACCTTTCGTCGAATAAAGTAAAGCTACCACTCATTTTAAGGTCATGAGGTTGATCCTTAAGCTGAACAGAGACCTGTGGGCGATCATCACTGAAAAGTTTAAGTGTAATTACTTCATCTGCTTAAACCTCGATTTCATTTTAGATTCATAATAAGGGAGGGGTTTAGTCTTGAATCAAATACTCTATTCCAATAGGAGCTGAATTCGCTTAGGTCTTCTATGGGAACCATGGCATGGGGGAACGTCTAATTCTTTTGTCGCTGCAAGGCGGACTAATCTTAAGCAGCAGGCTCAAAGACCCTTAGTTCTAGAAGGCACATGAGTATGAATGTTATGTTGAATGTGCAATCGACAGTAAGTTAGTACCTATACAAGTGAGGCGTTGCCGGTCCTAAAAACGGTGGCAACGATACAAGGAGTTAACGACCAAATCTGTTGCAACCTAGGGACCACCAAGCAACTATTTCGCTCTATAGGGGTTTGAAGGGGAGGGTATAGTGTGATATATAGTCTAGTAGAGACAAAAAAAAAAATGATAGCCTAGTGCTATCTTTATCGTGTGAGATCATATAATTGATTTACCCATCAACAAGAAATCAAATTTGAGTAGACCCTAACAAAAAATTAAAAAATAACTTTTTTCTGATTCTCAAAATAAAAAATTATAGTCTAATCATTTATATGTCAACCCAACACATATCACAGACTAAGAAATATTATAAATACTATTTTGTATTTTATATAAAATAATTTTTTTCAAGAGTAATTCCAACATAAAATGTTTTATACTATGTAATATTCCCCATCTTCCTCATTCACTCCATGTAGTGTTGAGAATTAAGTAGACACAAACCAAATAATAAAATAAAGAGTGATAGAGCAACATAAGATTTAATGTCGAAAACCTAAAAAGGAAAAAATCACGTGTCAAACTCCGAATCTCCATTATATTAATAATAATGAGTTTACAATAATCCTCCCGAGTTCTCTACCCTAAAACTTGAGATTCCGCAATACCTTTTTTCAACTTTTTGAACAGATTAAGTTTTTTGCCGAATTACGATTGTGTCGTATATTAATACATGGGCTTTATTAAAAAACTAGGGATGTAGTGAAGAAAAATTTGTAAAGGAATTTATTCTTTCATGTAATGAGTTTTCTAGCAAGGGAACAATAAAGGGGGACAAAATAGTGACAATATAGTTAGTCTGAAAGAAACTTCCTTCACAATTTAGATTCTTTCTTTCGCAAAATTGAGATGGTAGAAGGATGTTTGGCGCCAATCTTTGATGAAAATTTGTGTAAAAAATACTATTAATGAAGGAATTATTACTCGTTATATATTATTACTGAGAGATTTTTTGCGAGAGATAAAATTGGTCACTGTTTTGTTAAAATAATTTTTTTTGAATTAAATATAGTGAATATATATTGTATTATATATAAATACATTAAATTTTTTAGAATAGTAAATTTACTTTTACTAACACTTTTTAAGTAGCTTACAATATCGATTATTTCTTTTAATAAACTATAAAGTAAATAACTTTACACTATTTTAAACTTTAAAATTTCATACGTTGATCATAACAAAAAAGAAAGAGAGAAAAAAAGAGAGAAAATAGTTGTACTCTTTTGTGTAATAGACCACAAATATCAATAAAACACTCATGCATATATGTTCTACATAAATAGTTAAGTTTGAGTTTGTTTTTTAATTTATGATATACTACAATTCAAATTGTAATGTAATTAATATTTTAATAGAAATTTTATTCTTAATAATAATTTTAAAGTAATTTATAATATTAAATGTATTAATTAAAATATTAAATTATAATTATTTAAAATTTAAAATTTAAAATATTATAAATTAAAAATAAACAAAATATAATAATTATGACTCTTTTGTAGAACACATTACAACTGTTAAAATATTACTTTTTTGTTCTGTAATATTGGTGCAGCCGAAGAGGTAAAGACACCCTAGCTGAGCCTACTGCTACATGCAAAAACTGAGCACGGAGAGAAAGAGAGAGGCAGAATCGAGCAAAAATGGCGATCGGAAAGGCGATAACGCTGTCAATGAGAGAAGCAGACATCCAAATGATGTTGGACGCCATTTGGAAGGCCACTCCCACTTCGTGCAAGATGTCGTCTTCTCGTATGACGGTTAGTTCGCCCTCTCCAGCTCTTGGGATGGTGAGCTTCGCCTCTGGGACCTCGACACTAGCGTCACCGCCCACCGATTTGTTGGCCACACCAAAGACGTTCTCTCCATGTCATTCTCTATCGACACCTGTCAGATCATGTCGGCATCCCGTGACCGGTCTGAAAAGTAATTTTAAAAATTTAATAAAACATGATTATCTTTAAAGTTTTATACAAAATAATAATTAAATATATACCATGTATCTATAGTATAAATTGTTACCTAATGCTTGGTTAGATTAACATGTTTGAATTTTCGAGTATCTTCAAGATCTTCCTTCCTATGACTTTATGATGAATCTGGAGTGTGGTCTCCAAAGCACCATTCTGAAAAAAATACTTTTACTTGTTTTTCCAAGGAAGAGAAAGAGAGAGCATACACTAGTTGATCTTTACTCTGATTTGGAATAATAACCTTTTCTCTTTTTTCACATATTTGATCAATGATATATTTATATCCTTATTGATCATTATCTCTCTAATAAAACTGATTCATATTAGGCTAAGATGAGGATCCTAAGAGATTCATATTCTGACTCCAATTCTTATTTATATATTATTATCTAATAAAAATATACTAAAATATTAATTATAATTAATTCCACTAAATAATTATAATTGCACTTCAGTCCAAGAATTAATTAAAATAAACTATTTACTAATAAACTGTAAATATTTCCTCTATAGACGTACATAAATATTTCAGAATTAAATATAATCTCAATATATTTAAACTAATTTTATAAGTCCACAATTTATCTTCGTTTAATCATAAATTTATTTAACAATTAAATCAATTATTTTAATAATAAATATTAAAAGACTTAGCCAATATTCTATGGTCAATAATAAATTATCTTATGAAAAATCTTATAGATATTTTGACAATAATAATGTTCCTGATATTAATTATATATATTAATTAACATTCCGTGATATTA
This sequence comes from Hedera helix, assembly GCA_947179155.2. Taxonomy (NCBI): domain Eukaryota; kingdom Viridiplantae; phylum Streptophyta; class Magnoliopsida; order Apiales; family Araliaceae; genus Hedera; species Hedera helix. The sequence goes on from OX359280.1 coordinate 40,164,569, forward strand.
ATTAACACAATATAATTTCACTCGTTGGAATATTAAATTAATATATATATATATAACAATATTAAGTCCATTATTATTTCAAAATTAAGAAACATTCACAAATTAGTATTTATATGAAAATATTTTATAAATAAAATATTATCATATGATCCGTTTAATGCACTAGTACTTTAATTAGAAGTTCAACTTTCATGATCAAGATAAATCATCTCTATTAAAATACTATAACCTACATGATAATATCTCTATATTATCATATGTTATAAACCATTATATTTTTATTTATATATATTACATATGATTTATATCTTCTGTGTATAATACTTATTTATACACATAAATTATAATATATATAAATCTGGAGATTTATATAAACAAAATAAATGATCATTTAATGAATGGCAAATGATGTATTTTTATTAATAAATAAAATTTTAACATAAATAAATATTAAATAAATAGATAAATATGATTTTTATAGAAAAAATCCAACTACACCATCCAGTACAGCGATGCCCATAACGACTGGGTCAGCTGCGCCAGGTTCAGCCCGAACACAATCCAGCCGACTATTGTCTCTGCTTCGTGGGACAAAACAGTCAAAATCTGGAATTTGACCACCTGTAAACTGAGGTCGGCGGGTCACAATGGGTATGTGAATACAGTTGATGTGCACTAGTGGGGGAAAGATGGGGTAATTTTGCTGTGGGATTTGGCTGAGGGGAAGAGGTTGTATTCGTTGGATGTTGGTTCCATTATTCATGCTTTGTGTTTTAGCCCAAACAGGTATTGGCTGTGTGCTGCCACAGAGACCGGTATTAAGATATGGGATTTGGAGAGTAAGAGTATTGTGGTGGATCTTAAGGTTGATTTGAAGGCTGAATCAGAATTGGCTCCCGAGGGAACTGCTACTCATACCAATGCTGGCAAGAATAAGGTCTAATGTTATTACTAATTGATTATTTGTACATGTTAATTTATATGTTTTACATGTATGCATATGCATCTTATTTGGGTTTTGATTATGTTATGTTTTTACGTATGTAATCGTGTTTAATATATGTTGCTACTAATTGATGTAGCTATAAATCAACATTTCATATTTTGATCATGTCTCTAAGTCTCATTGCATTACAGATATATGCATTGTTTATTTAAATTTATCTTTTTATATTTTCAGAAAGTCTGTTGCTATTTTTATTCATGTTACGGATTTGTACTGTTCTAATGTGACAGTAATTTTTTCTATTTTTTGGGGTTTAGGATTCTTATAATATATAATTGTATACTCAAATTAAAACTTTTGTTTTTGTAATTATGTGAATTAGGAATAAAGAATCTGCTTATATTGTGTGGAGCTGTGAAGTAATTTTATCCATTCAATTCTTTATGCTTGTTGTTTGCTAATTTTCTGCGTCGTCTTATATGCTTTTTTCTTAGAACTAAACTAGTAATAGTTCTTGTATTGCGTGTATATTAATGTTTTACCTAATGTTAATAGGTTTTATTGATCGTGTTGGATTGTAACATTTTAATAATTGAACAAGTATCTTATTGTCTATGAAATATTTTTTATATTTGCATTAATATTATTAGTGTATCTAATTTAACCTTTGATAAGACATTATAATCTTTTCTGATGATCCATCTAGTTAGAAAGAGTAGTAATCTTGTGTTATGTAATGGTTTTCAAGGTTTATTACCACTTGCCAGCTTTAAGTGTTAAGTTTCTATAAGTGTACAATTAATGTCAAATATTGTTTAATAATATCTGTGTCTTAGACAAGTCTTATCTTATTTTTATACATAGACAAAATATATCTTATTTATTTTTGCAAGGGTATGTATAGATCTGATATGCATGATTGGATGAAGGGTTCTACTATCAATTGCATTATCTTTATAACTTAAGGGTAATGCTAGGGTCTCAATTTTGTAATTCCAATGATGTGTCATAACTCAATTCTTAGACTTTTGTACTTCAATATTTTCCTTTTAATTGGTCAAGCAGAATATTTGCAAAATCATGATTAACTCATGTTTGGATTTCTTTATTTTGATTAAATAGTTTAAAAGTTAATTTCTCTTTTCTTTGGATTTGAAAATTTGATTTTTTTTAATAGTTTGATGATGAATGTGTTTGTTGACGTTAGATTGTAGTTCCCAACTGTAATCATGTCAATTAACTGAACTTGGATGACACATAAGGCAGGGGAAAATGGGATTGAGGTTTCTTTTGAGTTTCGATAAGGTGTGGAAGAATTTCAGAATTTTGCCATTGACAACCCAAAATTTCAGTCTAAAAGGATAGCTTATTCCTCCTCCTATAGTGCATCCGACTATAGCTTAATCTTCATTGCAACCGTCTATTGATCCTAAAGTATTGGAGAGTATGGTTGATAAGATTGTACTCTGTTGATTGGGTATAGAATCTATAGACGATACTTCTACTGATGATAGTACGCCACAACCGTCCGTTGGTATATATATTAATGAACGTATAACTAAAATGGTAAAAACGAAGTTTACCAACTTCCTTCAAACATTTACCAATTATGAATCAATTGAGATATTTACTGATAGTTATATTTTTGTCTTTATCCTTCATTAATCTCTCTCTCTCTCTCCCTCTCTCTTAATTTAAGTTTACCAGTTTCATCTTTTCTTATTTCTCATCTCTCATCTCATTGAATTTTAATATTTCTCTTGTAGCATGAAGTTTACAGGCCCAACCTTGATTTCCTTGAAGAAACTGATTATTCCTAACTGCAACCTTCTATTGATCCTAAAGTACTGGAGAGTATGGTTGATAAGATTGTACTTCGTCGATTGGGTATAGAATCTATAAACGATGCTTCTACCGATTATAGTACACTGCAACCGTCCGTTGGTATATATATTAATGAACGTATAACTAAAATGGTAAAGACAAAGTTTACCAGCTTCCTTCAAACATTTACCAACTATGAATCAATTGAGATATTTACTAATAGTTATATTTTTGTCTTTATCCTTCATTAATCTCTCTCTCTTAATTTAAGTTCACTAGTTTTATCTTTTCTTATTCCTCGTCTCATTGAAATTGAATTTTAGTATTTCTCTTATAGCATGAAGTTTACAAGCCCAACCTTGATTTCCTTGAAGAAACTGATGATGAAGTGGACCTAACATGATACATTTTATTCTTTATAGTTCGTTGTTATTCTTTCAATTTCTTAATGTTAGTTAATAAATATTGTAGGTACTATAGTCTTTGGGAGACCAATATACAATAACAAATTATGTAATTATCGTGACTCGAGCATTATCTATTTATATGTGGAGTATTGGTTTTATAAACTCTTTATGCATTAGTTTATCAATTGGTTTGAATTAAGCATTGTGACGCCCCCAAATCTAGGCTCACACAGCCCAAACTTGAGTCGTCAAAAGACTATAACAAAATTATTCCAACAAAGCACAACGTACAACAATACAGTGTATAATAATACACAACTAAGTCTTCACTATTATTGCCACACTATTTTACAACACGTGAAGACTAGGATAGCTATTCCTCGGACTCTCACTCCATCCCCCGGCTAGACCCCGTTACGTTTTCATCTGCTGTTGAAAAACAATGGAACAAAAGAAAGGGTGAGCTCAAATAGCCCAGTAAGAAATATCATGACTAAGATAATGACGAATAAATTATCATTAGCCTTCAACAGTTGAGTTCTTGATAGAATACAATAAACTACAAGGTTTATATCAAAAACTGCAGTTAAATTCTTAAACAATGTTCAGATCAATAATAGCAGCGGAATGAGCAATCTATTAGAAGAATAATGCAGACTATAATGTCCACTAGCTTCTCTTTTTTGTAAAAATATCATCAACTTTTATCATCTGAAATACCATTAGTCAAAATAATGCAACTTCACAGTTCCTGGTCATAATCATGCAGATCAACAGTTCATCTTTGCACTACGGGCCAAAGACATTCAATATAACACCAACGGTTATGATTATACCAGATTCAGCCTTTGGTCATAATCATACCAACCAACAGTTCATCTTTGCACTACGGGCCAAAGAGAACATTCACCACGTGCCATAAAAGACACCGAACAGATGTATCGCCTTTAACCTAGTATATCGCCTTTAACCTATCATCTGTTCAACAATTATATCACATCTGTGCCCCCGGCCACAGATATTCACAACAGCTTGATTCTTGATGATTAATACAAATAGCAGTGATACAAATGATGAACAGAAGAACAGGATAAACAATAAGTATCGAAAGTTTACTTTGTGCAGATTCAAATAATGTCCAAATTGCCAACATGATGTGGAGTGAAATTTAAAAATGATATTCAAGATCCACAGTTCAGAATAACGATTACAGTTCAATAGAAATGTTCAGAAAATAGGAAGGTTCAGTTGAAATAATGAAATTCAACTATTATGGAACATATAATATTTTCAGGAATTATAGAAGCAATAGTTCCATAATAAGTTTCGATTTAGGTATATGAAAGAAAATAATATCCCTTACCGTAGCAGGTTTGATTAACAAAAGGTGAAGGAAATTAATATCCCTTACCATAGTAATTTTGAATAATGGAAGATGAAAAAGATGGTATCCCTTATGAGTATAAAGGAAAATGATATCACTTACGAATATGGAATAAAAGTGTCATGTGATAATTCGTGTAGACAAATTATTTTCACACGAGACAAATAAAAAGGGTTATTCACCAACAGGCGGTAATCCGCGCCGTAAGGTTATTCCCATCAATTTGAATACGAAGAGTTATTCACCAAACAGGCGGTAATCCGCACCGTAATGTTATTCTCAAAGATTAATAAGGAATGAATACAAAAGGTTATTCACCAACAGGCGGTAAACCGCGTCGTAAGGTTATTCCCACAATTTAATACATGGAAGTAAATGACACAAGAAAGAAACGATATTATTTTCGAGAATCAAAGAATGATAATCCCTTCAAGTAAGAAAGAAAATAATATACATTTATGATGATGAAAAGAGTGATACCCCTTACCTTAACACGTGACTGGATATTGATTTAAATGAGGTTGATCAACCTATATTTTTATAATAAAATTAGTAATTACCACATATAAATTTCAAGGTGTATGATAATTCATATATTATGAACTATCAAAATTATATATATTTAACATAATTTTTGTAGTATAATATAACAACTTTAAAATAGTTTTTAAAATAATATTTCAAAATAAATCTTCCAAAGAAAGCTTTTAAAAATGAATCTTTTTAAAGAAGAGTCTTCTAAAGGAAGATTTGTGAATACCGTGAAAAATAGGAATTTATGAAATTACTACTCTTTAATAAAAGACTTACTTGAAAATTTTCTGCACTACTTTTGGCTTTCAAACACTCAACATAACCTTACTATTCTCAGAGAAAACTCATAAAATTCTTATAGAAAAATTTTATGTTTTAGGTGTGATTTTTCTATTCAGCTGAGCAAGCTATTTATAGGAGAAAATAAGTACTATGCGCGGTAGGTGAACAACAGGCGTAATGCACGCCTGCTATTTTTTTTTTCTACGCAGTCGGCTGCCAACTTTCCTTCAGCACAAAATTCACATTTCAATTTTCATGTGGCCCCCACATGGGTCCCACATGCTACTATTCACGTTACTATTCACATTACTATTTTAAATAGTAAAATTAATTATTTATTTATTTATTTTATTTATTTATTTATTCTTCTTGTGAGTCCTGCATATAAAATAATGCTACAACAATAATTCAACAATAATGTAATAAACACGTTACAGATTATTATTAATTTAATAATACAAATTACAGTATATTTGCTACTATGACAATTATTAGGTTTAATAATTTTAAACTACAGTGCAGCAACAATTATTGACTCAATGATATAAAATACAGTGTAATGACAATTATTGAATCAATAATGCAAAATACTGTGTAATAACAATTATTGAATTGATAACATAAAATATTATGCAGTGACAATTATTGATGACATGATGTGCAACAGTTACGGTGTCAATTATCAGATCAATAATATGAGATACTGTGTAACACCGTGTGCTACAGAAAAATACCATAAATTACCGTATGCTACTATTCTTTTATCACCGGTATTTTAACAGTTAACACCGTTGACTATTTTTATATAAAAAGGTTACTTTTGTCGTTTTCTATATCCGATAAATATTCCGTTGTGGGGTCCACCAATAATTAGTTATTTCGGCGCCGTCGTACGACCCGAATATTCCCCGACAAAACGAATATTGTTCGACAAAATAAAAATTTGCACATAACGTCATTAACTTTCAATTTCGTCAATTTAACCACTTACTGTTTTAGAAAAATATATATGAAGAAAAATTAAATTTTATATTTCATAAAATTCGGGGTCTTACAAGCATGACATTTATATTTACTTGAAATATTAAATTTAATATTTCTTATAAAGATTAATAATAATAATAATAATAATAATAATAATAATAATAATAATAATAATAAATAAATAAATAAATAAATAATATGAAATCACTGATTTGAAAATCAACTATAATTTGGAATGATTTTTGATTATTTAGACATTAATGAATGATTATTTTCCTTACTAAAATCTTCTCTAGTTGATTAGTTAGTCATTAATGAAGGAATTTTTCTCTCACTAAATTTAAGAAAGATTCTCAATTTATAGTTAGTGAATGAAATCTTCTCTCGTTAAAAAAATTTGTTCGTCACAATATATTATTTGTGATAGAATAAAACTATTCACTAATTCCAAATAGTCATTCTTACAATATTATTCATGAAGGAAATAACCTTTTCACTAAATAAAAATATTCCATTACCAAATATAATTTGTGAATAAAAAGTTATTCACAATATATCATTCACAAAAAATATTTAGTAACTACTTAGCGAAGCTAGGATACCCTATTGTGAGGAGCTCTAATGCGAGCAATAGCGTGAAGGAAATATTTCTTTGCAATAAATCTATTGTAAGTGATATATTATGTTTTGTGAAGGATGTCCTTCCTTAGATGCCCTTTTTGGTGTATTATATATATTAAATACATCATTAAAATATTATCAATTATAACTCACAACTAAAAGGTTGACATATAAAGTCGCAAAATATATTATTATCCAATAGTCCCTCCCATGACATAACTTTTTTGCACGAAGTATAAAAGTTGTAAAAATCATCTCCCTTACACAAATCAAAAATCCACTCACGCCTTCTCTCGACTTTTAGGATACTATATAATGTATGGTTGTACTACACTTCATGCATCAAGTAAATATAAAACTCTATTTATAGAGTACTCACAACTCTACTCTTCCTATTCAAAATAGGATACTTTTAAAATAATTTTCTTTCCAAAATAAATACTCCTATTAAAAATAGGTTCTTTTCTTTCTATAATAGTAATTCTTTTTTTGCATAGAATTCGAGAAGTATCCTAACAATTATTCCCTCAATTCGAATTCTCAAATACTTTAACTTCATCTCTGAATAGGATTTGAGGAATATCACAACAATTATTATCTCAACTTGAATCCACAAATACGTTAATTTCATCACTGTTATTGTTGTCGTAGTCGCCATTGTCATCAGCATCATCTGCATTACTCGCATTATCTGCATCAAACACATCATCTACATTACCCGCAACATCCACATTATCTGCATCACTTACATTATTTATATCATCTGTATTATTCACATTCTCAGCATCATTTGTATCTCCAACATCATATTTACCATCATCATCATCATCATCATCATCATCATCATCATCATCTCTTCTTGTTCTTCACTAACATTAACATTCTCAGCATAACATCATTATCTTCATTCCCATCTCCATCATTTTCATCATCTAGCAATTGCAACAGTGATCCTCCACAAGCGCAATCTCTCTTCTTTGTCAACATCACATTGAATCTAACTCTTCAATCTGCACTATCTTATTTGTCACACTAATGCGATTAATTCTCCTCTATCTTGGACGTAATCAACCTAGTTATAATACCACTTGTTGAGAATTAAGTAGATACAAATTAAATAATAAAATAAAGAGAGATAAAGCAACACAAGATTTAACGTGAAAAATCCATAAAAAAAAATAATCACAGGCCAAATTCTGAATCTCTACTATATCAATAATAATGGGCTTACAATAATTCTTCCAAGTTTTACGCCATAAAACTTGAGGTTTCATAATATCAGTACACAACATTTTTCATGGACCAAAAGTTATAAAATTCTCCCTTTCACGATATTATTTTTTTGCACGAAATATAAAATTTGCAAAAATACTTCTCATACAAACCAAAAACTTATTCACATCCTTTCTCAACTCTTATAGGAAACTACATGATATATGATTGTGCTATATTTTGTCAACTAACATAAGACTCTATTTATAGAATAACCACATCTCTTATTTTTATTTAAAATAGAAACAAATTTCTGCTACAAATAGATTTATTTTTCAAAATAATATTCTTATTAAAAATAGGATACTTTCCTTTTTATAATAATAATTTATTATAATATTAATTTTTTAAAAATAAGATTCGAAGAGTATCGTAATAATTCTACCCTCAATTTGAATCTCTAAATACTTTAATTTTATCATTGAATAAAATTCGAGTATCTCCAAAATCATAACTGTATAAAGCCTGCAACCAATAAACACCATAAAACCCACTTGAAATTATAAAGCCCTTCACGAAAGAAACAAAAGCAAAACAAAAGGCAAATAAGGAGGCATAGAGTGTGTAATTGGCCGAAAATTGATAGCCTGAGGTCGACTATGGACTTGGCGTGTTGGGACCAGAACATTGCCACCCTACAAACTCTACACGGCTCAGCTCGAGCTGTACCAGGCGAACCCATCCTGCTAGACGGAGCTCGACCAAACAAGCCCTCAGAATATAACAGCTCTCTTTTCTCAGCAATGGGTTTCCTCAAGGTATTATACCCTCTTATGCTCCAGCTCTCCAAGGAGATCTAGTTTCTTTCTCTCTCCAGTCACTATTGCTCAAAAGTTTCATTGTTCTTTGCTTAATCAAATGTCCGTGTGTGATTATCAGTATTTTCATTTTTTTTTTCTGGGAAAATTTAGTTAAAGAGTTGAAATTTAAATTTAATAATTAGTCTATTTGGTGGTTAGTATTTTCATTTCTTTTTTGGGAAAATGTAGTGCAAGGGTGGGAATTTTGTCCCAATAATCTGTCTATTATGAGAAATTAGGTTTGAATCATAGGGGGGGGGGGATTGCTTAATAAGCTTTACATGTTATGAGGTGAGAGAAATTTAGTAGAATACCACAGAAGACCTCTAATTGATCCAGATGAAGGTCCAATCTACTGCCCCAAAGCGCCTGAGTCACTATGTAATAGAGTTAACAGTTTATACAGTTTAGATATGGGATTAGGGGATTACA